>MU394063.1:0-67816 GCA_022578605.1 Camillea tinctor | reverse complement strand
TTTTAAAAAAATATAAAGAAAAACAACCACCCGTGGGATATGCGGGAATAATTTTGTGTAAATGGTTGATTGATACAATTTCTTTAAAAACCAATCCCCCCCCCCCCCCCCCCCCCTTCCCTCTTCGCCCCTTTTTATTCCTCTAGAGTTGAATATGATTTATAGATAGGCAGATAGGCAGACACGTAGGTAAGTATCCTAGCCCACCTATCTATCATGATCATTAGTTGTGTACCTAGTATATAAACGGAGTAACTTAACCTAGATTAAAAGCGAGCCACGTCGAGGATAGTAATGTGTTTATGCTTTCCCCAACACCGCAGACGCAGACAACGGAAAGTTTATTCTCTGGGTTAGGTTCAGTGGCACATAACCTACCTTTTCGTCTGCTTTGGGTCCTTTGTTCTTCGTTGATTCGCAGAAACTGAGGTGCGCTGCTAGAAAGCAACATGCGTGACTATCAAACCAGAAGAAATATAGCACGGTTCATTCTTTCGCATCTCCCCCTTACAAGTTAATACAAGGACAATGCCTCGCGGACCCATGTTAGCAGAGTTGATAAACGCAAATAGGGCAACACGATGTCTTTTTCATTTTTGTGTACATATCCGCTCCGTTTTTCTTATTTCTTTTGGTTCTCTCTGCAACACCATCCCGATAGACAGATGTTTTTTTCCCACGGTCCACGCACATTCCTAACTACTACCCCCTTGATACGTAGGCAAGGAGAAAAAAAAAACCCCCAAGAATCGTCTCCCTTTCCCCGACCTCAGTCAACCCAGTCGGTATTCTTCCTCTTCTTCACCCTCATCCTCATCATCCCGCGCCACCCTCCGCTCCTCCTCGATATTCTCCGCATCCACATCCATCATCATCGTCATATCCAGATCCATCATCTGCGCGGCCCGGCCGCGAATCCGCTCCCTCCTTTCCGCGCCCCCTCTATCCCCGGCCCGTGGATCCGCACTCCCGAGACGGCCGCCCTACCGCCGCCTCGTCGCGGTCCCGGCCTCCCCCCGCCCGCTGCGCGTCACCCGCGCCGGCGCCGTGGGCGGCTCGCTGGGCTGCCGCGCGCTGGCCGCGCGCGTGGCCGGCATCTGCGGCGTCGTGATGCGCTGCCGCGTGCTCGCCCCCGCCGTGGTGGTGCTGTGCGAGCGCGCGTGGCCTGCGGTCGGGGTCGCGTCGGGGTTGGTGGCCGCCCGCGTGGCCCGCATGCGCTGCATGTACGCGCTGCGCGCGGCGCCGGGGGACACGGCGCGCTGGGTGGGGCGCCGCGTGAGGAACGGGTCTGAGGAGGACGACGAGGAGGGCGAGGGCGAGGGCGAGCCCGAGGCCGAGACGTCTTCCATGGCTTCGTCGGCGCTGCTGCTGTGGCGGTGGTGCTGCGGGGCTAAGGGCGGGGACGTGTCCATGGCGGTTTGGGGTGGTGGGTATTGGGTTATCGGGCTGGGGTTGGGGTTGGGGTTGCTGCGCGCGGTGGGAGGGAAGTGGTGCTGCGGTTGGGCGAAGGAGGGTTGCGTTTGCGAGGAGGGCTGCGTCTGCGAGAAGGATTGGGCTTGCAGGGCGTAGCGCCGGTCTTCGTACGCGGCTACATCTTCGGATGTGAGGGTGAGGGTTGTTGGTGGTCGGCGGAGCATGGTATATGGCCTAGTTGATCTGCTTAGGTCTGGTCTGCTTAAGAGTGGTCTGCTTAAGAGTGGTCTACTTGGTTGTGGGCTGTGTTATGATCTTGTTGTTTGGTTTTCAGATGTGTCAAGCTCTTCTCGTGGGTTTAATTGTTTGGAGTCTGTGTTGAAGATGAGGTATAAATCAATTTCCCAATTAGGATATTTGTTGATGTATCCAAGTGGACAAAAAACCTTGTATAAAATGTATACTACTAGGATGTACGCTATACTTAGAATGTCGTTGTTAAAAGTTGAAGCTTGACGCGAAGTTAAGCCTTGACTCGACGCGCATTAGGGGAATGGGATGGATGGTGGGGCACCAAAGACACCATTGAGACTTGGCGAGTTTAATAGTAAGTGTAGGTTCGATTCCTATGAGCGCTATTGGTATCTTTCTATTAGCTCATCTGGTAGCGCTCATAGTCCACAAGTGTTGCTGTCTCATCGCAAGGTTGAGTGTTCAGTCCCGGGAGTGTCCATTGTTTTCTGTTCGTTTTTAAGTTCTTTGTTCTTATACTTTGGATGCGTGGGCGCACACTTGTGGCTGTGGACTACTTGGCGAGTTTAATAGTAAGTGTAGGTTCGATTCCTATGAGCGCTATTGGTATCTTTCTATTAGCTCATCTTTGAGGGGTCCTGTGTTACGCTAATCAGCCCTAAAGGTGGGGGGACTTAGCATTGAGTTATCTCTCCTCTCTTTCCTTGTGTTGAGGTACATAAGTTATGTACTTCTTTAAACTTCAGCTAACCTTATACCATCTCCAGGGCTCTCTACTACATTACATCTTTTAACATGTGACTAACTACCTTTCAAGGCCCGTATTATTCTAGGAATAGTCAACGAATTCAACCCGCTTTCACATCTTATCCATTCGTATACCTAATATAACGTGAGTCGATGCAGTTTGAATCGAGATCAGGTTTTCAGATATAAACTGAAAATTATACGAACAACAATAGGAATTTACAACTCAGTATCAACGGCAACAAATACTCATCTTTCCAAGTTTATGGATGACATAGCCCGAAAGATTAACCTAGGTTAGATCAATCTAGATGATCTGGGTGATACTGGAGGATTTAATGTTCGTTCTTATGCAGGTTATACATAGTGGAGCTGCGATAGAATTAAGATCAACCAATCAAACCCTCGCTAGATAACGATAGGTCCACTGAATTTTATTGCGTCGACCTTTTTTACTTTTCATTTTTGCGATCGTTTCAATTCAACTTATTTTTTTTTTCTCCATTTACCACATTATACAACCATGAATACTTGAAACTCAAACCCTCCGCTCTGAAGCTACCATCCTTCTCTTCTCCACCCCTTTTGTAGGGGCACGTTCGCTTACAATATCCCCATCACGAGCAGTGCCGACCATTGTACGTAATGAACGCCCACGCCCTCCTCACGTCCCAAGGATGGCGGGGGACGGGCCACTCCTTGCACCCGACAAACGACGACCAGGGGCTCAAGCACCATATATTGATTAAGCGGAACGATGACGGCCGCGGTCTCGGTAGTAAAAAAGAGCAGCAGGCCGACGCCTGGTGGCTAAACGCCTTCGATCAGGCTCTCAAGGGCATCGATACTGAAAGCGGTACCATGAAACAGACTCTTAAAGGCGGTGCGCTAGAGAAGATCGCTGCGAGCAAGAGTGCCGGGAGATACACCGGGATACGGGGACTCTACGCATCCTTCGTTAAGGGTGGTGTTATGGAGGGTACCGTGGACGACCCCCGGGCTGCGCTCCTAACGCCCCCGGATAGCGGTGCTGGGACACCAACAACCACTGCTGCGTCCGTAGCTAGTAGCAGTGAAGAAACAAGCAAGGATAAAAAGAAGACGACCGAGTCAAAGGAAGAGCGGCGGGCGAGAAGGGAGGCAAGGAGGTTACGGAAAGCCGAAAAGCAAGCATATAAAGAAGCTAAAGAGAGGGCAGCGAGAAAGCTAGAGAAGAAAAAGGCGAAGAAGGCTGAGAAAAAAGCTACGAAAGAGACCGAAACCAAGGAGGAACGCCGAGCTAGGAGAGCTCTGAGACGCAAGCGGAAAGAAGAGAAGAGGAAGCGCAAAGCCCCATGACGATCTAGGGAGTGATCAGGAATACAAGTTTCAGCCCAGGCCTCAATTAGATAGAGGCCATTGCTGCTACGGGGTGCATGCATCGATGTCTGGAAGGCGATAACACCTGGATATCAAGAATTTGGTTACGTCTGTTTCGGGATCTTGCCCGGCTTATTCGACAACAGCCAAGGCCTTCTACCCCAAAAGTCGTCCTTGATGATGTCTAGATGATCCACCACTACGCGGGCCTTGGCTCGCTGCTTCTTCTCATTCTCCGCCTGCGTCCTAGATTGCTGGGGAGGCTCCGCTGCGTCGTCTGCTACCTTCGCCAGGTCTCGGTTATCAGGTTCGACCAATTCATACTAGGTACCATTAGCACGCAGAAGAATCAGCTTATCCGATGATGGCTCACGTCTCGAAATACCACGCTTCCCTTCTTGAATATTTCGGGCTCGTTATTATAATTAATTTGATACTTCGAGAAGAGTATCTCGTTCTTATCCGCCGCAAGGGTTCCCTAGTCTCTGATCAGCACTTATCCATCACACTACCTGCAGAAGAATTATTCTTACAGCAAGGAATTTCTCGGCTTCTTTACCATCCATTCCGCCGCGTTTAATCAATGTCCAAAATGTGGTATTATAGAGGTTGTTAATATGGCCTACTCATATGTCAGCGGTATTAGCCAGTATGCGGAACAACTCTGCATACAATCAGCCTGGCGCCAGCTCATGTAATCCCGAAGATTCTGTACGCTAGGATAGCACACAGCTCTCCCATCAAAGCTGGGGAGGGGAGCAGATAAAGGCGTATCTGGGAAGTGAGAAGACCAAAGGTGTATATAGTAAGCGGTAAACGTCGAAACAATAGTCGAAACTAGTTTACTATATCCTCGTGTGAGAGCTTATGGTTATGAGTGATTTCAAAAGCTATGCTTACCTGGCTCTTCTCTCAAATAAGGTGCATGATTTGTGAAAGACAAAACTAGCAATAAATTAGTAAACCCGGGATTGTTTAAAGCGTTTGATGAGTCTTTACCTATACTCATCGCTTACTCCGTAGGCAATAGTAGTTTCTGGTATTTCCGTTACGACCGCCTTCGCTGCAGCATTCATGAGGTCCAGGGCCCTTCGGTCATTGGGCTTTTCAAAGTTGTACTTGGTGCATAATCTATTGTGAAGGCAATAGGTTAGTATAGAGTGCCTAGAGAGAGGTCATACAAATAAATTGTATTTTGCGAGTGTCTATAGCTAACTTGGTAAATCCGCGACCATCAATTCGAACTACAACCCAGGTATTTGGCAGAAGATGGTCAGGCTGCTCAAAGTTCTTGACATATTCAAAGCTGTTGTAAGAGAAATGCGGGTGTTAGTCACATTTATGCCGAGCTGGCTTATAACTAGTTCTCGAGGTGGACGGGTTACCAACCGTGAGTTGGCCATGGCCGATGGAATGTTTCGATTAGCAAACCCTTTGAGGTTATAAGAAAGAATTAAAAAAAAAGAAATTAAAAGACAAGAGGTGAAAGAGTATTGAATCTAATGGCAAAACTAACAAACAGTCACCAAAGCAAGATATGGGACCGATCAGTATATCTTTTATTTTATGCTTATGCACAAGGAGGGGCAGATGGCAATCTTAAAGTTTTCATGTGCGCAAGATCGGCATGGATATTTTTTTACAGTAAACCCTCTCTATAACGATTATGTTCCATAACGATATCTCCCCATAACGATACAAATTGCTGTACACACCCATTTTTACATATAATATAACGATATTCTGGATTGAACGATATATTCTTAGAAATTTTGAGATTTTCCCATATATATCGTTATATTAAGATTTTTTTTAATGTGGAAATTAAAAAAATTAAGTTTTTTTTATTTTTTTATTATTTTTTTATTATTTTTTTTTTAACTTTTTAACTTTATATATATATATTTATTAATGTAAAATATAATAAAATAAAATAAAATAAAATAAAATAAAATAAAATAAAATAAAATAAAATAAAATAAAATAAAATAAAATAAAATAAAATAAAATAAAATAATATATATTAAATTAATAAAAAACTATTTAATAAAAATTAATAAAAATTATAATAACTTAAATTTATATTAAAAGTTTTTTAAAAAAATTACTATAAAGTACCCATTTTGCCAAGAAATCTTCCTTAACGATAATCTCTCCATAACGATACGAAGTGTGTGTTTTTTCATATCGTTATGGAGAGGGTTTACTGTATGTACGTAATGTAGTGTACATACCGGTAGGGGTCCACTTCTACAGACAGAATCCCAAATCCCTGAATCTTTTTTAGCTTTTACACTACATAACGCCAGCTGCAAGGCTACTACACTACTACGGCTGATGAATGGATATGCATGCATACATCTTTCAACTACTTTAGGTAGTACACAGCACATGCCAATTGAACTTGACTCCAACTTTTTTGTTTTGGGTTCCTATCAGATAATAAATTCCATTCCTATTGTGACGTATCTATTTCACCCCCCCCCCCCCCCCCCAACGAGTTAGACACGAAGAACATGATCTAGGTAACATGAACCTACTCCTCTCAGACGATTACCTGCTCCAGGACTACCCGGAGAATATAACCAACACTATACGATCCGGGCACACGACATGTCTGCGCTTCAATCGCAAGGGCGACCACCTCGCGTCGGGGCGCGTCGATGGCACCGTGGTGGTTTGGGACCTAGAGACAATGGGGGTTGCCCGGAAGCTGAGAGGTCATAGGGCGGCTATCACTTCGCTGAGTTGGTCAAGATGTGGTCGCTATCTCCTATCAGCTTGTCAGGGCTGGAGGGCTGTCCTTTGGGATCTCATGGATGGCACAAGATACCGGGAAGTGCGTTTTCGGGCGCCTATATACACGGCTGATCTACACCCCTGGAATCAGTAGGTTTATTCTTTACGTGCTACCTCCTTTCTATACTAACCACCGCCGACTAGTCATCTATTTGTCGCCTCCATCTTCGACGAAGCCCCTTCACTTGTCGACATGACTGAGCCAGCCGACATCAAATACATACTGCCTTCAGCTCCCAAACGGACGAACACCGACGCCGACGCGGCAACGAAAGAGAAGCAGGCGAAAGAAGACGCGAAACAGATGACTACGGCAACCGTATGGACAGTGACAGGAGATCACATACTGGCGGGTACGAATAAGGGCAAAATCAATATCATAGATGCGACGACGCGCGAAATAATATGGTCAGAAAAAATATGCAGCTCAGTAGTAACGACGCTACGGTTGACGGGGTCGGGTAGGGAACTACTCGTCAACTCTCAGGATCGCATTATCAGAACATTTCACGTGCCGAACCTATCAGCGGAGAACCTCGACCCCGACACCATCCAGATGCCCCTAGAACACAAATTCCAGGATGTGGTGAATAGACTGTCTTGGAACCATGTCACATTCAGTGCTACGGGGGAGTACGTGGCAGCATCCACCTATAATAATCACGAGCTTTACATATGGGAGCGGAATCACGGGAGTCTGGTCAGAATGCTAGAGGGCCCCAAGGAGGAGCAGGGTGTAATTGAATGGCACCCGCACAGAGCCATGTTGGCGGCATGTGGGCTCGAGACCGGCCGGATCTACATCTGGTCCGTGACAAGCCCGCAACGCTGGTCCGCACTGGCTCCCGACTTTGTGGAGGTGGAGGAGAACGTGGAGTATATCGAGCGGGAAGACGAGTTCGACATACATCCGCAGGAAGAAATCAATAAGCGAAGACTCGACCTGGAGGACGAGGACATCGACGTTGTGACTTTAGATCTAAGCAAGGGGTACGACGAGGACCCCGAGGGCACGGGGTTCCGGATGCCGGTGCTCTTCAACTTGGGCGAGAGCGATAGCGAAGAGGAATTTGTTGCGGTATCGACGGGAACGGTTCGACGGAGAAGTCTCGGAGAGGCGCCGGAAGGCGAGGCCATCGATGAGGAGAAGGCTGCAGCAGCGGCAGTCAAGAAGGCTCCTGCAAGGGGTGCTAGAGGGAGAAAGAAACAATAGCATGTCCACTGTCTAGTACTGCATACTACCTAAGCATATCAGTAAAGTAGGGTACATGGAATGAATAATAGTATAATCTGCCTGAGGTACCTAATAACTCAAAACGTAGATTGGTGAGAAAACAAACGCGCGAAAACATTAACTACCCTAGTAGGTACACTAGTGTAAAGCTACTTATAGGCATTGGTATTGGTATTGGTATTGTGTACCTACTGTACTGTCAGAGGCTGAGAGGTTACATGGAAGAAGGTACATAGGTATGTACCTAGCCAAGCCCGTCAGGATCCATTAAAACCAGTTAGGAGGTAGGTACGTACTGGACCCTACACTCCACGTATGTACCTTCCCTAATTACACATGCTGACATGTACACGCTGACACGTTATTGGTACGAGTTGTGTGCCCATTGCAAACAATTGATTGGAAGAATCCACAGAAACTCCCCTAAAACACCACGTACCGTGGATATTTAAGGAAGTTGGGTCGTGTACACATGACCCTGCGTACAATTGAAGAGACAATTCGAGAGATGTCCTTTGAATGGAAAGTGCCGCACATATAAACTGTGCATTGTTAAGTGTTTTATCGCCTACCGAGGAACTTGTACGTGCGCATTTTGACTCGTGGGACGAGAATAATAAAAAAAAGGGACGAGGCAGGTTCTCGAAGATCATCTGATTGTAGCTTTTGAAAAAAAAAAAAAAAAGGTTTAGGTAGGATACGTACCGCAAGAGTGGGTCAGTATCTGGTGCAGTATCCGGCAGTATCTGGTACGTATTGTTGGGGCCAACCAATGCCAGCTGGCAAAGTACCAGGGTACTTGCTTTGAGCCGCGTGGAAAATATTATTTCCAGTGAATACGGCGACCGAATTGGGACTAGCGGGCTTTGTGGCGGGTTCTGCCTCATTTCTTGATGGCTCGCACTCCCCTTCCAGCAAATGCATTTCTTTCCCACAACAACTACCATCACCATTGACGAAACATCACAACGCGCGTCGGAATCCGCGTTACCCAGTCCACTGCGAGTGTCCGACATCTTGATCAACTGCGTCTATCGTGAATTTCGTCCCTGCGACCGCGAATCCCCCCTGCGCGCCTGGCAACAAATCTGGTTCTCATCATCAGGCCTCTGGCCTGGCTGGCATCGCCTCCAGTACCGTTAACCTACTCGACCACCACGGTCATTTCCATCCTCGCGCGCACCTCTTCTCGTATATAATAATTCTACTCAATTTGAAGCATCAAATTTTATTCCCGCGACCACGAGATACGAGTCACGAAGCTTCGACCCCCAGAAACCCTCACCTCCTCTTCTCCGTCTCCGCCTCTTTATTCCGAGTCACCAATTGATTGCATCAATTAACCTCCAACATGGCGAATCTACATTTCCCCCACTCTGATGCGCCGCTCAAGACGGTGGAGGAGATCCAGTTCGGTCTCCTCTCTCCTGAAGAGATTAAGAACATGAGTTCAGCACACATCATGTATCCCGAGACCATGGACGAGACACGAACCAAACCGCGACAGAATGGTCTTAATGACCCTCGCCTCGGCTCGGTCGACCGTCAATTTAAATGCGCCACCTGTCTAGAGAACATGTCGGAGTGTCCTGGCCATTTTGGTCACATTGAGCTGGCGAAGCCTGTCTACCATCCTGGCTTTATCAAGAAGGTCAAGAAGATCCTCGAGATCGTCTGCCATAACTGCAGTAAAGTCCTGGAAGATAGAGTCAGTTTCCTGCTCTTGGCTTCTGACTACAGACCCCGTTGATGCTAATATCGAGCACTTTAGGATAACCAAGAGTTTGCGGACGCGGTAGCCACCCGTGACCCCAAGACTCGCTTCCAGAGGGTTTGGAACTGCTGCAAGCAGAAGAAGATGTGCAGCAACGAGGTTCCGAAGGAAGAAGACAAGGAATACGAGCCTGGCCACAAGCCGAAAAAGTCCGGTCACGGTGGTTGTGGCAACAACCAACCTCAAGTCCGCTTGACCGCCCTGAAGTTGACAGCTACTTCCGTGACCACTGATGAGAACAGCGGCAGTAAGAATAAAGATGTTCGAGTGATCACGCCTGAGATGGCACTGAACATTCTGAAGCATATCTCTGATGACGACCTCCGCGATATGGGGTTGAACAAGGACTATGCTCGACCTGAGTGGATGATCATCACTGTCCTTCCCGTCCCCCCTCCGCCTGTTCGTCCTAGTATTTCCATGGATGGTACCGGCCAGGGTCTACGCAACGAAGATGACTTGACGTACAAGCTTGGTGATGTCATTCGTGCCAACATCAACGTCCGTCAGGCCATTCAGGAAGGTTCTCCTGCTCACATCGCCTCCGAATTTGAGCAGCTTCTGCAGTACCATGTCGCTACCTTGATGGATAACGACATTGCCGGTCAGCCGCAGGCCCTTCAAAAGAGCGGTCGACCAGTCAAGTCAATTCGGGCACGTCTAAAGGGTAAAGAAGGTCGACTTCGTGGAAACTTGATGGGCAAGCGTGTTGACTTTTCTGCTCGAACCGTCATTACTGGAGATGCAAACATTTCCCTCGACGAAGTTGGTGTTCCCCGAAGCATTGCGAGAATATTGACGTACCCTGAAATGGTTACACCGTACAACATCTCTCGTCTGCACAAGTTGGTCCAGAACGGCCCGAATGAGCATCCTGGTGCGAAATATGTCATTCGTTCTGATGGCACCAGAATTGATCTTCGACATCACAAGCGTGCTGGTCAGATCTCCCTTGAGTATGGCTGGAAGGTTGAACGCCATCTTCAGGATGGTGACTACATTATCTTCAACCGTCAGCCGTCTTTGCACAAGGAATCTATGATGGGTCACCGTGTCAAGGTTATGCCCTACTCTACCTTCCGACTGAACCTGTCTGTCACATCACCCTATAACGCTGATTTCGATGGTGATGAAATGAATCTTCACGTCCCTCAAACCGAGGAGACCCGTGCTGAAATCAGGGAACTGTGCATGGTTCCCCTCAATATTGTCTCACCTCAGCGAAACGGCCCCTTGATGGGTATCGTCCAAGACACGCTAGCCGGTGTCTACAAAATGTGCCGCCGCGATGTCTTCGTTACCAAGGAGCAAATCATGAACATTATGCTCTGGGTTCCGGACTGGGATGGTGTAATTCCCCTGCCTTCTATTTTCAAGCCAAAGCCCTTGTGGACTGGAAAACAGATCGTGAGCATGATCATTCCTCCTCAGATTAGTCTGTACACCAAGCCCGAGAAGCAGCCATGGTTCCCACTTGAAGACCAGGGAGTGCTTATTCAATCTGGCCAGCTTCTCTTTGGTTTGCTCACCAAGAAGAACGTCGGTGCTGCCGGTGGTGGTATCGTTCATCTTGCCTACAATGAGCTTGGCCCTGCCGGCGCGATGGCTTTTCTTAATGGGTGCCAGCGCGTCGTCAACTACTGGCTGCTCCACAATGGACATAGCATTGGTATCGGTGACACTATCCCAGATAAGGCGACTATTGAGAAGATTCAGGTTCACATCGATGAGCAGAAAGAGATTGTTGCCGGGCTAACCGCCCAAGCTACCGCCAACGAGCTTGAGCCTCTTCCCGGTATGAACATTCGAGAAACATTCGAGAGCAAGGTCTCCAAGGCCCTAAACTCTGCCCGTGACAAGGCTGGTACGACAACAGAGAACAGTCTTAAGGACTCCAACAACGCTGTGGTCATGGCCCGTTCTGGGTCCAAGGGTTCATCTATCAATATCTCTCAGATGACTGCCCTTGTCGGTCAGCAGATTGTTGAAGGAAAGCGTATTCCTTTCGGATTCAAGTACCGCACACTACCTCATTTCACCAAGGATGACTACTCTCCTGAGGCTCGTGGCTTTGTGGAAAACTCGTACCTGCGTGGTTTGACACCATCTGAGTTCTACTTCCACGCCATGGCTGGTCGTGAAGGTCTTATCGATACTGCTGTCAAAACTGCTGAGACAGGTTACATCCAGCGTCGACTGGTGAAGGCTCTAGAAGATGTTAGCGCTAGATATGACGGTACCGTCCGGAACTCCCTTGGTGATATTATCCAATTCATCTACGGTGAGGATGGTCTTGATGGTATGAAGATCGAGAAGCAACCCATGGACCATTGGGTCTTGAGGGAAGCCGATTTCAGAGACCGGTACCATCTTGATGTCATGGAGGAAGTGCGTCCCGCTGCTCTGGATGCTCTTGAGTATGCACAAGACATCGCTGGCGACCCCCAGACCCAGGAGCTTCTTGATGCCGAGTTCGAGGCCCTGACCAAGGACCGGAACTTCCTGCGTAACCTCAAGGCTGGATCCGAAAAGCTCGAGACCGGGTTCCAGCTTCCTCTCAACGTTGGCCGAATCATTGAGATGTCGAAGAGACAACTCCAAATCGATGATGCTAAGCGGAGTGACCTGAAGCCCCAAGATGTCATTCCTGTGGTGAAGAAGCTTCTGGACGAAATGGTTGTCGTTCCTGGTTCTGACCCCGTATCTAAAGAGGCTGATGAGAGCGCTTCACTACTATTCAAGGCTCTGCTTCGTTCACGGTTGGCCTTCAAGCGTCTGGCTGTCTTCCACCGCCTGAACAAGATGGCTTTTGAATGTATCATTGGCGACTTGGCTAGCCGATGGCAGAGAGCGATGGTGAACCCTGGTGAAATGGTTGGTGTGCTGGCTGCTCAATCGATTGGTGAGCCCGCAACCCAGATGACCTTGAACACTTTCCATTTCACTGGTATTTCGTCCAAGAACGTCACTCTGGGTGTACCCCGTCTCAAGGAAATTCTCAACGTTGCTGCTAACATCAAGACTCCGTCTATGATGGTGTATCTTGAAGGTGGTGGTGGCACTCAAGAGAATGCCAAGAAGCTGCGAAGTGCGGTTGAACACACAAATCTGCGCTCCGTCACAGCAGCCGTGGAAGTGTACTATGACCCTGACATTGAATCAACCACCATTGCAAATGATCTTGACTTTGTCGAGTCGTACTTCCTTCTTCCCGATGACAGCCATGCACCTGTTGAGAAACAATCCCGATGGCTACTCCGTTTTGTCCTGGATCGACAGAAGATGCTTGACAAGGGGCTTACCATTGAGGACGTGGCGATTCGCCTTAAAGAGGACTATTCTAATGACCTAGCCATCGTTTATAGCGACAACAACTCGCCTGAGCAAGTAATTCGCATTCGACCAATGCCTGAAGATAAGGACGAACAGGAGAAGACGATCGAAGACGATGTCATGCTTAAGCGGCTTGCTGACCATCTCCTTGAGAATCTAACCCTCCGTGGTGTCAAAGGTATCGAGCGAGCTTTCCTCAATGTTGGAAACAAGATTGCTATCGACAAGTCAGGTGCCATGATCCAGCAGAAGGGAAATCCTCTCTGTGATGAATGGTATCTTGACACACAAGGTACATCCCTCCGTCAAGTACTTGCAGTCCCTGGTGTAGATGCCAAACGTACCATTACAAACGATCTATGGCAAACTGTCGAAGTCTTCGGCATTGAAGCTGCACGGGGTGCTCTGTTGAACGAATTGAGACGAGTGTTGGCCTTCGACGGTTCATACGTCAATGAACGTCACCTTGCTCTGCTTGTCGACGTTATGACCTACCGAGGTAGCATCGCTGCTGTCACACGCCATGGTATCAACAGGGCAGACACTGGTGCTTTAATGAGATGTTCCTTCGAGGAGACGGTCGAAATCCTTCTCGAGGCCGCTGCGATAGGAGAACTGGATGACTGCAGAGGTATTTCTGAAAACGTCATGTTGGGTCAACTTGCCCCAATGGGTACGGGCCATTTCCAAGTCTTCCTAGACCCCAAGATGCTCGACACTGTCATTTCTGACAACTCGAGAATGGGTCTCATGCCTGGTATGACAATTAAGGGAAGTCCAATAGACGGTGCTGCTACTCCATATGACACCGGCTCACCAATGGCCGACTCTGGCTATGGAATGTCTTTGGCGTCTCCTTCCATGGGAATGGGCAACTTCTCTCCCATTGTGGGAGCGGGCTCGGATACCCCGACAGGTTTCGGAACGGAATATGGTGGTGGTTTTGGAAGCGCCAGTCCTTACGGAGGACGAAGCCCGGGAGCTACGAGCCCATTCTCAGGTGGCGCTTCCCCCAGCTCACCATTCAGCAGCTATGGTGCTGGAGGCTACTCCCCAACTTCTCCTGCAGGCGGCTACTCGCCTGCGTCGCCAGCAATGGGAGGTCGTTATGAGAGTTCCCCGCGGTTCAGCCCAGCCTCTCCTTCCTTCTCCCCGAGCTCCCCCAGTTTCCGAGCGACAAGTCCCGCAAGCCCCAACTACAGCCCGACTTCGCCCAGTTACTCGCCCACCTCTCCTTCGTCTCCTCGGCATTATTCACCAACTTCGCCGTCGTTCAACTCTCCGGCCTCGCCAAACTATTCCCCGACGAGTCCTACTTACAGCCCAACGTCCCCGACACTGCACGCTGGCGCCACCTCGCCATCGTATTCTCCTGTGTCACCCACATACTCGCCAACATCACCTGCTGCGTACTCACCAACGAGCCCAAGCTACAAACCTACGGGAGCACAGCAATCACCAACGAGTCCTCAGTACTCACCAGCGGTATGTATTCTGTTTCATGTCTCTTTGAACACTGTATTTGGTACTAATTATTCTATCTAGTCTCCTAATTGGTCTCCTAAGACTCCTGGTCCTGGTGGTAGCGCTAGCCCGAAGTTGTAAGAAATCCAATGTCCGACTTGCGATGCCAAGTGATACTGACCAAGTGATAGTTCTCCTTCGTCTCCTAAGGGAGATTAGACCGCCCTCTCGTCATACCATGCGTCACTCGGTTATTTCAGTTGAATAATACACCCTAAGGCGTCTCGCGGATCCATTACACTTGCATGCAGGAGTTTCGAGTTTCTTGTTTTTCATTTCTTAATAGCCTCGGGGGATGAGGCGTATAACCGCATCATAGAGGAGACTACTTTTGCCCCTAGCATTTGACAAACGAGAGACTTCTAGATGCAGGACACATCCCAAAAAATGGTTTTCTGGTCAACTTAAAACTTTCTATACAGATATTAAAAACGTGAAAGCAGAAGAAAAAAACAACCCAAGTTTTTTGTTCTGACTTGGATTATAATTGTACAATTAGTAGCACATTCTCGGCAGGGCGGGCTTTGCATTCCCCTTTTTCTTCCCTCTCTTTTTTTATATCTTTCTCTTCCCAAACTTGCAATTATGAAAAAGAAGAGATTGATTCATTGATTGATTGACACTCGCAACGTAACGGGAAACGTATGAAAGGGACGAATCGGTGGATGGGGAAGGAAGGGAGGAAGTGGAAAGAATGAGAGTGCGAGAGAGAGGGAAGTAAAAAAACAAAAGGGATGAAGAGGAAAGGGTAAAGGGGAATAGGAGAAGGATCAGTCGAGTTGAAAAGTTTAAAAAAAGGAATTCTACCAAAAAAAAAAAAGATGAATTACGTACGTACGCGAGGGAAAAGGGGGGGTTTCAACTGAAAGAGGGAAAAGGAAATACAGAGGAAAACCCCCTCCACCCCTTGACTTTTTGTGCTTTTGCAATACCTACTATTATAGTACAAGCCCCTATTTTCGGATGATTATTTTTGGTCTTGGTCTTTGTGTTTGGTGTTTTCTTCGGTGTTTTTGTTTTCTTTTAATGAGTGATTGATGCAGTGAAGGGGGTTGTGAGTGAGTAGGTTGGTAGGGGGGATAGGGGAAGAGGGAAGGGGAATTAAGGGGAGGGGGGTTTTAGTTTATTTCTTATAGTTTGATGATAGGAAAAGAAATTTTTTTTAAAAAAAGCGGGGATGAAAATATTTATCCCATTAAGCATTCTTCGTCTTTGGATCGTTGGTTTTAGAGCTTTAGGGGGTTTTGTTCTTGGGTCTGGTTCGGATAGTGTTCGTTCTGTGTGGTTGTGTGGTGGGTATATAAGAGAATGGTATAAAATGAGAGCGGGACAGAGGAGAAAGGTGAATTTCTAGTAAACTACCCCTTTTTTTTTTCATTCTTTTTTTTTTCGGATTTTCCGCTTTTTCCTTGAGCTCAGCTGCGTTTCGTTCCGATGTAGATGATAGATAACGCGTACAACACAGATTTCTCAGAAGTGGGAATAATATACAAGAACAGGAAAAGACATGGTAGAAGAACGGGGTAGTAACCATGCGATGTGGCGCTAGGAGATATGTCAGTTAAGCTATGGGGGAAGTGAAGAGGTGGGTGGAGGGTTGGTGGACTGGGTAACGTGGGTGCTAAGGGAGATATGCTAGGTAGGTAGGTTAATGCATCGCGAAGTAGTGGCTGTGATGGGTCTATAGACTAACCTATCCTACGTGAGTGACTCCAATAGAGTGGAATTCGTTTCTTTCGTTTTCTATTGCGTATATCTCCCTCTAACTCGACTCTCTCTGGTGAACCCTAATCCACATATAGCCCAACCATTCTCTTCCCCCTCTTTACCCTTTTCCCTGTATACATTATAGTAGTTTAATAAGGCCGTAGTTCTACTCTACGCTATGTGAGAAAGTAAAATTTCCAACTTGTTTGTTTTGATAAGAGAGTAAGGGGGGTAAAGGGAGGATGTGAGGTGAGGGTTAGGCAAGAAAGTTAAGGAGAACTCAGAGGGCAAGAGAAAGGTGGTGATGTACGGGACGTGCTATCAAGAAGTGTACCCAACATGTGCACCGCGTGGCAGTCGTTCTCAGTCTTCTTCTTTCCTTTTTTTCGGGCTTCTTTCAAATAGAAACGTATTTCTTAATGTCACGTATTCATGTTTTTCCCCCTTCTCTCTCGATTCTCTATAGAGTCCTAGCAACTACCACGGGCACTGACTTACAGCTAGTAATGCTTTATCTGAATTGTGAGTCGTCATATCGCTGATACTTAGAACTAACCAATTATCATTTTATTTCGGTGTAATCAGGAAAAGGAGAACGTCAAGTGTATATTGATACGAGAACTTTGTTTCCACCTCATCTACTCCTACACTTTGACCGGTTTCTTCATTTAAACGAAATAACAAAAGAAAATAAGCATAAGTCCGGACCCTCTATCCTTTTCACTTATACGTAAATGACGCTTCCCAACGATCTAAAGCTATCTAGCTATCTTGGTGAATATCGAGGGGCCTTAGTCGTAGAAAATGTGAATGTCGCTCCTATTGAAATAGGATTGAACATACTTATGCGAATTCGTTTTCATTTCCCTACTTGCCCGTTCCCTCTTCCTTACTATCACACACCGTTTATGGTTCACTCCTTCGATTTCTGGCTAGGTGTAGCTGAATTTTCTCCTATATTCTACCTCTCCCATCTCTCCCCCTTTTCCTTTCCTTGTCTTTAGATAACTCAGGATTTAGTCTTCAATAAACTCATCGATAGGGTATCGTCCTAATTTACATCTGAACCTGAGTTTCTTACATATATAATGTCCTTGCTCTTTCTTAGATTCTAAAGAGTTTTATAAGATATAAAAAAACCAGTACATATAATGGTCGGCTAACTAGTAGATTGGTATGGCTTAGTACCATAATTGTATATAACTTGCTATCTACATAGGCACGTATATTTCCTTTCTCCCAAGACCATCTAATCTAGTGAATACATCTATCTAAACATGATTCTAATGGCAGTATCCTAATATCCCTTTCCCAGCTCTCCCAGCTCTCCCTTATCTATTACCCCTTTCCTCCAAACCCCCCTATCCCACCCTCTCAATACAGCTATTCATATCTTTTCTCATAAACAACACCTTGCTTTCTATAAAAAGCCCTTTCGCCCAGTAAAGCTTTCCACATTCCACAACCTTCCAAGCTCCACCTCCACTTGACTCCCCCCTTAAACCCCCCGTCGGATTTAAGGCCATCATCTATCTCACCAGCATCACCGCCGCCGAACCCCGGAATCCCATGCCATCTGCCTGCGACCCCCGAACACCGATCTATTATCCCGACGACCAGTAACCCACCCCCCCAAATGTATATTCCCCGACCCATCTCATCTCATCTCATCTGCTCCCCTATGCCAGCACCTCTCTTTTCCCCCTGGCGCCTCTTTCTTCCTTCCTCGCGTGGTCTGAGGGGGAGGGGGAGGGGAGGGATCACACAGCGTCGTCACACCGCATGGCGTGTGTATTGAAAAAGCAGGATGCATAAGCACTTTACGGCATAAGCCCAAATTTCGAGAAGCGAAGAAAAGAAAAGGGGGGGGGGGGGAGCTCTACTGTTGGGGGTGTTCTACTACTGCTGCTACGCTCCTCTATAGATACCGATTCGTTGGAACTACTAGGATCCACGTGGTTAGGTATAGGTGTGTGAGGGGGTAGGTAAGTGAAACCTATCGATACATACATACATACATACATACATACATACATACATACATACATACGTACCTTCGTAGGTTACGCGCGTAGTTTATTTTATCCACGTGTGTATGTGTATGTGTAAGTGCATGTGAATGTGATATACGCGTTCCTTTACTTCCTTCCATGTTTTCTGCCCCCCCTTTCTTTCCTTGGTTTACCATCTCGCTTGTCTTGCTTATAGCAGCAGCCCTTCATCCAAGCCCTCACCGCCGTCATCATTGCCACCACTATCCCCGAAAGGTACCTTGCATAAAGGCCGATGAAGAAAAGGAAAATCAAATCAAATCTTCAACGGCAACGGCAACGTCATTAGGAACACGCACGCATGCAACGCGCGCGAAAGCGCGGGATAACGGAAGGAACGAAGGAAGTAAAAAACACGTTTTTTGGCCCCTTGCATAAAGAAAAAAAAGAAAGTACTGCTGAAGATTGCGTTAGGTATTATCTCATCTGGGGGACTTTTGTTTCAAAAGTCCAAACGTTGGGGGGAGATGGAGAAGCGAGATTTGAAAAAAAAAAAAAAAAAAAAAAAAAAGAGAGAGAGAAGAAGAAGAAGCTATCACATCTCACCATCGTCTTACCTAACTTCCAGTTAAGATTCGTGTGTTGAAAAAAAGAAAGAAAAAGAAACAAAGCATAAGCACCCATTAAGCGACCCGTAATCATCACCCGCCGGTATATCCACATATACACAATACATTCTTCAGGGGGATATACATGCAATATTACGAAAGAACGGTAGAAGGAATGGAAGGGGGGATTGGGGATGGGGTAAGAAAACACCAAAAAAAAAACGAGCTACCGTTACATTCGTTTCAAGATACAGCCCTACTACAACGCTTCTAACTCGCTTCTAGTAGGATTCTCGAATCTACCTTAACGGTCAAGTCCCCCACCCCCCACAGCATCCTGGCAATGGAACGTGGACGGGTCAAAATAGAATAAAAGGACCATACATGAATAACCTCTTTAGGGTACCTACCTCCTTACCTAAATTATTGTGGTCCTCCTTTTATTAATTATTAATCCTTTTTGCCGCCTTAGGCGCTTAGAGTAGCGCCGAGAGCCGCCAACACTGCCACCGACGACGGTGACAACGGTGATAAGGAAACATTAACCGCGGCGACAGCAACGATCGACGAACAAGATCATTGCTGTCTCTCTTTGCTACTATCGGGGGGCCGGGGATAAAAAAGGTGATCGGACCCGAAGACGGGAGAGGAGAAAACCCCGGATGAGGTAAGACTCCGAGACAAGAGCTGGGCAACAAAAGTCCTTCGGTACCGGGTGTTTCCCCGGTGTTGGTTCCTAGTGCTTGCCTCATCGTCGCTTCTTCTAGGTTGATAGGTATTGTCCTTTTGAAGGACTCGTGATATGTGAAGCTATAGGCCATTAGCAGGATTGATCGCCAGTCCTCAAATCTAGCTAGCATGTGCTTTGCTGATCATTGCATATAAGGCTGCCAAGCTACATTCAACCCTTGCAGCGAGGCTATCAAAGAGACCACCAGTAGCAGTGGACCCTAGGCCAGCGCGTAAAACGTGGCGTAGGCAAGGCCAAGGCTGAATGGTCTTGGGACAGGGCACATGGAACCCTTTTTTTTTCTTCACCTACATATTTTGGCTGTTAGGACGAAGATGAAATAACACTAGGCCGCGAAACAGTTGACTTAGCCTACGGCACAGTATCGTCAGCAGGATACGCAGATGATAAGAGGTGTCATGTAAGTAAATCGTTAATCCTCGTTTTGTCAGAATCTGCAGCGCACTGAGTGACAATGCATATAATAGATACGGGCTAGTGGATACTTTTTACGTGGTCATGGTGTTGGTCAGACGGGAGTTGAAAGAAAAGGGGGCCGTGCCGGTCCCTAGTTAGGCCCGCTATCGTAGGATTGAAGATACTAGCTAGTTAGCCGGGTCCATCCTACACATGGTTTATGAAAACTCCGGGAACGAAATACCGGTGAAGTGGCCATGCTCGGCCTCTCCGGAGGCTCTCGAGGCTGTAATAGGCAGATACTGTTTCATTTCATTCAAGTCATGAGGGTTGGGTTGCCTAATGTATGTAGATCTTACGCACCTTGACGAAGTTTGACAAACCTCCGTGCCCTATACCGGGCGAATTCTCATCTACGTCAAATCAAGAAGGTTGTTCCCAACTTTCTTCTTGAGATATGTAAGCTGCCCCCGGTGTATAGTGGCCTGCCATTGGTTAGTGTTATTTGAATATCATTTGTAATTGTCCGAAGCGTCAGTGATCATATTCTCTTCACGTTGTGTATCAAATACACTGAGCGCATCGTGTCAGCAAGACCTTTACAGTTTGGATACGAGGCACTGCCATTGAACGATGGGTAATTGCTCACATAAGACGTGTAATTTGGCTGCCGTTAATTATGGGACCTAACTAAGGGGGGAATGGGGAAACTTAGTTTCAAGTGCTAACTAATTCTCCTCACAGTTGAATAGAAGTTTGAGGTATAACATACTAGAGTGATAGTCTTTTAATAACAACAGACTCAAGAAATATTCAAAAGTCTAATTAGTGACTGAGTTAATAAGCCTTTAAACTACGGAGAAGTCGCAAAGAATAATAAAAGAACGACATACCTTTCCACCACCTATTATCGCGAAGAACTTGGCTTGTCACCCCCTTTTTTTTGTTGCTTCTCGCAGCACGTGGTCCAGCCGGATACACCTCGTGAGTATCATATGACCATATTACTGGATTGGGTTGGTGAATATGCATACCTGTGGGTGTGATATCATGGTTTCTAAGCCAAGTGATTAACGTTCTCGACGATGACACACCTCGACCTAGACTAAAGCAACTAGCACTTAATAACGAGTTCAAATAAGTTAGTCATGGATTTGGAAACAAATCTGTCGAGCTGCAATTCTATTAGCTACTTGGTCATGCTATGATGGATCCTGTATGGGGGCTGTTGGATGCCTCAAGCTTAGAATATCGAGATGATAAGCATGTACCTTGACTTCAAGAGGGGGTCTCGGTACTAGCGAGCATCATGGAGCTATCGAGTGTGCAAAATTTTGGCGGAATTTTCATGCGTTTGGTAGTTCCATTATTTTCCAACAGTCTTTTTTCATATAGCAGATCAAATACTTCTCCGCTCGGGTGATCCAAAAGGGATAGCGGTGGCTCGTTAGTAACAAAGCTAGTTGCCACAAGTTTATCCCTCGTAATATGAGTCGATGACCATATTACCGCATTGCGAGTATAACAGGATATTATTGCCATCGGAGGCGTCATGGATCCCGCTTTCCAGTTACTGATGTTGCCCTACTGTATGGAGTACAGCGCGGCTAGCTTGATACTGATGTTGGGTGTTGTTTCTGTCGCTGTTAGGGTTGTTTCTCATGACTAAACCCTCAAGTATGACCGAGTAAACATGTTCTAAGTGTAGTTAAGTAGCTGAGGTTAAGATGTATTGGTCTGAATCCGAGATAGGTGTTACTATAATCTTGGTATTGGTCCACATGGGACGTTGCACGGTGATCGTGTTAGGGAGATTAGTCTCAGCGATTTTTCGCAGCTTCCATCTTAGGACGATACAACCTAGATGATATATTAGATCATTATGTGTTTAATGAAACTTCGAGATTTGAAGTCCAGTCCAACAAGTTATGGTGCTTCTCGGGATGCCGAATAGGCCCACCGGCTAGTCCCGCTCTTCGGCTCATTGCTATAGACTTATCCTAGCCGAACTCGGGTTGGCCCTAACGGGTACAGTGGCCATTCTACTGTTGGCAATGTTTGATAAATAATATTAGATGTTGTATGTATCATCCGCGGTATCGAACTGCGAAAAGGGGTATGGCTGTGAACAAGAGATATCCTAAACCAACTTGTTCTTGTTGATGTATCCCCTGCTGCCCTCCTCTCGACGCTTGGAAGTTAGGCATAGACGGTGTCATGCTATTAGTTTTCCTAACGATGAGGCGCTAGCGGTCTATTGGCAATGTTCTCCGCGGCACCACGCCGCCGTTGGACTGGTTGATGTTGGAACGAACTTCGCGTGGTGCATAGCGCAACTGTAAAGTCCCTTGCGTTTTTTTGCTAGCCGCAATGCCGCATTAAGGCACAGCGCGCTTGTTACATGTTAGTTTTTTAACCTAGGTGATCTTTAAAGATTAGGTCATCCATCTGCTTGCTTCTCGGTTGATCGCTTATTAACGATGTTAAGTCCAAATTTAAACATTTGTTCGAGAATTGCATGGAGTCGTGCTAATTAATAATGTCTGGATGGCGCATGGAATATCCGGATGACGCCATTGACGTACGTACACATCCTCAGAGTTGATATGAGATGTATAAGGTGTGAAACAGTCTCATAGATTTTCGGCGTGTCGAGTTTAACGCCGCTATCTGTTGGTTCTCCCATTTCTTAGGTTAGGCATTCTGTTGGTTAATGTTTCCCCTTAGCCGCCATATCGTCAAAATACCTAAGAGCTATGTACAGGGGTTGCGCATAGGTCGAACACAGATACAGGGATTTACTGTAACTTAAGATCGAAAGATCGATTTAGAATAGCAAAGGCGAACAGCGTCACCCCCCTTTTTTTTTCAGTCGTTTGCTCGAGTATTAGCGCGATGTTCCTTGCGGCAACAGTTTTTCGATTTCTCAAGCAAGGGAGCCAAGATCTAGCAAACGCGAAGGTTAAGGCTGATCAAACGAATAGAGGACAAAAAGACCCCCAAACCACTTGTCAAGCATTGATTTGTGGAATTACCGTCAACTAGGTAATCTTTCGTCTCTGTTCCCAGCCCCAGAGTTTGTTGGTTCTCCTTTTACATGCGTCGGCAAGCGCGTCACACTATTGGGGATGTAGACGCAGCCGGCCACTGAAATCACGTCCGCGGTCGTGGGTCGATTCGATTAGTTAGTTGTCGGTGGAGAGCGAGAGAAGAAGAAGAAGAAGAACGAGCAAGTGCAATAACTACCCGGTCAGGGAACACAAGGTTAGCGACATAGGGGTTGCCTCACAGCTCGTAAAGCGTCGTGTAACTAGCTGTCATGACTTGGTTGTGTCTACTTGTGACTGACGCTAGGCCGCTGTAACGGGCCAACAGCCTAGTGTCGCGTCTAAGTTAGGCAGGTTAGGCGGTTATTGAGCAATGTAATGTGCATATGTACATACACTAGAAGAGCGCTGCCCGGTAGAGTGGCGCTTTACTACTCACCGAAAAGAGCAGAAGTTCATATCATGACCTGGAATCGATTGAACTGGTCAGAAACCAATTCTGTCGGGCCGACACGCATGAATAGACGCGATGTGATGGTATCCGGTTCGGGAGAATTGAAATAGCCAGGTAGTTATGTAACCTATGCAATGGAACGTGCATAGGTTATATACATACGGGGATGCGGTAGTCGCCCGTGAAGATTACTTTTCGTGTGGCCCTAGCGGCGAAGACTTGCCCATTAGGGGGTATGCTAAACGACGGGTTCATGAGGCGGAGACGGCGCAGGGCCGAAGATCGGGGCGGGAGAACCTGTTCGTTTAAGCTGTTTGTGGGGGATGCGAGATGCGGGCCGGCTATTGGGATTATATGGATGTGAATGTGGATGTGGATATGGATAGATGTGGATTAAGGGGATAGAAGTAGTAGGTAGTATACATACCTACCTAACCTAAAGAGCATTGACATGTAAGGGATGTTTGTTGTACGATGATCATTCGGCTGGTTATTGGTTTGTCGTCATTGTCGTTGTTATTATTATTATTTTGCTTTTAATTGAAGTGGTGTTCACATATGTATATGATGGTGATGGTGGTGGTGATGGTTGTAAATGTAAAGGTAATAATAATTGTAATTGGTGTTGTAATGTACTCCGTAAAGTTGTCTTGATTAGATCGATGCAGCAGGTGGTGCCTGCAACTTTTTGAAATACAACCCCAAGGTTCAACCTTCTAGAAATGCAATAAAACACAACGTGGCCGTAATCATGTGCAATGCATCTAAGCTTAGGTTAGCAAACTCTGTTTGCTCATCTCATAAAGCCTTGTCTGCCTGTTTAGGAAACAACGACGGTACTAACCTATTGTTTTGTTCCTAACCTAGTTTGCTTGCCCCTCTTTTAACCACCCGAACCAGCCTATCTGCCTGTGGGTAGTCGGTAGTAACGGAAGTAGTAATCTGGGTCGTTGCTTAATAAATCGGTTCCTGGGGGTTAAGGTTCCTTCCTGTCTGCCTTGTTAACCTTGTGAACCTTGTCCATTGATTTGACAGCTAAACTTTGTTTTTGTTTTTCTCGAATGCGCTTGCGTTTCTCATTGAAATTACATCATCGAAAGATCTTTCTCCCTTCCTTCCGCTTCTCCTTACCCTCAATATGTAGGTACTTTCCCCCCCTTGTTCACGCCTTAACCCTAGGTATCCCCCGCCTCCTTTAAACCCCGGCTCTCTATATGGAACCGTAGGGTTGGTATTTGCTATGTATGTAATCTCCAACTTGACATTCTACGCATTGATATAACTCAACCGAATAAGGGCAGTATCACATGATGCATTGTCTATGCACGCGTGGCAGTTCAGCTGCATCTCCATGTAAAAAGAAAAAGAAGGATTCTTATTTGCGGCGCATTGTTGCAACGTTCTGTTTCCAAGTGCTTTGTTTGTAACTACGTATCCCCTCCCGATTTGATATCCTCCAATTGGTCCAGTCGTAATCGTGTTGGACTCATCCACATCTTGAACATCGACATCCAAAGCCAACTGCATGATCCGATCCGCATCAGCCCTTCCGGTTCTTCTATGACTGAACCTACCTACTGCTCGCCTTGCGCCTTGCCTACCTGCATTAGTGACATATGCACTAGTAAGTACATACTAGGAGGTCGTTGCCCCCTTTTTTCTTTTCAATCACTTCTCTTGTCTAGCAGTACTTTTTCGGGTGGCCACCTTGACTGCGGCAACGGCCGCACCATGCCTGCTTCCCGTCGACTTGTGTTACATATCACATTGCTGCGGCATGGCAATTTGACACGTTGGACAGTACGCTCGGTTATGTTACTAGCCGTTGCCGCCACCCGTTGAAAACCTTGGATGTACTTGTGGTCTGCTTGTCTTGTAGATAGAATCAGATGTAAATTCAATGAGAGGAATAGGAGAAGAGCTAGCTCGAAAAATGTAAGTAGCCTAACGAAATACGCAAGCACACGACCAATATACATGACAATCTCTAAATACCCAAACCCTAGCCTGTCTTCGTCCCCCTTAGGCTTCTAATAAAGAAAAATCCCAGCTGTGTGCATGAGAAAGAAAGCATACAGAAGAGAAGAAAGAAAAGAAATGAATAAGGAAAAGCCCGTAGCCAAAGACTTGCGTGGATACAACATGATTAGATGCCAGCACCTGGTCAGGCCATCTGGAGCTTCTAGAAATGAGAAACAGAGAACATGAAAAGGGGGGAAAAAGAGAAGGAAAAACAGGAAAACCCAAAGGTATCAAAAACCGCGATTGCTCGCAACAGTTTTTCTACCCTGTATCTTCGTCTATGCCATTTGTCGCCATATCCATCCTTTACTATCCAACACTTCCACCCAGGACTTCCTACATGCGATTATATTTGCTTTTTTAAGCCGTTGTTCAACTGGAAAGACATGATGGTCAGATAATGCCAGCTATATACGATCTTTAGACTTGGGAATCCTTACCTAGCACAAGACCCTTCGCAAGGACCGGCGACAGACACGACAGATTTGGTTTCGCCCTCTGGGCATGTGGCCTTTCCCTTTCCAGCGGCGCAATCGACCTTGCCCACAACCCTGGTGTGGCCGCAAGAGTACTGGTTTATGTAGTATTTGCACATGGTGAAGTTGGGTTTGTACGTCGTGTGTAACGATATAGTTTTTTTTAGTAGTTTTTATTATTTGCTTTTTTTACCCAATGGGAGGATAAGCTAGGTGGCGTTAGAGTCCATATAGAGAGAAGCAGATATCTGAGGGGAAGAAAACATACCAGAGACTGTGGTTTCGAGCTTGGCTTGGATGTTCTCCTCAAGATGGAATCGAGCGAAAGGGTCAGTCGGCAGCAATCAATAGCTGTAGAGTAACGCGAATACTAGCAGGTGAGTGATGTCTCGATGAAGGTGTGGGACAGAGAATGTGGTGATGAGAGAGTCAAGTTGAGTTCCGCAGCGGGCGGGAGGGTGCTCCTTTATAGAGATTGTATCACACGAACTTGCGCTCGTCTGGAAAGGATTTATGCTCCATGTTTGCGCAGGACAAGATACGGAGGCCAGAGCTGCCAGGCACACGGTGCTGCGGAATCCAGTTGGTTGTCTGCCTCGATGTGTTCAACGATGTTACATGTTGGATGTCAAGAGAGAAAAAAAAAGGTCAGTAACATAATAATGTCATTGTAAAGGTTGACAGTGAGATGGCAAAATCGTCATCAGCCCACGACCTCAGAATGTCACTCTTAAGGTTCCAACATGTACATAAGACAGCTCAAGGACTTGTATAAGAGTAACATTAGGACCGCTGCATGTTGGGGGTTGTCAAAAAGTGTGGACAGGGGAGGACTTTGACCACCACCTTTACTTACTTACATTACTACTACCGCATGCCACCAAAACCAGACTACTGGGTCTTGGGGTACCTAACTGTAGGCAGCATTAGGGTATGATGGTATATGGAGGACGAGTTTAGGGCAGGGATCATGTCGAGATAACATCCATTGTCCATTCCACTTCATTCAACCCGTTCAACGTCATCGTAGTACTAGTAGCTTGCGTACCTACTATGTAAGTACATAAGGTACAGTACCTTAGACCTGCGCACTTAGACAGGACGCAACTGCCCAGAGCGGCCCCCCGATGTCGTAAGGGATAACATAGCGGCAAGGATAAATAGCAGGGATGGCATTACACAGGATAGAGCCGATAAAGAAAGCAAATAGGATGAGGCCCCTAGGATGAGCTGTTTCGATCGCTCTCGGGAGTGGGTTGAACCAGGGATAATTCGCGGGAGAAGATTGCATGTATGTAACCAGGGAGTCGCCGGCCGGTAGACCTCAGTTGAACGGTCCGTGAAGAAAAATACTTAGCTTAGTTTAGGGCAAGTTAACCGGGAAGCTGGCACAGTACTTTCTTCTTTCCCTTTTTTTTTTCTTTTAATCCTTTTTTAACTCTTAAGATTGTTATTATTATTTATGATGTTATAGTTATTGTCACCGTTGTATTGTTTTGCTGTTTGCCAATCAACTGGGTTGATACGGATGTTTCGAGTTGTTTAGTGATCTAAGCTTAAGTCAATAGGTTAACCAATTGGTTGTGTCACCAAAGAGAAGAGTTGACCCCTCCTCTCAACCCTCTCTATTTGGCCCCTCTTTTTTTTTTCCTTTTTTCTTCTTTCTCACTTACACCTCTCAAACAACTGCTGACTGAACATTAAATCTGACCGACTATATTTACTTACTAGTACTCCGTAACCAGTAGTTGTACATAACCTAACTCTTAACTTTTACCTACTTTTTCCAAGTTTCAAGGGGGGCCAAACGCCACAAGGATTTTTAACTTGTGTTGGTTCATCGTGCTGAGTTAAATGTTTGTCGGTATCATTGGTACCACCTAGTTAGTGTACTTAGTGCACTATGCAAAAATATGTTTAAAGGCTATGGGAAAGTTAATTGGCGGTAATCCGATCTGTCCCACTGCGTTAGGCTAAGTAGGCAGCAGAGCCAAGTGGGTCGATTAGTGTCATTATTTTTCTTCTTACCTTTTTATTTTGTTTTATTTCCCCTTTTCTTTTATATACCTAGGTATATATATATATATTAACTTTATTTCTCTCTCTCTCTGTTATATCATGCCTTTAAAATATTATATTTATTCTTATATAAACCATGGAAGTTTGAGGGTCACGAGTGTAAAAACTACATATACTAGAGAACTTTGGTAAACAAGAAAGACCCTTTCCAGTTAGTCTGCTAGTGTAGCGGGAGATCTCATGATTGACAAGGCAAGTGCATGCAACTATGAAGCAGGGTCCCATTTGGATTACAGAATTGGATAACCTTATAAGATATGTACATGTATAGTAGAGTAAGTAAGTAAGTAAGTACATATTTTGCGAGGTTCTTGGGGGTTTAGAAGCAAGGTTAAGTATGTAGGTACTAAGTATTAACCTATACGGGGTTTCTTTTTCTCTTTTTTCTTTTTAATTTACCCTTTCTGTCAGCTGTATTGGTTTGTTCCTGTTTCTCACCCTCACCCTCACCTTCATCTTTACTTTCACCATAGATACCTAGGTGGGTAGGTACTTTAGCTTCATAACTATCAGCTTTAAACAATACATATACCTATATATACATGTACATTGATAAGCATGTTTGGTAATTAAGTTCGATCTAACGATATAAGCTATGTCCGCCAGTACTTAGTACTTAAGTACCTCATCTGGGGGCGTGAAACTTAATCCTCCACCCTCAACCCTCAACCACCCCCCTTTTCATCCAATCCCTCTCTCAACCCTCTGAAACCCTATACTTACACTTATTTTTACATCCTTTCACTTTCAAACCAATATTACTACCTAGATTACCTACTTTCTCTCCTACACTAGTAAGTACACCACCATCTAAAGGGTCCAGGCACTGTAGTATGGTAGTATCTACTTAATCCTAATCTACCTACCCTCAGCTCTCCAGTTCGCCATGCCTATCTTGTTCAGTTCGACTTCCAACATGCCACACCATCACGGTTGTACGAACACATGGCATATGGAAGAGCATGTTTTGTTGCACGTAAATGGTAGATTGCATCGACGACCCCGATGCGAACTCCTTGTCGCCCAGCATGGGTAGGACGGATGGCTTACGGATAGCTTGAGAGTCACCTTCATTTCTTCCTAGACTGCTCTTGGGGTAACCAACGTGTTTCTTCCCGTCGGTGAGTATCCCGCGCATACTCAAAGCTTGGCCCCAAGGATCCCTGCAGCACACGAGTTCTTCTCTGTTGTCTGAACCTGCAGCCTCTCGTTTGTTCACCTCCTATTCCAGGAGCCGCCCGCCGCCTTCATGTGAGCAACGGTCTCCTCGCTTGTTTCAGTGGCCACGGAGGATAGCCGCGATTTCATCTCGCCTATGTTGATTTCCATGCTTATTCCATTATACCATAGCTATATCACGATTATTTGTGGGTTGTCTTGAGACCTGTCAACCTACCCAGGGCGATAATCTAGTGCTGGTTGGTATATGTCCTTGCCGAAAACAAGGTTCACAACTGTGAAGCATCCACTATCACCACACCGTATATGCATGACGAAGCAACAGACCAGCCAGATTTCTCACTATCGCCACTGTCTGCTTGCACTTCCTCCCACCCAGGCTTGCTTTCGAAGAGTACAAGACTGGGGATGGTCAAATAGGATTCCATGCCGCGAGCAGCTATCAAGTCTGATCCCACTACACATATCCGCGTGATATCTACGTTTGGTGTCATTATCAGTCTTTCCCTAACCAATGGTTGGTTTATGGCCTTCAGCTACCTGCCAAGGAGATGCCGGTCTTGTGATGGCTAAGCAATTTCTAATTTGATATGACTTAGCTAATGTTGAAGCGACTCGGTTGCTCTATACAACCCAGAAGGAAACCGGCTGAGGTAGTGAGCCTTCTGGCTTACACGCAACATAATCATTATTCAAACCGGGTAATATCAGTAGCTGAAGATCCAAATGTAGCGAGTAAGCATGAGCTGTTTGGTCGTCCGGTTATAACTGCTTCATGTAATGTCCTCAGTGGTATCATTACCATATGAGAAGTAACATATGTGAATTTGTATTAATGCAGGCACCCAGCTTACAGCTAGCCTTACGGCCGATTCTGCGGCCTTTCTAGAGCACAGCCCGTCAGCTCTCCAGGTTGGAAAATTCTCTCGGTATTCTTCTTGAAGTTTTCCACGAGATTACTGTCCATCGATGGATTCTAGGTCCGCAAGTCGCGCTGCAAGGAGTTCCCAACACCGTGGAACCGTTGCCATTTACTTACAGAGATGCCTTGTCAAGTGATTCCTTCGGCTCCATAGAAACCATCTATACATATATAAAGCAGGGATCTAATCAATAACTATACCGAAGTTTCTGTAACAGCATTGTGCCGGGAAATACAATCTGGACATAATCAAGTGTTGTAAACTTAGAACCAACAGCGGCTAATTATACGCCATGATAATGTTGGAAGCATTGTCTGTAAACGGCCCGGCTTACTCTCTCTATAGCGGGATCCTACTCACGTCAATCGACACAGGCTGCTATAGCCTGGCCCCTCCGTTCTAGTTCAATTAGGCGGAATGAATGAGCTCTCAAGTGGTGTAAGCCTTGTTCCCATTCTTCGGTTTGGGTGTATGGATTACCTGCACCTTGTGTTCACCGGAGGGGACTCTGGATATTAGCTGCGTTTCAAGGTTTCCGTCACATCCGGCCATCTCACGCATATTTATATAATAGGAGGATCTTGTATAGGAGAAAAGTCCCTTTAGGGAAACTAGAAGCCGCCTCAGCTATCATTCGGCTCGGGCTTCAAGAAGAAAAAACGATGAATTCCAAGCATTTCTATTTCTAGTCAACAGTATCGATGACTTTGGTGATAAAGTCGTTTCTCATAAACAAACCAACGGTTGTTGGCGGGATAGAACTTTTACGCTGCTTATCTTGAGGCCATTACTTCCCTTACAGAAGCCTCCTGTCCCGGGAATCAGATTATCTCTTTCTCTTGAGTTTTTGTGTTTTGTTTAGGAACTGGAGAGTACCAACGAGTGCCAGCGTGAAATTATAGGGGTATTCAATGGTGGTGCTACTAGTTTACATAAATAACTGCCGGCTTCATGTACTGTGCTGCTAAATTAGGACGACTACACAAAGATTTTCTGCAAAGAAGGTCTTATACAATACAGGTTGTGAGATTTACAGGCAAAGAAGTCCTAATATGTCACCTATACCAAGGATATACATTCTCGATCAGCAGTACACTGTCACTTCGGAAATACCATCATTGCTATCGGCCACAGCTAAGTGGGCAAGGTGCCGAATCAATAAGAGGAATGGAAACCAACTAACAGGTTTCGATATCACCAGACTAGGATATAGTGGCGAAGAAGATGATACAATGAGTCACGAGCTTAATCGACGGCTTGCCCAATATGTTCCTACGTTCCCCATTCGGAAGTTTTTAATCCAACCGGCTCCAAGCCAAGTAAAGATGATATTCAAGGCTCACCACCAACACCTTATGCACAATATATGAAGTCCTACACAGGTTTTAGCCAGCCGATCATCTGCCCATTATCATGCTCACCGGTCCTCGTTGCTGCAAAGTATCTGGACTACCGATCTTCCAGTTTCGCCCGGGTTCTACGAAGAAAACCATGATCGCGAAGGTTTAGGCCAAAGGTATTGTATCCTTACTTATTATGGTGGTTGTAATCATACGAGACACCAGAATAGTATCTTATATAAAACTGCTAATATTATGGTATGAAACATGATATTCCATGGTTTGTCTCTGAAAACGAAGGCACAAACTTGATGTTTGTACACTAGACCAATGTAACAGACTATATCTTTAAAATAGAGGTACCTGCTAAAAATATTAGGTGAGATGCAGCCAACATGATCGAAAGTTTGCAGGACGGGGCCCAGGACGATTAGGGTTGGGAGGGGGCGAGAATTCTGAACGCGTGTGATGATACCATATCGTGTATCATCCTGCAGCTTGTTCGGCGTCTGGTACACCGTCAAGCCATATGACTGGATGCCCGAATATATTCCTAACATCCGCCTAGACTCTAGACACAAGAACAGCAAATCCTGTCGCTGGACCGCCTTTTACAACTTCTGCTAGATAATGTTTGGAACCCGAACAGCGCTGTTGCCCGAAAAGCCCGGTTTGGGGGAATGCGTACTGGGGTTATGCGCAGGCAAACTTTCCCAACAGTATCGGCAGTAGCCTTCAGTGTGACATCCCTCGCGCAAGGGATCCGCGGTTAAGGCCAAATACGCACCCTCACTTCTCTTCCTTAACGCTCATATGCGTTGAAGATGGATTATAGACCGAGATAGTGTAAGATGGATCCAGAGGGGGGAAAGGAGCAGGGAGGGCGATGGATGAGTTAATCCAGGAAGACTCTCCCTTTCGAACCTCGCCGAACTATTTTTCTCTGCCAACCAATTCATACTTTCTTTGAATTCTTATTAAAACGCAAGTGTTATCCATACAACTGAGAAAAGTCATTTAATTGACACCTGTTCCCTTTATTTAGTTCATTTCATAAGAGGAGTATAATGTATAGATCTCTTTTTATGTTTTACAACCATGGGACCTACTCGACAGTCAAGTCTAACGTTGAATAAAAGCCTCCCCCAAAAAATACAAAACAAAAAATGGCACCTATAAAAAAAAACACCAATGACGATGACGACGATAGGCTATTTTCGTTGATGAGCCAGCGAGCATTCAGGGGGAGGAGAGGTCTATCGTGAAGCCCCTTTAGGAGAAGGCCTATATCCGATATCTCCGTCAAAAAGCTGCAACTGCGCGGACCGAGGGCTCATAGTGGGAGATCTCAGATCTCAAGACCTCTCTCCGAGGAATCCCGTTAGCGGCTTGGCCCCAACCAATCGCATGATACTCAACGCCCGAACTCTCCTCAATCGAGGCCGAAGAGGCCCGGGCAGCCGGGAGTTCGCGAGTATTGAATGAAGTTAAAAGGAGCCGCATTCTCTTCTCCACACCTCCGACATATAAAACGACCTCGTCGGCACCGTTTCGAGCCTCAAGGTCGGGAAGTCTGCCGGTCCTGAGCTGAGGTTTTCAGTCTGTCCTGTTGGCAGCACCTATGGCTCGCACCTATGGCTCTTGCTCCCCTACGTCACCAATCTGCTGACCACCCTTGGCGTGGACCCTCGGCACGGTAATAGGCGGATGCGCAAGCCGCGGATAAGTGTTCTACCTGACCTAGCATTGGGTATTTTTTTTCTCCCTTTGTGCGAGGGGGACGGATTGTTGCCCCCTTAGCCATCCGTCGCCAATTGGCCACCCCACGTGTTATGGTCATGGTTATGGTGCAATGAGCGAGCGGGCCTTTGGCTCGGGACTGGGCCATTATGTCCGTGTCTGGCAGCTGAGCAGCAACAGCAGAACCAGCACGCCATAGGTCCATGTCCATGTCCATGTCCATGCCCATTCCCATAGCCTGGAGAGTTCCCGGAGGGAAGAGGTGCTCTATTCCACCCACCCGGACAAAGCCAAAATAAAGGTCCCCAGTCTTTGCCACCCACAACTTGTCCCTTCAGAATTAATGGGCCGGGGGTAGGCGCTTGACCGAAACCGCGCAACCTACCACACACCCACACCCACACACACCCTATGCGCATTTATGAGATAAGACTATTTCTGGCAAGTCTTGGCGGAGTTACCACTGGAAACAATGAACGACTCAAGGAGAAAGGTCTGTTATATCTGTGGGGGTCTGGCTTAAGCCCGTGTCATTAGGTTACTCCAGTCTGGGCATGTCTATAAAGACCTGTCTCCTTCCTCTACCACATTGTTCATCCAACATCCATTCTCTTTATTCTCTACAGACCAACTGCCTACCTACTCTTCTAGCAAGCTCTCTGGACAGACTCTAGAAAATTTAAGTCATTTTCAGAAAGAAAGAGCCCGATTCTATCGATCCTTCAGCCAACTTGCTCAAGTCAACTCTCTTCATCACACATAACACCAGACAACATGTCTTCCACCAAGCAGCCTACTGCCACCCAGAACCTTCTCAAGGCCGACCCGCCCACGACTTTCCTGTCTCTGGCCCCGACTACTTCCTCTTCATACCCAACTACCCAGGACGTCACGCCTGCCAACACCTCCCGCCGCAGCTCTAGCCTGAGCAGCGTAGGCAGCCTTCGTTTCCTTAAACTCGGGCCTGTCCACTGGGGCGAGCACCCTGGTGAGCACAAGGGGGACTTCCACGAGGTCGCTGTCGAGTAAAACCTTCGGCAACGGAAATTCTCTTTAATCATCGCTACGACATGAAAACTCACCAAATCCTCCCTTACCTCATTTGGATTTCTCTCGATGCGCACAAGACACACCGTGAGAAAACCAACAAACCACCAACATAACAAACAAACAAAAATCACGGGCGGGCGAAACGGGCTTGAAGCGTTATGACAATGATCCTAGTTTTTTTTTTCCTTGATGATCGGCAAACCTGATGAGCGGATTTATGGGTTTCCCTCTTTTCCCCTGATTTCTATTCTGGTTGGGCAATGGGCGGAACGGAACCTGCAACCTGTTTTTTTTTATTGACACTCGTAAAGCTTGAGAGTGTGTGGCGTTTTCTATTTTAACCTGGGACGGCTGACTGCTTGGCTTCTATTGGGAAAGCGGAAGCGGACAAAGAAAAATCTACAATGCATTATCTCCCTACTACTGCCATGCACGATAGATGCATGAGGAGGGACCCATCCCGCGCTTTGTCGGTGGGATAAGGGGAAGCAGAAAAAAAAGGGAAGGGCAGAGGAGCGATCGCTAAGGATACTCTCTCACACAAACTTAACTCTCTTCCTAAGTTTTTTTTTTTCTGGTTGAGATGTTTTTTTCCCTTTCTTACCTATAGGTGACACTAGCCAATCCTTTACCATTAGGCAGATAGAAGAAAAATAAAAATCTCAATATAACTCAAAATGAATAAGAGACTTGAAAAATGTGACTGTAATTATAACGTAGCTTCGCCTGGATGTGAGTGAGTAAACAAGTAACGCACTCAATTAATTCCCCCCATTATCGTCATCATCAAGCACCCTCCCCTCCTCCCCCGTTTCCCCCGTCTTTACCTCTTTTCTCTATCATTGATAATTCTCATTATCAGTGCGACTAACTGTTTCCAACCCCCATTTAAAACCAATCCACTCACACTTTTCCCACTTCACTACGGAGTACATACCCCACACTTTAGTCTAAGCGTACAGAAGTAACTAATAAATGGATTGATTGCCCACCGCTATGTACACTAGTTGCTATACCTAACGAGATAAAAAAGAGAATACGCTACTTACGTATAGGAAGGAGGAGTAGAAAGAGTGATTTGCATAAGATGGGTACCTAACTAACCTAACAACATGTCCCTTGTCATTACTCTTCTACTCTATAGTTGTAGGGTGCATAGCGTTACTCTATCACAAGTCAGCAGTGACATGGGGAACAAAGAAGAAATGGGAAAAAAAAAAAAGAAGAAGCACACTAGAGCAAGACCATGGCACAAGTCACATATCTCTGTGTGCCACCTTTCCCCCCTTCCCTGTCCACCCTCCCAATCAACAGGTTCTGACCAATCGATATATTCCTTCTGTCTTCTTTTCTTTTCCCTTGTTTAGTGGTATGCGGTGATTCTTTGACGTGAAGCTTAACTTTACTATAATTGAGAAAAACAAGTAAGGTAAGTTGGCTTACAGCTAAGCTAAAGCTAAGTTATCTACCTAGGTAAGCTAAGCTGAGTTGAGCTATGTTGTTTATTACTACGGAGTATTATTTATGTATTTATTTATTTTAGTGCAGGTATGTGTCTCTGTTCAAACTCACCAGCCCATCCACACACACATAAACGCACATGGGATCGCATTACACTACATTCCCACACCCGTGGACCATACTTCCTATTATGAATACATGTGGTTAGGTGCTATGTTGTCCAGGTTTCTAATATCTACCTTTTCCCTTACTCACTCCTTTACTCCGTTCTGAGTAAAACCGTGTAACTCCTAAGTCAGGTATCAACTCTCCCGACGAAACTGATAGAAACGAAACGAAACAGAGCTAAGACCCCTGTGTGATAAAAGAGTCTGAAAAGATAAGCCGCGGTTGCGAAGAAAGATGGTGGGGAGGTCCCCGCATAGACCAGCCGCATCTAGAAGTAATGTAAGAGGTATGCACGGGGAGTATGTACATAAAAACTACCACCACCATCATCATCAGCAAAATTCCTGGAACATCATGTCCGAACCCACCCTTCACACACTCCTAGTCTTCCTCACTGCATTAACAATACTGGCTACATACATACAACCTACATAATATATATAGATTTCTCTTTTCTTATACGATGACAGGCACATGGAGGCTTGCCTAATTGACAGGTAAGGCAGGCAGGCAAAGGTAAAAGAAGAGTATGTACGGAGGTCCCTACCAAAAGACATTGCCCCACCCCCTTGTCCACCTGAAGTCTTGGCGTTTTTACGACAGGTGCTATGCACCTGCTCGACAGGTGTAAGGTATAGCTAAACTAAAGCCGCTGTGCATGGTGCTGTCTCCATAATAATAAGGCGCTAAGAAGTTTTATCGATAATAGCTGTTACTAGCTATAAGCACTAAAAGTATAGTGAGCTGCTGTCGGCAGCCGTATACAGCCGTTTGACACCTGTCACTCAAACGCCAAGGCTTCAGGTGGACAAGGGGGTGGGGCAACGTTTTTTGGTAGGGACCTCCGTATAAGCGAGGTGATTTTTTTGAGAAGGAGGGGGGGAAATATCCCACGGTCGAGAACGAACGAACACATGCTTGTAGTGGAAGAGAAGGGAACGAGGAACGTGATGAAATGCATGTGATTGATTGGTAATACCTCAGAGCTTCGAGGGTATGTAAGTTGTCTAACCTACACTACATAGCACACTATCTATACATTATTGTGTCAAGTATGGCGATGTAGGCTATGTAGGTGTATATGATCTATGCATGTAGTCTTATTATTGAACACTCTGCCGACTAACCTAACTGGACCAATGCCGAGCCGTGGTAGGCAATGAAAGTAATGTATATGCTGCCTCACCATACATTAAGTATATTAAATATATTTCTTCACCTGCATTAAATCTTCTTATCCTCTACGCACCTTTTCCCCTTGCTTTCATGTGATATATGTGACTATATAATATGCACGGCCTTTTTTCGTTAAAGGTGGCGCCTGGCAGCTTGGGTCTACATACATGTATTGGTGCGGTAGTACAAGAGAGTGGGAGAAAATACGGGGTAGAGGAAATCAAATTAGATAACCAGAAAAAGAAAAAAAGAGAGATGGATTAGATCGCATCGATTGATTGAAGGCCTGGTTTTACTTGTTGTTTTTCGTCGTACCGAGGTAATGCGTACAGGAAGAAAAAGAAGCGTTATCTTGTGATGGGCAACGACAGAGACAAGAAAGAAAGACGGAAGGAAACCAAAATGTGGGCGCCCGTCCGTTTCCGTCTTCCCGCTCGTCCGCCCGGCCGGCGCCTCCATCATCAGATTGAATGGATGGAATGGTGTAAGAAGGCAACACCACCGGTTACCAAAGGCTCAAAACATTCCCAACACACTTCTCTATAATTTACAAACATGCCACATAAGTGGAAGCCTGCCTATCTCATTTGTTGTCTCCGTTTCTTCTCGAATGTTTTTTTTCCCCTTCTTCTCCCTTGGTGTTGCTAGGTCATGCCGGGAAGTTTGCCGCGACACGGGGAGTGAAACCGAACTATATGCGTACGAATAACATGACGCATATTGAAAAAAAAAATAGAATAAAAAAAATCGATGGTTTAGAGTAGAAAATAGAGAAGCAGGCCAAGACTGAGGACCCAGAACCTCTCTAGAAACGCAGCCAAGAAAAAATAAAACAGACAGTAAAGCACCTTTGTGTCCAGACCGTATAAAGTAATTACAATAAGATTCAGGGTTTCAATTTTTAGATTTTTATTTTTATTTTGTTTCGTTTAGTTTTACCCTCCGTTGCTTGGTCTTCTTGGCTCTTTCACCCATTTCTCTCCCATTGCGATGCCTACCTACATGTCAAACCAGCTAAACTAGTAGGTATATGAACGTAACTATGTTTTACTAAGATCTCGCTAGAGGCTCGGCGAGCTCGGTACCAGCTCGGTACCGGAGACGGAGAGTTGGAAACAATTGATGTCATGGGTATTATTAGAAATCAACCAAAATAAAAAATAAATAGATAAAACGAAACATCACAGGGGGGGGTCTAGACAAGTGAGTGTAAGAGGCGAAAGGAGAAAGAAAAAAAGTATGGGAAATGGGAAAAGGGTCCAAAGGGTCCCCCCCCCCTTTTTTTTTCTTGATTCTTGTTTAGTGGAGAGGATAACGTCAAAGAGAGGGATGGAGGGGGGACCCTTGTTCGCTAGCTGAGGATAGACATCGATACCTTTGGGTAGACATGTACATACTCATAGTTGCTAGCCACAAAGGATAATACATATTGAACTACCTATTCGGTAGATTGATATAATTGGTTACTTAGTTACGGGAGAAAATTATAGGTAAAACAATGAACCTAAACATTTAACCTAACCTTAGGTAGTGTTATATTGGCATGCCTTCCCCTATACATGTACGACAGGTTGTTGGTTGGTTCACCCCCACGGCGACGAAACTCTCTCATCTATCGTGCTATGTATGTACATGCATATTGATATAGGTAGTGGCACGTGTAAGTTGTTTAAAACCTACATTTATTTGATAACTGTAAGAGGAGACAATCTATAGATCTGCCTTTGACTTGGAAATTCGGTGAATGAGATTAATGGATACACAACGGGACCTTTTTTTCGCCTTCCTGTCTATCCTACTCATTGGTAGATAACATACATACCTGACCTACGTATTAGTGTACATGTATATGTGGTGTACTTGCGTAGAGCTATGTAATAGTGTAGGGTTGGATAAGGAAGATGTGGAGAGAGGTGGGATACGGTAGTTATCCGACGGCGCGGGATAATAGCTAGCAAGGGGAGAGGGAGGGGTCTCGAATATACCTTGTACGCGCCTTTTCGTACCAGCATATGCAAATGGTATCCCCACTGTCATTGCCTGTCGATCGCTGATGATGCGCCAAGCTAGTTACCAAGAACGGGTCATACACTGCGATAGTATCACAAGCCTATGCCCTACCTCAAGCTTGAAACTTCTCTATCTCTTCTTTCTCTCTCTTCCTCCCCCCTTTTTAGACTCGATCCCTTCATTTCTAATTTTATTCTGTTATCTTGGGGATCGTCGAGGACAAGAGAAAAGAAATGAAAAGAACACTTGGCAAACGATTCAGATTCAATAAATCGAAGAGTCTATACATTGCCAAGAAACTTGGAACAACTTACATAGTGGTGAACAGTCAATTTCGTCTCTTCTCATTCGACGGTTGATCAGAGAAACTAAAACAGGTCAGCCACCCAGGCTTCCTATGTCGAATTAACCTAAGCTATAACTTACATCAATACTATGTACCAGCATAGCTAGGCACGTTTGCGTGCTTGTGCTATACCACTACATCACCTTTAGCTTCAGACTAGTTAGTAGGTGACCAATCTAAGACTCATCGATTATGTGGGAAAACCAACCTAAGTTAGGTAGATACCTAAGGTTCAACTCTATGTCTGACTTGTCTGCGTCACCACCAATCCTCCCTCCTTTTTTCTTTCTTCCTCTGTCATTCTCCCCTCCATCTTCTACCCTATGCGAACTTTTTTGATAATTCGAGGGAGTGGCTGACGTCTAGACGTTTCTGTGTGCTTACCCGGGTAAGACATCGCATTACACATACACTCACGCACGCGTTCTGACAGATAGCTTGCATTACCTTACCCTGCCCTTTTTACCCCAGAGATCCGATCTGACACCTTCGGGGAAGGTAAGGAAAAAATAAGCAAAGAAAAAAAAAGGACGAGGGTGGAAGAAGAAAAGAACGCATGCCAACTGTCAACTACACTACACACACAAGCTTTTCGGCTTTTCCGGACTATGGAAATTTGTAATGTCCGTACCCCGGGCCCGTAAGCATCTGTGTTCTTTTCTTCCTGCTCCCTTCGGCGTGAGCCTTACGGACGGAGGTTTCCCCCTTGGTCCTATTTCTTACTTGCCTGTTTCGACTCGCGGGTTTATCTGCTAGGTGGGGGAATGGAGGGCTCGAGGGGGGATACCTACATGGCCTACTCCTATACATACGTACACACTTGCCGGGCGAGTAAGTGTGGTAGGACGTGAACAAGACTATCATCAAGCAAAGACTTGTCCGGATTCGCCTATCTTTCTTTTCTCTCCCTCTCTGGGCGCTATGTATGCGCCCGTAGGGAAGTGTAATCTGGGTGATTACGTCTAGCGAGGCTAGGCCAGCCAAATATCATGACCGAATGTCCCAAAGAACGAAAGAAACTCCAATATCATTCGCTGCGGAAGCTTTTACTTTTCCCTAACCTAAACCATTGGCCTGAGCCTCTTGCTCTTGCTTGCTTGCTGTCATACCATAACTGATTGGGGTCGCTCTGCGTTGAATGGAAACTTGATGCGTGTTTTTTCTTTGGGTTTTGGCCCCCTTTCTTCCTTTCTCTCCTCTCCCTCTCTTCCACTCTTTGGGGATACCTGCGGAGTATCGCTGAGACATGACTGGCGGGGTCAGACGAAGTGCTGCACCAAGGGACCTTTCTTGTCGAACCAGCGTTTCTATCTCGATCCTGATAGGAGAAGTTTGGGTAATATCCAACGTCACTCGCATGCGATGTAGCCTTGATTATGCAGATCAGTTGCCTTGGTAGATCACGAGGGCTTTGTATCGAATCTTCCAACATCTATGTTGAAAGCCCGCCTATCTCTTGTCTCTAACCTACGTGAAGGTGACTTTCTATTGCTTATGCTGATCTTTCTTCCTTTCTTCCTTAGGTGTGTCAGTGATATTCCAGTTTTCAGCCAAAAGATTTGCAGATTCCTATCTGCATAGGTACCAACCCCATCATCTTCCCACGTAGTTGGCTAGAGCCCAATGACGGCCCAAAATCGCAAATGACAATCAAGGGTCTTGGTACGTGATATCGTAACCACCGCGTAAATTGCGCGATACACGGGCAAGTTTGGTGTGTCCCACAGATGCCAGATCTGATAAACACAAGTCGAGTCTCCTCAGCCTTGGCGTACGTAGGCACGTTCCTTCGGGATTTCAGCCGAATGTCACACAACGGGAGTTTGAGGCTTCTGCTACCTGCCTGAAAGAGGTAGGTAAGAGCTTTGCTTTTTAAGGGGGAGGGACAAGAGCAGTTTTATTTTTACCTAGGTACTTTACGGTGGCGGGAAGAGCCCCTTATCGGCCTCCACACTATGACGGAGCGGAGGCTGAAAAAAAAAACTAAACATAGGCTTAAAGGAGGGTTGCGGACAACCTCACTTGCTCCGTAACTGGCTGTCCACGGGTCCCCGAGGCCGCGAATGGGGATCGACACCCAAGAGAATTTAATGATAAACCAACCTCTTCCTTCCGCTACTCCTCTTCTCTTTGCCGCCCCGTTTCTCAAGCATATTGGCCCGCCCCAAAACCTTGTTTGGTGCGGTACATCTTATCTCTTGAGACACCTAAACATGTCAAAGAGGCGTACACCGCTTGATTCACGACGGTCCGCCAAGGCTGTACCAAGACGGGACTATGCAAGTCATCAGGGCCGAGCAAAGCTAAGAAATGCCGTGAGGAAATCTTAAAAACAATTGTGCATATCTTTATGCCGGTTTTTTATATCCCGAACCAAGACTATACTAAACACATACCCGCTCTCTCAACTTGGCAAACGCCGGGTCTCTCTTTCTATCCAATAGAAGAGATAAGGGATGATTCAAATCACCGGAGGCTTTTATATAGGAGTTTTATACCTAGATTACCCACCAGCCAAACCACCATATCAGGCTCACCGAGCGAGGCATATATCCCCCATCGTTGCTCAACAAACAACCAACAGAGGGAAAAGGTAGATTCGTAATGCTCATCTGGGCGAGACTTGCCCCCTCGCCACCAGCCTTGACCCGTGTCCAGAAAGGCAAGACCTCTAGAGACAACATGCCGTTCAAATAAAAACCGGGCTAGGCGTTTACGCAGAGACGACGCGGGTTCACACATGCAAGAAAAAGCCAAGAGGCTACTTGATCTGTTCTGAGGCTCCTGCTATACGCTAGAGTCAACCAGTCAGTCAGTCAGTCAGCAAGCCGCCCCCTGCTGACGAACTGAACCCTAGGCCCGGGCCCGACTTGGCAGCTGTGGTGCGACGTATGCTTGCCATACCTACCTGCCTACCTGTCTACACTGAGTGGCTATGTTCATCGCAAAGCGTCTTACCTATTCTCTCTGCATAGGCCTAGTTTCTGCTTGCTGGGTGGGGGAGGGGGGAAGGGGAAAGGGGGCACATACAACAAACCGCACATTACTAGTTAGTAATGTGCGAGACGAGACACAACACAACACGATAGGCTATAGGAGCATGAACAAATAATAAAAAAGAGCCAAGGTAAAGTCAAATGTATGTATAACCTAGTGTACATCCGTAGGTTACCGCCCTCCCCCTTTACCCCCTAACCCCCAAGACGGCTGATCGACAAAAGGAAGCACAAACGATGTACACGCCGAGTCCGCGAGTTTCGATGGGGGCTTGGCGTGAACCTTGGCCTTCTCTCTGGTATGCGAGGAACGAGAATCTCAGATCTTTGTTTCGATGGCCTATCTCCGCTCGGCCTCTTGGCGTGGTAGTAAGTAAGTAAGGGTAAGTAATGTAATGTAATGTAGTAGGTAGTAAGGGTGGCGGACGCAAGTCAGATCGACGACAAGATTTCGCGGCTTTCCTTGTGCTTCCCACCGATACTGACGCCAACCTACCCTTCTTGTTCTTTCTTTCGCAACTTTTGCCCTTTCCGGTGAGCGAGGATAGATGCAATTCTTTTATTACTGAGGGGGAGAAGGGAGAGGAGGGGTTACTATATTTCTTTCCTGTTGATGTCCTATTACTATATGAAGTTGCCATAGGTAAGTTAGGCAAACAGGAAACATAGGGGATAGGACTGAGGAGGTCTATATTCAGGCCAGAGCAGTCTCCAGGGGAGGGAAATGGACGGTGGGGGTCTGAGACAATAGATTCGGTGATCGATCGAAACGAAAAGCTGGCTTGGCTATCATCCCCTACGGCTAAATCTCATTGCTCGTTTGTATCCCCGTGGTATACACAGAAAACGAAGATAGTGCAGGTGGTATATAGGTTAGTTAGAAAACATGACTCTGTAAATTATCTAATTTAGCCCCTATCGACCATAGTGAGCCAAGCCTGGTGTATGAATTACACACGAAACAAAAGAAGAAAACGAGTGTAACGCCGTCCCACCAGCCAAAATACCAAGAGGAACAAAAAAGGACATGCCAAATTCACTAGTGTTTCCCCCTTTTCCAACCCCACGTTATGGAGATTCAGTCGTTCCGTCATTGCCTGGTCGTAAAAGATTCATATCACCCTGTAATTTTCCCAAATCATGTGCGTCGTTTCAGAAGAGAAAAGAGGACATAAAAGAAAGGAAGAAAAGAAACAGCCTAGTAGTACCCACCCCAGAGACCTAACGTAACCCGTATCAAGATGATGACCAACAACGATACAGTTGCCTGGCATCCAGTGAAACAAACGCACACCCGTTTCCACCTCCCTTAGCAGAGCCTCTCGCCCACCGTAAGGATCTGCTGCTGTCCCGTCCCCAGGACCTCGACCATGTTCTTCCAGTCGAGCTTCACCCAGTCCGGCCCGTCCCTAACCGTGGCCAGCCCCATATCATTAACCGATTCTCCCCCTCCCCCTTCCCCTCGCTCCCCGTGCCTCTGCCCATGAAACGGACACAGCGCGGCCCAATGCACCTTCCACACGCACAGCTCCGCGACCTCCAGGTACGGATCCGCGAGCAGCCTGAGCAAAGCCTGGAACGGCGGGCGCCGCACCACCTCCCCGTCGGACCTCCCGGCGCCGGCGGGCGGGCCGACGCGCAGCCGCAGCTCGCGCAGGCTGCCGGCCAGCACCATGTCCTCGAGCGCGGGCGCGAGCACGGACTCGAACTCGCCGCCGACGCGGGTGAGCAGGAGGGTGAGGTGGCGGACGCGGCGGCGCGCGTCGCGGCCCTGGGGGCCCAGGAAGCCGCCGCGGCGGGTGAGGTGCGCGGGCAGGCGGTGGCTCTGGGCGTTGATGACGAAGCGGTTGCGCGCGAAGAAGATGGCGCTCGCTTCCTGGTACATCTGCATGTTCACCTGGAGGATGCTGCGCAGGGTGCTGCGCCCGGAGCGCAGGTGCAGCAGGGTCTTGGTGTGCAGGATGATGCTGTGCGAGGAGATGAGGAGCTGGCTGAGGATGGCGCTGCGGAGTTCGCCGGGCAGGTCGAAGAAGGGGAATATGCTGCCATTGTTGGTGGTGTTGGTACTGGTGGTGATAGTAGTGGTGGTGGATGGTGTTCCCATTTTGATTTATATACCCAGGGACCTAGGTATATATATATTTATTCCCGGTTCTTTTTGTTTTCCTAATTCTTTATATCCTGATTGACCCCCTTAAATTTTTTTGTTTTCATTTACGTGAGTCTTGTTCAGATGAGAGCTCGGTGTGTGATGTTGTGGCCATCCCCTTACAGCCTTTATTGTACACTAGATAAGTGAGCAAATGCTGTTGTTCCTTTATAAAACCCGTTTTTTATCCTTCTATTTGGCGTTTAAAAATTCACGGACTAGCGTGAGGACTTAGACGGTTTGCTGATGAGTTATACTCTATTGCTTAAGGTTCTAGCGTCACCTGTTACTGCCTCTTTAACGTGTTGGGCTGCTGAGGAAGTAACCCAGGCTTGGAATGCAGACGATGACGACGACCTGGAGGGAATATACCTGTACTGCCCCACACACCGCTTTTTATGTAATGAATGCTATGTATTTAAGAAGGGGGATTGTAGGATGTTATTGGCCAATGGGGAATTACTTAGCGTGCTAGGTTACTAAATCAGGGATGTATATATGCAGTAAATCGATAGATGCAATCGGTTAGATAGCTATCTAATCAGCATGCATATCGCTAGTGTAGCTTACAATGTAGGTCCATTACCAAAAGAAGCTCTTGCTTAAGCTTCGAACAACGCGCAAACGCAAACCAATTCATACTCAACTTCCTACTAAACTTCCTACTCAACTTACCTTCCCCCCCACCCAACATCCCAACATCCTAACTTCCTAACATCCCGACATCTTGAGATGAAGGAGGGTTTGCCAAGATGCAGTGCTATACGGAGCTGACGCCTCCAACCGCCGTCACCCACTCTCTCTTGGTGCCCTTCACTTCGGCGCAAAGCAGCAATCTCGTTGTCGCAAGAGCATCCCTCCTCCAGATCTTCACCACCAAATCCGTGTCCGCCGAGCTTGACAATGCCCAGAATGCCCCAATCCAACCCCCTCCTCCGAACCAACCCTACGATACGCGCATAAATGACGATGATGGCCTCGAGGCCTCCTTCCTCGGCGGTGATACTGCCCTTGTCAGGTCAGACCGATCCCAATATACGAAGCTAGTCCTTGTTGCCGAATTCCCCCTCGCAGGCACCATAACCGGCCTTGCGCGCATCAAGTCGCAAACCTCCGCATCTGGCGGCGAGGTCCTGCTGATAGCCTTCAAGGATGCTAAGATGAGCATGGTCGAGTGGGATCCCGAGAAGTATTCCATACGTACAACCTCGATCCATTACTACGAGCAAGATGATCTCCAAGGGAGCCCCTGGGCTGTCCCCTTGAGCCACTATGTCAACTTCCTGGCTGCGGATCCCGGAAGCAGGTGTGCTGCCCTGAAGTTCGGGCAACGGAGTCTGGCTATCATTCAATTTAAATCTGTTGAAGAGGATATAGATATGGACGACTGGGATGAGGAGCTTGATGGTCCACGCCCGGCCAAGGAGCCCTCTGCCACGCTCGCCAATGGAACTAGCACTACGAATGAAGACACCCCATTTGCAACCTCATTTGTCCTCCGCCTTCCTAATCTTGACCCTAGCTTGATCCACCCTGTGCACATTGCCTTCCTCCACGAGTATAGGGAACCCACCTTTGGTATCCTCTCCTCTACTTGTGCGCCATCATCTGTTCTTGGTCGCAAGGACCAGCTCTCCTATATGGTATTCACTCTCGACCTGCAGCAGAAAGCATCTACCACCATTCTTTCTGTCAATGGCCTCCCGCAAGACCTGTTCAGGGTTCTCGCCCTCCCAGCTCCCGTTGGTGGCGCCCTGCTGATTGGTGTCAATGAATTGATACATATAGACCAGTCTGGAAAGTCTCACGGCGTCGGTGTGAACCCTTTTGCCAAGCAGACAACATCGTTCGGCCTTGTGGACCAGTCCGAGCTCAATCTAAAACTAGAGGGCTGTGAGATTGAGGTTCTATCTGCCGAGGCTGGTGAACTCTTGTTGGTACTTAGCGACGGGAACCTTGCCTTGATTACGTTCAGGATCGATGGCCGCACCGTATCAGGATTAAGTCTTCGCATACTTTCCCCAGAAGCTGGCGGGTCAATCATTCCCACAGGCCCTTCAACTCTCACTAAGCTGGGCAAGGCGAGCTTGTTCGTAGGCAGTGAGGATGCTGACTCGTTAGTTATTGGCTGGACGCGGAAGCAGGCTCAGTCTGGGAGGAGAAAGTCTCGGTTACAGGATACTTCCCTTGAACTAGAGATAGACGACGAGGATTTGGAGGATATGGATGACGACGATGACCTTTATGGGGAGGATCCCGCTCCAGCCAAACCATTATCCAGTGCAGCTGATGCTCCAGGCGTGAAAGGAGAGCTCGTGTTTCGGATACATGATCGTCTTGTCAGTATCGCCCCTGTCAGAGACTTTACCCTGGGACAATGTTCGCTTCCCGAAGCCGATGATCAGATGAACAATTCGAGTGTCTCTAGTGAACTAAGCCTTGTGTGTGCCACTGGGCGAGGGAACGCTGGCTCGGTCGCTATAATCAATAGGGCCATCCAACCTAAAGTCATCGGGCACTTTGAATTTCCCGAAGCACGAGGATTCTGGACCGTAGCTGCACAAAAGCCTATACCGAAATCATTGCAAGGTGACAAAGGGACTACCTCGATAGGCGGAGATTACGACACATCAGCACAGTACGACAAATTTATGATCGTGTCAAAGATCGACCTAGATGGGTACGAGACCTCAGATGTCTATGCCTTGACGGGCGCGGGATTCGAGGCTTTGACCGGAACCGAGTTCGAACCCGCCGCTGGCTTCACAATCGAGGCCGGAACTATGGGGAAACATATGAGAGTGATACAAGTACTGAAAACAGCTGTCCACTGTTATGATGGAGGTAAGATGATCCAAAAAAAAATAGGAAGGAGGTAATACTAATCAATATGAACAGATTTCGGGCTTAGCCAAATCCTCCCGATGTTAGATGAGGAGACAGGAGCGGAGTTGAGGGTCGAGGGCGCCAGCATTGTGGATCCATATCTCCTGCTGGTTAGGGACGATGCTAGTATCTTCATTGCCAAAATCGACAACAACCTGGAGCTTGAAGAAGTTGAAAAAGATGGCTCGGCTCTGGCCTCTACTAAATGGGCTAGCGGCTGTCTCTACGAGGATAAATCGGGCATTTTCTCCAAAGTTGAAAGCGACAAGGGCACGAAACCTGGGGAGAATATCGTAATGTTCTTGTTAAGTAAGAATGGCGCCTTGCATGTAAGTTGAACTACATCCAGCCTTAATACCTCTTACTGACAAGCCCAGGTATATTCTTTATCGGATCTCTCAAAGCCGATGTACATCGCGGAAGGCCTGTCTTATGTACCTCCTATTCTTTCAGTAGAATACGCAGTCAGACGAGGGACGGCCCGAGAAACGCTGAAGGAAATCTTAGTAGCTGATCTCGGGGATAGCACGTCCTCATATCCATACCTCATTGTAAGCTTGGCCTGGTGATTCCCAGTTATGGATAATGCTAATATATTTCTAGGCTCGAAATAGCCATGACGATATAATTATATATCGCCCTTTCCGAATTCAGTCTAACTCTAACTCAGAGCTTTCTCAATCACTGCATTTCCAGAAGCTGCCAAACCCTACTCTAGCAGACGGACCGGAGGAATCACAAACTGAGGAAGATGATGAGGAACGGAGGAATTATCCCTTGCGACGTTGCGAGAATGTTGCCGGGTATAAGACGGTGTTTTTACCAGGAGATTCTCCGAGCTTTATATTGCGATCCTCCAAGACTCTCCCTAAGGTTTTACGCCTCCAAGGCCGTGGTGCACGGGGTATGAGTCCATTTCACACCGAAGGCTGCGAGCGTGGTTTCATTTATGCCGACTCGCAAGGAATTGCGCGCGTATCCCAAGTACCAACAGGTGATACGACGTATGCAGACATTGGCATGTCACTCAAGAAGCTCCCCTTAAACATCGACACACACACCATCACCTATCACCCGCCGTCTGGAACCTTTGCAATAGGTTGCGATATGATGGAACCCTTTGAGCTCCCAAAGGACGACGATTATCACAAGGAATGGCATCAAGAGAAGGATCTCACCTTCAAACCAGTGAATGAGCGTGGGCTGGTCAAACTCATCAACCCTAGCACATGGACCGTCATCGATACCATTGAAATGGAACAGTTCGAGACGGTAATGTGTATCGAGACGCTCAATTTGGAGGTTTCGGAGTCTACCAACGAGCGAAAGCATCTCATCGCTGTCGGCACAGCTGTATCTAGAGGAGAAGACTTGCCGATCAGGGGCAGAGTTTTCGTCTACGACGTGGTGACGGTCATTCCCGAGCCAGGACGGCCAGAGACGAATAGGAGACTGAAGCTGGTGGCTAAGGAAGACATACCTCGTGGCGCAGTGACTGCGCTCTCTGAGATAGGTACTCAGGGGCTGATGCTGGTCGCGCAGGGGCAGAAGTGCATGGTTCGCGGTCTCAAAGAAGACGGAACCCTGCTTCCCGTCGCCTTCATGGATATGAGTTGCTACGTGACGGCGGTCCGCGAACTGAAAGGGACTGGTTTGTGTCTCATGGCTGACGCCGTGAAGGGCGTCTGGTTCACCGGTTATACCGAGGAGCCCTATAGAATGATTCTTTTCGGCAAGAGCTCGACGAAGCTGGAGGTGCTCACGGTAGACTTTTTACCGGACGGAAACGAACTTCTCATAGTGGCGTGCGACTCGGACGGTGGCATCCATGTGCTACAATTTGATCCTGAACGTAAGACTTCCCCTCTCTCTCCGAATCAAACCTAAACCTTTTTCTTCTTCTTGAACCCTTTATACTAACCGTACGATCTAGATCCCAAATCCCTCCAAGGCCACCTCCTTCTCCACCGCACCACTTTTTCAACCGGCGCCCACGGCCCCACGCGCAGCATGCTCCTCCCACGCACCCTCCCCTCCACATCCGACTACCTCGCCTCTCTCCAGCAACAGCAGGAACAACAACGAATCTCTACTTTTTCCAACAACAATAATCCTTACGACGCTCTTCCCCTTTCCTCCCCCATTCCCCAACCCTCCACCATCCTCCTCTCCTCTCCCACTGGCCTCCTCGCCACCCTCTCCCCCCTCTCCGAACCCCAGTACCGCCGCCTCTCCTTCCTCTCGGGCCAGCTCCTCTCCTCGCTGCCCCACCACGCGGGCCTAAACCCCAAGGACTACCGCGCTCCCCTGTCCACCGGCGCCGTGGGCAGGTTCCCGCCCGGCGTGGACGCGGGCACGGTGGGCAGATCGCTGGTGGACTGCGCGCTGCTGGCGAGGTGGAGCGAGCTGGCTGCGGGTAGAAGGGCCGAGATCGCGGGACGGGTGGGGTTTGCTGGTGGTGTCGCCGAGGTGAGGGATGTGCTGGCGGAGGTGCTGGGTGCGAGTGGGTTAGGGTATTTGTGAGAGATGGGAGTGCGGAGGTGAGGAAGAAAGGGGAAGAAGGGATAAGGAAGGTGGTTGAATAGATAAATGGATAGACCAATGAACAGAGAGAGAATGGAAAAGTAGAAGAAATAATGAAGAAAGGGATAACCTACTACGTGTTTAAGTAATAATAAAAATTAAATTAAATGAAAGAATAATTAAGCTTGATCTGCCTAGGTAATCTAGGTAGAGTACTTCAGATCACACTGGGGAGAGAGTACTTGAATGGATGAATGTAATCTATGTGATGAGGTGAAGAAAATTAGATGAAAGAAATGTGTGTGTGATTAAGATCTTTCTTCCCCCTTTCTCCCGGTGCCTGTTTTATGCAACCGACCTACTACTGATGAACCTGGGTTAGTTGGCAAGGGGAGAAGGATGGCAAATTTTCTCTCATCCACAACGCACAAGACGGAAAAAAAAACAGGTTTATCACAACTCTCTCCCTTCTTCCCCCCCCCCCCCCCCCCCTTTGAGGCTCTGAAGGTTGGTGATGATTTAGCGAGAATATAGTATTTACCTAATACCGAGAAAGACCACTCGCTTTTCCTTATATAAAATTCACACAAAGTCTATAGGTTATATTCATCTGTAGCAATGATTTATTGAATCATGTCCGTACCAAAGACCAGTAAAAAAAAACTTGTCTCCTCCCCCCTTTGCCTTGTCCTCCCTCCCCCCCCTTTTTTTCTCTTTCCTTTCCATTGCCCTTCCAATCTAGAACCGAAAAAACCGAGGCAGAGAGCCCTTTAACCTCAGAGAGTAGTAGTTCTTAAAAAAACAATCATCAAACTTGCTCTTGCAAATGTGTCGTAAAAAGTCGGGTCGCATCGCCTGCCGATCTAGTGTATATCGTACAAGAAAAAACAAAGTCCTGCCAGAAATATTCTCGCCTTCTCGCATTCGTGGTAATGAAAAAGGAAAACAGGAACAAAAAGATTCGACCGTTCGTTCACTACCTCTGGATGGCTTCAATTTCAAGATGTGAATCCGATGACAGTGGTCTCGGGTGTATATCTCGTAGGGTCTGAAATAGAAAATCTCTTCCAATACCGTGGAGCCTGAAATCCTTGAATGTCATGGGAAAACATCCTGAAGCATGAGAGCATGTACGATGTGAATGGTGATCGAGTAATGAATAGTGGGTATCTTGGGATCTTAGATACAGAGAGCTATGCTACTACTGCCATTCTAAGAGGATCACTGGGATGAAATACGTCTCTCCTCTCAAGTAGGTACAGAGTCATTGCAGGTTGCCAATGTACCATGGGAAAGTTTGGTGGGGAGGATCAAGCGTTGTTGTCGTGCTTGCCACGCAGACTACCAAATCGGCGCTTGACTATAATAGAAGAAAATCGTGATCAGTATATGCAAATTTAGTAGAAGGGTATAGATAAGGGGGGATTTACAGCCTTCACTAATTCGCTTGCCGGTGCTGCCGCTTCGGTGTCTCTGGCTGACATCATCTACATCCAGGGCAGAGGAGCGGGACGAACCAGCACCAACACTGTGGCTACGGTTTCGTACGCTAACGTAACCATCGTTCTTGGCAGTGGAAGGGCGCATCTCGTATTCGTTCATACGTGAAGAGTTACTGTATCTGACACTTCCGTTTGTAGATTGCGTCTTCTTGTGTGCAGCACGCTTTCGCTCCTTCAGGTCACGCTCGATAGTGTAGGATGGCTCGCCCTTGCCTTTCAAATCGTCAGGGTGGTATTGCTGTGTAGAGCAATGTCTCTTGTTAGCTGTTGTCCCTTGCTTTGTTTGGGTGTAGTGTTGGTTGTGGGTTTGTGAAGTGTTAGAAGAAGAATGTTCTCTTGTTCTTGTGTCTCTACCCCAATTAGGGAATGTTATAGTGCTACTTCTACTTCTACTGCTACTACTACTGCTGCTGCTGCTGCTAGTACGTGCAGGGATAGTAATAGTAGTAGTACTAGTAGTGGTAGTGGTAGTAGTAGAAGAAGGAGAAGAAGATGATGAAGCTGTACTAGCTGTGCCATTGGATGATGGCATTCTCTTGTTACGAATAGTTTGGGAGCTCAGGTAGAGATGATCGGATATTCGTGCTAGCTGGATCTCTTGCAAAGTCTTTCCTCCACGCATTGATGCAGTGCATGACTTCTTGTACCAATCCCAGAACTGGCATTCCTTTGGGGGTCTTGGGGGGTAGAAGCACGTGTTGGCGGACGGGGTGGGGGCCTTTGATGAGGATTCCGTTGATGTTTGTTCTTCATCTATTTGGACTAGGATGCTTGGGATGAAGACAACAGGATTGCTTTGGCATATTCTTTGGGTCTTGCATAGGGGGTGACGGATGTGATAGAGAACATGATCGTGAAAGAGAGTTTCGGAACGTGCACTTACAACATGCTCATAGCGTTTGTATGGGCCTCCCGGGGCATCCGCCTCCCTCATAAGGTCGGCGCCCTCCTTGTAGTTCATGCGTCGGCCTGCGTGGTCTCTCATGCCGGGCGGGATGCTGGCTGTGCCTTGCAGTGGTACGTGCTTGCGGAGAGAGTCTTGGATATACTCCTGGGGCGTGGCCCTGAGTGCTTCCAGGTTCGATTCTCTTACAGCTTCAACGGGGGCATATCGCACATCTCGGTTCCGCTGAGCAAGGGTAGCATCGTACGGTCCGCCGTGGTGATAAGCTCCACCAATACCGACGTTATCAAGGACATCAATAGGGTCGGCACCCACGAAATTCTTCTTACGAAGGTGAGGGGCTCTGTTTGCGGCCTTGGTGTCTCTTTTAATCTGCTCCAGTGGCCTAGTAGTAGCAGTAGATGAAGACATTGTTTTTTATTGGGTTGTCTTGTTATGTGTGTGTTAATGTTTAAGTTCAGTTTGGTTAGTGAACCTGTTAAAGATTGATAGGTTATGGCTGGTATATGTTACGTTGTGCGTTATGATGTGGAATGGAACTATGGATTGGATTATGGAGATTGGGTGAATTGTGGGTGAAGAAAGAGAAAGAGAGAGAGAGAGAGAGAGATGAGAGGGAGAGAAAGTGGATGAGAAGGAGGAGAATGCAGAGTTATGCAGAGGAAAGAAGTAAGAAGGAATCAAAAGAAGGAAGTAGGTTGGTTAAGTAAAGGAAGGACCAGAGGTTATGTACTTCTTATCTGCAGGTGGGTGACGATGATGGTAGTTAGAAGACCCGTTATAAGATATGATCGGAAGGTGCGATCGGTGGTTAGGTTTTTAGGTTAGGTTTTTATCGGGTGCCTTCCAGGTGCCTTCCTCTATGCCCAGCCAGAGCTACAGAGGTACAGAGGCTGTGTGTGTGTATTGGTGGTTAAGCATGTCACCAGGCTAGCAGTCTACCAGTGTGAAAGCAACACGCGTAACGTTCACAGCCATGATGTAATACGTTAGAATCTGCAAAGACTTTAGAGTATTCTTAACCTGCAGCTATTGTGGGGAGGTACAAGCTAACCGGGGATTTATTCCCAGACACTTGGACCAACCGTGACGCAAGCAGGCAAGCAAATCAGCATCGGGGTCCTTCGGATGAACGAATCACACGTCATGCAAGCACTAGGCAAGGACAGCTTAACTAAGCTCACCCTTGTTTGTCTACTAGATGTACCTCCGTACCTACGCTACCCAGCAGCCCAGGCCAGGCCTAGGCGTATACCCAGACAGCCAAATATACCTAAGCCTCAGTTGATGATGAATGTCATTGATTTAGACCATGCAAAGAACGAGCTATTTATACATTATACTTTGGTACCTAGATCTAGTGTAACTGATTTAGTACCTACTAGGCTTTATGAACATCGAGATTTGATATGTATATGCTAAGCCAACTATAATTAAATATACAAATTGAATAATTTGAAGCCATTGACTTCCAAGGTATATACATCAAAGTGGAACCAACAAGCCACATCAATTGTTGAATTAGTACATTGATTATCATCATTCATCAACTTCACCACAGACATCTCTATCTCATCCACAACTTCTTTGATATGGTTTTGTCTGCATGTCTTAGCTATGTAGTAATGAAACCAAAACAACACCCTTCAACACCACCTTACTAATTTTAACCACCACATGGGGTTTACAGTTTTATGGGGGGGAGACACATCGCGCGACTTAAAAAAACCCAAACTCAATCTGAAAACTTAATCTACATTGAATAAACCACCCCTTCAAAAAAATCCTAGCCTAAGGGCTGGTGGATGACTCGCTTCAACAACCACCAATGGCCCTGGTAGACTATACGTCCTCGGATTCCGAGTCCGGGCCCGACCCAGCTGTCGAAACTACGGTGAAAAAGAGAAAGCTGTCGCGTAATGGTAGCAGTAGCAGCAAGACCTGTGCTGCCGCGAGTGAGAATGTCACTGGAGGAGGAGACGGGGCAAAGAGCAAGGCCCCTGCGCGTCCTATGCCGCCCTTGCCGCCCGCTTTTCATGATCTATATGCTTCGACTGTGCGGGTGAGCACCAGCGACGACCCGGCACTGCACCAGGGCCGCAAACGGGTGAACCCGCATAAGGTGGGCAACTGGCCTACTCATTTATACATCGAGTGTAAGTCTCCAGCTGCTTGATATCTCAATCTTATATATATTTGTGGTACGAGACATGTATGATCTTGCCTCATTATATATATCGGGTCGTATCATAAGCAAGGCTGTAATGACCTGATTTTACTCATTATTCATTCAAAAAAAAAAAAAAGCCAGCCCTTACCTTACAGCAACCGGCATCCCCTAGCACCACACGACTAAACCACAACCCACACTCCCTCATGAGTCAAGTCCCAATAACGACCACTAACACGTCTATACAGGGCACCCCACCCCCACCGAACGCACCCACCTCACCGCCCTCCTCTCGGACCTGCAAACCGCCATCACCACCACTTTCCCTTCTTCCTCCCCTATAAAGCTAACCTCCTTCCTAACCTCGGAGCTCTCCACCCCGCAGCCCCTGCACATCAGCCTCTCCCGGCCCATCGTCCTGACCACCCCGCAGCGGGACCCCTTCCTAGACTCCCTCGCCGCGCACGCCGTCCGCGGGAGCCGCCTGCGCGCCTTCGACCTCGTGCCGCGCGCCCTGGCCTGGCACCGGAGCCCCGAGTCCGAGAGGACCTTCCTCGTGCTGAGGGTGCGCAGTGCCGCTACTTCTCCTGCCGGTGGCGATGGGGTCTCCGGGGAAAGGGGCGAAGATGCACCACCGCAGCGAAGGAAAACTAGGAGTCAGAATTCGCGGGTCACGCGATCAGCCGCCGCCGCCGCAGCTAAAACGCCCAGCAGCGCCGTACCAGCCTCCACGCCGGACTCCAAACCCAAGCCCAAACCAGCCCCAAACCCGAACCCAGAGCTCGCCCTGCTCCTCCGGCGGTGCAACGACCTCGTGACCTCGTACTCCCAGCCCGCGCTCTACGCCTCTCCCTCCTCCCCCTCTGATCCCCACCACGCCCCTCTGCCCTCGAACCCAGACCCAGACCCAGACGCCTTCCACATATCCCTAGCCTGGACGTTCGCCCCCCCGACGGCCGAGCTAGTTGATCTGACCGAGCGCATCGCCGCACCTTTCTTCTCCCCCCTTTCCTCCCTACCCTCCTCCTCCCACCAACCCACGCCCTCCACCACCCCCGGACCCGGCACAGAAATGCGCATACGCGTCGACGGGGTGAAGGCCAAGATCGGCAACGCGGTTACGCACGTGGAGCTCCTCCCAGCGGTAGGGAGAGGGGGGAGAAGGAGGGGGAGTAGCAGCGGCGGGAGAGAGGATGAGGGGGTGCGGAATGGGGTTTTGGGGATAGGGGTATGAGCAAAGGAAAGGAAAGGAAAGGAAAGGGGGGAGGAGGTTGGTGATATAGATTATATGTCACCAGAGGGGGGTTTCATGGCATGGGACTTGTTCGTTTGGAGTTTACATACGTACGCCTGCTGATGTAACTTAACTGCCTACTTGCTGGGGGATAATAAATAATAAATATGAAGCGTATATTGGTGAATAACACCACCGCATCGAGACAATCTAGTTTTTTTTTCTTCACAGCTTTGCGTAATTGAGCCTGCAAAGTCATTCCTCGATATAACCTGACTAATCTAGCATGATATCAGAATTCGTTGCCCTCCCCGTTGAAAATACAAACCACAATGTTCACATCCCCAAAAAAATCCATATCCCTTACGTAGGTCCCAGTAGTATATTACCACGTAGTCTCCGAAAGCACAATGCAAAATCAAATATCTACCTAAATCTATGCACACGAGTATGTTGTGTATAAATTGCGAAATCGAAAATGCCATGTTTATTGTTCATTCATCCCATATTTCTTTTGCAACCTATCAACAAAAACCATACAATATGCCTAACCACCCATGCAAAACCACAATTTTCTTTATTCTTTCGTCTTCCTCTTCTCTTCATTTCCATTTGTTCGTCTTTTATGTGTTTCGCTGTATTGAGTCTCTCTATTTAATTCCTACGCTCTCCCTTGCTTAGATACCTAAAGGTAGATACTAACTAAATGATTAGTAACGCCCCCACTTAACCCCTATTTCCCCATCATTCCCCTTCCGCTATTCTTATTCCTTCATATCTCTCCCAGAAAGTGATGGGTATCTATCTCTCCTTCGGCCCCCTTCTTGGGATTCATTGAGCTATAGTGTCAAAAATGATATTTATGAGAATAATGCTGATGTTGGTTCCGCTTGCTTCCTTGTTTCTTCTCTAATATGCTAAACCGGTTCCGCATCGTAACAAGAGACAAAACCAGCCAAAGCACGGATTTATACAGGCGGGTGGTTTTACTATTTCACCCTCTCTTGCTCAAAAAATAACCCATTATCACACAGAACAATTAATAGTAACACGATGCAAGTATGCTAGATCATTTAACCAAAAAGGGAATGCACAAAGGCAAAAAAGCTATGCTAGAAGGCCGACTTTCCGATTCTAGAGCTCATCTAGGTTCGGCCTCCGGAACTCCCAAACCCGCGGGGTCACGGGTAGGCCAATGTAGTACTCCCAAAGCCGACTTAGCTCGGAAAGTATGATATGGAACCTGTATTATCGACATTAGTATGAGTATCCTAAGATAGGAGAGATAAAGTTCCTAGGGGGGCGAAGGGGAGAAATAAACTTACAGCGTCTTCGGGAAATTGACCCAGCCTCTTATGACCGCCTTGAACGCTTTGTATACCAGTTCTAGCTCCTGGTGGAAAACATCATTCGTCGTCTTCGGCTTAGACCGTTGTTTCTTCTTGGGCGGCAGCTCCGGTTCGTCTTCCTGTCCCGACTCGACTCCATCCCAATCTTCGTCTTCCTCCTTCGACGAGCCTGGTGTCGAGCCGGCTCTCTCAGGCGCCTCTTCTGCTTCCACCATGCCCCTGAACTTGCGAACAGCTTCCATAGAGCTGCTCAGCCTAGCATAAGTGTTGAAGAGTGCAACGAGCTCGGTGCGCTTCAACTCGGGGACGTCGGGACTCTCGTTATCGAACTCGAATAACACCTTGAGTGCCGCACCATAACCAGCAGTTTGCACCTTACCCCAAAGTCGGCACTTGTCACAACCGACGCAATCCATGATTCGGCTCACATTTCGGAAGCGGTTTCTGAAGTCTTCTTTGAGCGAAGGACCTTCGCCGTTCTTAAACATGAGGCTTTCGTCAAAAATTTGGGGTACGGAAGCAGCTCCCTCAGTCACGGCGAGGACCTTGGCCTTGGTTGCGGCATCCTGATCGGGATCTCCAGTACAGAATGTGTAATCTTGCAAGTGGGGCCCGATTTTTGCAATGGCACGGGTAAGTAATGCGTAGTTGAAATACAGATTCGAGATACGCTCGGGATGCTTGTGCAGCCTTTCGGTGTAGCATTTAAGGTTGGGATGCCATTGGCCAGTAGTTTGGTTTAAGAAATCCCAGCAGAGATGCGTGCTGATACTTGCATGCATGCCGGACACTACACGGTAGAAGACGCGTTTCTCGAGACATTCCTCGGCAACCTCTAAGCCGGTCTGTACAAAGTTGGTATTGGGGTTCTGGAGGTGTTGCTGCTGAAGCTGTTGTCGTTCGGCATGCTGGAGAACATTGCGGAAGTCTTGGGCGGCGGATCCCTGGACTGGACTTGTCTCGCCTAGGGACGCAGAGCTTGGGAATGACGATTTCTGGAAGCAGTTCTCACGGTAGATGGCATCCCATACCATCTTAGAACCCTCGCCAGCGAAGCCGGTGAACCGTTCGGGGTTGTGGACTAAGCTCACGTAGTCTCCTTTGGCGCCTGCGCTCTCGTCTTCGGGTACACAATAATCCCGTTCATCGCATTCGTCGTCATATTCGACCACACAGCTTTCACCAACATTTTCTCCTAGCAGACCCTGCAAGGGCCGCAGTGGTCTTTCTCTTTGTATTTTCTTGCCAGGATGTTTTGCGGAGGGACCCTCGAGTTTGCCTAGCTCGCTTGCTCTCCATATCTTGGGAATATCCTCCTCATTATCGATGGTGTTTACGGCGCAGGCAATGTTGCCGCACATGCCGTTCTCGTCGTTCCAGAAGGGACATCGTTTGTTGAAAAGATTTAGGCGGTAGTGGGAGAAGAAATCGGTCTCTTTGGTTAGCTCATCTACGGAGGGTTTCACCTTGCGATTGAGCTTCTCGAGTGTGGAGTAGGAGGCACAGGCGTCACTGACGATGCTCTTAGGGGATATCTGATAGGTGGCATGATTAGAAACGGCAAATTCGCAGTGTGACGTAGCAGTTGGCTCGGCCAGACCACGGGCGGTAAGAAGGGGGAGACAAGAAAGTAGAGTAACAAATAATTGCAACATACTGCGCAAGCATTGTCCTGTGCTTCTCTGATCTTGCAATGCACAGGATCTCCCCAAAGCGCAAACAGAGTCAGGAAGAAGAGTTTCCCGGCAGAGGGCATGTCTGCGGGATGGGAGGGTTTTCTTTTTCCTATTTATAAGTTGACCCGAGCCAAGAGTTGCTTGTTCGGATCGACGAGCTGGGGTGGAAGAGAATGGAGGGGTCGGTAACAGAAGACGATCCTGTAAGTTAAAATCTGCCGAATCGAGTAGATGGCACGGTCATGGATGTGTCATGGGTGTACTCCGTAGAGTTGCACGGGTAAGTTGGGAAGGGTGACGGTGGGAATGGGGAAGGGGTTGTAAGTGTAAGTGTAAGTGTAAGTGTATAAGTGTAAGGGTGTCTAGATGCTGTTTAGTTGTTTAAAAAAATGTTAAGGTTAATGGGATTTTAGCCAGATTGAGATTCCAGTCCAGCGGGAATGAACCTTATGAATGCTGCATGTACTCCGTATGGATATGTAAGCCACCACGCTAGGAGACTAGGTTAAGTAGGTACACTACTTGACTAATAAACAACTACCCCTGCTGAACGAATAAGGCAACGTGTCTGCAAGGTAAAAGCTTAATGTGGTAGTAGTAGGTAGTGGTTGATGTACAGATCTTATATTTGAATATATACTGCAAGTAGTTATTAATTGATCGACGAAAAGAGAAAAAAAGGGAATATTAGGTAGACTATCTTTTATCATCAAAATAAAGAAAGCGAGGAAGAACAAAAAACCAAAACACCACGTGTTCTCTTTCTATAAACCAAAACTACAAACAAGAGTAATAAATAAATTTGGATCGAAAAAAGATGAGATGAGCTTCTTCCGTCGTCATACGATTATGGCCAGGTCTAGGTTAGTACATTGGGAAATGCATACATTGTATGTACGTATTGTACGTACTTATTAGTACTGACAAGAAGTTCTAGAATAGGCATATGTGAACACCTCAGCCGCCTCCAGCTACACTAGTGTAAATTCCAAGAAAAAGGGGAATTTTTATTCTACATTACACTAGTATTACCAGTATACCAACATACTCGTACCTGTAACCACGTATATGTATCACATGAATTCATGTTTATTTAAACATGTGTTTTTCTCTTCCCTTCTATTCCTTTCCCGAATTTAGGACACTCTACATAAGGCTAGGCACCGTATACAGTCAGGTGGTTCGTATATAGGTAGGTAGTACTATGGACTTACAATATTAAATATAGGAAGGCCCGGCTTACGAGAAACCTAACCTTGCCTTTAGGTACACTACTGCGCAAGCCAACCCCGGTTCGAGGGGAGGTCCCTTCCTGCTTGTGATTGCCGGAAAACAATCGTCCTATTTATTGCCGTTATTGCTAGGTGGCCTGAATCTAATTGGCTAATAAGCCATCACAAAACCCAGCGGCTTGTTGCGTCGGAGGACCCCGTCAAAACCCGCACGCAACCCCTCGCCCCACGAAAGGAAAAGGTACCGTTAAATCATACATTAGGTTAACTAAGCTAGCACATGCACACCCGTACGTCTACATATACGATATACATTTAGGCACTAGGTATCGTATCTTGGTAAACTAGCAGGATGGTGACTATCTCAATACTACGTAAGTAAGCTTCATGCTATACTATAAACGGTGCGAATAATTAAGGGGATGTCTTTTTGGTTTAGCAAAAAGCTGCTGAATGCTATATGAGGCAATGGCCCGTGCCAGATACCTAAGGATTTTCCGAGATATATCTGTGGGGCTGTACAGTAACTTACGCACGAGCCAAAAATCAGCGCACTAATCTCGCTAAATTTTTTATCGGCGATGCATTTAATAAATAAGCATTATATTGCTAAATATGGAGTTTTAGCTATATAGCAGTTTTAAGATAGTTAAATTTTATAAAAGCAAAATTAAAAATTTTAAATTACTTTATAAAAGCATTAACCGTGTAAGTAGATATGTTTTAACGCTTTATAAGTTTTTATTTTGTTTAATGTAAAAAAACACTTTTTAAAAAGATGGTTATAAAAAAAAAGCAGAATTATGCTTAAATTTATGTTATTTTAATAAAAAAACTGCTTTATATAACAATTACTTTTATTAACTATTAATGGTTGCATAATAAAAATAAAAAGTCACAATGTACCCCGCACATAAATAAGTTGCGCTTTTTTACGCAATTTTAATTAAATAGTTCCTTTTTTAAACATAAATATATAACCGTTTTTTATATTTGTTATTTTTATTTTTTTTAATATGTATATTTATTAATACTAATTAGTATTGTTAAATATATAGCAATATAAATTTGCAAAGTAAAAGTTTTTTTAAATATTTTATATTTTTATTTAAAGGTATAGCAATTTAAAGTAAATACAAGAAATTACTGTTAATATTTTATATTTTTATTTAAAAGCACAGCGAAATAAAATATAGCAGTAATAATATTAACATTTTTTTATGTTAAATAAATAAGCTTTTTAAATATTTTATTTTATAACATATAACTTATATTTTTTTTTTTTTTAAAAATAACGATTTATATTACTTTTATTTTTAGTACTATTATTATTTATAATGTTAAGTAACGGTTAATTAAGTTTTTTAACTTAAAAAACTTAATAATAATAATAATAATAGTTTTAAAAAAAACAATAAAAACTTATTAAAAATAATAATGCTATAGCTTTAAAAAATTTAAACTAATTATAAAAACTTGTAATATTGCTACTTATAATAAATAAAAGCGTTTTTTAAGCATTTAATTTTTAAGTATTAAAATAAAAAACTTTTAATTACGCAATTAGCACATTATAATAAAAAGCAATATAAGCGCTAATTTTTATACGGAATATTAAAGATAATAACTTTTATTTAATAGCTTTTATATTAAAAAAAACGTTAATAAAATATTAAAAATGCTTTAAAAAATTTAAACAAGTAAACTTTAAGCGTATATTTAAACAACTTTAATTTACATTTTATATAGCTATAATAAAATAAAGTGTTTATGTTTATAAAATTAATGAAAATTATGTAGTATATTTTAATTTATTAACAAATTAAAAATTTTTATTAATATTACTTTAATATAAAAAAAACTTATATAAAGTTAAAAAAAATAGCTTTATTAGTTAATATAAAAAATAACTACTTTTAAGTTACATAAAAAAAAAAAAGTAGCTTTATAATTTTGTTTTTTTTTTTAACTTTATTAAATAATATGTTTTAACTTAAAAACTTTAATATATAATTTTAAACTAATATTTTAAACTTTTATAAAAACAATTATGTTAAATTATTTATTATTAATAAAAAAGCAAAATTACAACTTTAAAACAATTAATTTATTTATAGTAATTTTTTTACTTAATTTTTAATATTAAGCGTAGTAAACTTTAAAATTATTAAATAGTTATATTATTTGTAACTTTTTTGCAATATACATAGCAATATTTTTTATGCTATTAAACTTTTTAATTTTATTACTTAAGCATATTTTTTTTGTTTTTTTTTTTTTACTTTTTTAAATAACTATAAAGCTAAGCAATATAGTTTATATAAGGTATTTTTTACATTAAAAAAATTTTAATATAAGTAATAATTTTTTTTTCTCTTTTTTTTCTTTTTTTTAAAAATATATTAAGGGGTATACTTTTAAGTATAATTCCGTTTATAATATTAAAGTGTTACGTTAATAAATTATGCTTTTTTAATATTTTTTTTTTATACTTATATTTTATTAAACTTTAGTATATTTATAATTATATTTACTTATAAAGGGTAATTAAAGCTAAGAAAACGCTGCACTTTTAAATATATAACTACTATACTTATATGTTTTTTTAAAATAAAAATATTTTTAAAGCTTTTTATATTAACTACTTTTTTTAAGCTACTTAAACGAAAAGTAAAAGCCCGCATAAAACTTTAAAAGTTACGGTTTTTTTTTTTAATAAGTTAACTGTTTATTTTTAAAAGTAGTAAATATAAGCAAGCATATATGCTAATTAAAAATTAAAAAGAGCAATTTTATTATATAATTTTTTTAAAAAAGGTTATAAATAATATATGCTTTTTTACGATTATTAAGCAATTTAAAAAAGCATAAAACAAAAAAAATAACTATACTAAAAAAGTATATAATATTTTTAAAAATAAATTTAAGTTTTTTTTAAATATATGCTATATAATTAAAATTAAGCAAAGTTAATTTTATGCCGTGTTTTTAATAATTTTAACGAGTAAAGTAATAATATATTTTTTTTATAATATATTAAAATATTAGTGCTTTATTAATATATATTTTATAATAAAACGTTATTTTAATATAAAATAAAATAAAGTATAATATTATTATAACTAAACGGTAATTATATTTTTTAGCATAAAAATAAAAAAAGTTAATAAAAGTAAAATTAATTTAAAAATACTTTAAATTATGTTAAATAAACTATTTTTTTATTAAAAAGCGTTAAAATTATAATGTAAAATATAGCAGTATAAAGTAGTATTATAAGTATGTAAAAAGATGAAAAAGTGTAACATTAAATGTGCAGCTGCGCTACACATTAAATATTGCTATTTTTTTATTTTATTTATTAGTGCTAATATTAGTTTTTATTTTATTTTATTTATGTAAAGTACTATGCATTTTTTAATATATAGTAATTATATTAAATGTTAACTACAATAAAAAACCTTAATGCCTTTATTAAATATTATTTTAAACTTTTTTAAGCTTTTTTTATAGTTTTTTTTATAGTTGTTTATTTTTAGCTAGTAAATTTTTGTTTTAATTTTTTTTAAGAAGTTAATTACGACTTTTTTTTGCTTTAAACACTTTTTTTTTTGTAGCAATGTAGGTTTTTTTTTTAATTAATGCTTTTAATATTTTTTTATTAATTTTTTAATATTTTTTAATTACTATTTTAACTTTTATTAATTATTTTTATAATTATAGCTTTTTTATTTTATTAAATACTTAAAATTTTTTTAACTTATGTAATGCTTTATAATAGTTTTAATTTCGAAAAATTTTTTTGTTTTTTTTAAAATTTTTTTAATTGTTTTTAATTAGTTTAAAAAATAGTGCTATTTAGTAAAAAAAATTTTTTTTATTAAGTTTTTTAAATAATTAAGCAATTAAAACTATTAAGTAAATCTTTATGGTTTTAAGCAATTTTAATTTATATGCTAATTATTTTACTTTTTTTTTAATTTTTTATAAACTTGCGCGTTATTAAAAAAATTTTTAAGCTAACTTTTTAAGTAAATAGTATTTTTAATATAATTTTAAATAAACTTAATTTTTTTTGTTAAATTTAATTAAATAGTGTTTTTAATTATAAATTTATTTAGCTTTAATAGTAGTAAAGTTTATTGTTAATTTTATATTTTTGCGTAAATGTTTTTTTAAATATTATATTTTTTTAAATAGTTAAAATTTTGTGTTGTTTTTAATTAAAACGTTATTAAGTTTTAGTAAATAATAATTAAAAAATTGCTTATAAGAAAATAATTAAATTACTTTTAAATATGCTGCATTTAAATTTTATTGCAGTTTAAATAGTAATTTTACTTAATTGCTTTTTAAATTTTTAAAATAGTAATACTTAATAGTTATTTTAACTGTTTAATTTTTTTTTTTAAATAATTTATTTACTTAAAAGTAATAAGCTATTATTATTAAAAGTTATGCTTTAAGCGCTTTTTATATTTTTTTTTAAAATTTTGAAGTAAATTTGCGGTTTTAATTTAAAATAATTTTATTAAATATTTTTTAGTTAAATAATAATAATTATTATATTAGCGCTTTTATTTAGTTTTTTATTATATAATGCACGTTTTTAAATATAAATAAAAATTGCTTTAATATAGTATAAGTACTTATTATTAAAGCGTTAAAATGTAATTTATACTTTTTTAGTTTTAGCAATTATTATAAAGTGTTTATAAAAAAAACTAAAAAAAGTTTAATTATAAAATTAATTATAATTATTTTTATAAGTTTAAAATTATTTAGTTTAATTAATTAATAATTTTTAAATAGCTTATTTTAGTTTATATAATAAAGCTTATAAATTAAATAATATTTAATATATTGCTTAATTAGCTTTATTTTTTTTTAAATAGCGTATTTTTTTAATTTTTTTATTATTTTATTTATATTAAAATAGTATTTATTATTATAAGTTAATGCTAAAACTTTTTTAATTATAAATTTAAGTACGTAAAAATAATTGTTTTTTTATTAATTAATATTATATAAAAGTTTTTTATAAATATTAAAAAAATAGCTAAGCTTTAAAAAAAATTTAACGCTTTTATTAAAACTTTTTTTTAATATAATAATTATATTTTAATATTTTAAGTCGCTTATATATTTTTTAATAAATTTCGTTACTATGTTTTTATTTATAATGGCCTTATTGCCTTTAATTATATATACTTAATTAAAAATAAGCTTTTTATTAGTTTTTTTTAAGGCACTTTTTGCATTGTATTTATTGTTAATTATATGCAATTTGCTTAAAGCATTAAAAATATAGTTAAAACGTTTAAAAAAGTAATAAACTTAAAATTTATAATAAAAAAAGTAAATAAAAACGTTTATTAGTTTTATATTAAATTTATTTATTAACGTAGTATTAAATAATGTTTAATTTAAAATATTTTTAATTATAAAATAGTTAATAAAAACTATTATTAATAAACAATTTGCTTTAATTATAATACGTAATTTTTTAACGGCTTAAACAACGTAAACTATTTTTAATTTCAATAATTTATATTTAGTTTTAGCTTGCAAAAAACATTTGTTTAAAAACATTATTAGCTAAATTACTAGTTTTAAAATAAAAGTTTTAAGTACTTATTTATAATTATTTTTAACGTAAAAAAGCATAACTTTAAATTTTTTATAAATTAAACCGTTTATTTATATAAATAAAGTTTTTTATATTTAGTTGTAAAAAAAGCTGTTTTTTTTTTTATAATAGCTTTGTTAATTGTGCGTAGTAAAAAATAAAGCTTTTAAAAAATTTAAAAGTATTTAAATATTATTTTAACTTTTTTAATTATTTAAAAAAAGCTAATTTATAAAATGCTTTAAGTTTATTTTTTATTATAAAAAGTTTAAAAGCATTTACTTTAAAGCTTAATAAGGTAATAAATAAATACGTAAAAAAAGTTTTTTTAAGTAATATAAAAACTTTTTTTTTTTAAAAAAAACTAAATATAATATATAAGTATTTAAAGTATTTTTTTTTAATATTAAAAAAAATAATAATATTGTTAATAAAAGCTTTATAATAATGTTTATAGTTAAATAAAAGTTTATTTATAAATTTTTAAACATAAACTAGCAAATTTTAAAATCTTATTATAGCGACTTTATATTTTTTTAATTTTTTTAAGTTAATTATTATTAGTTTATTTTAATATTTTAAGTATATAAAAAATTAATAAAAAAATTTAATAGCATTTATTATAGTTACATATTTTTTTTTTAAGCGCATTAATAATTTTTTTTTGCAAAAAAAGTAAATAATTATTAAAAATTATTAAAAAGTTAAGCGCTTTTAAATTAATTATTAAACGTTTATATAGTTATTTATTAATTGTTTTTTAAGCTATAAAAATAAAGTAAGTAAAAAAGCTTAGTTTATTTACTTATTTTATTTGTTTTTAACTATATAGTAAGTTAAATTATTTATTTAATTGTTTACGATTTTTTTAACTAAAAAAGTATAATTAACTATTAAGCTTTTTATTTTGCTAACTTTTAATTAAAGAAATTTTTATTTATTAGTTTTTAAAAAAATTAATTAATTTTTTATTTTTTTAAACGTTAAAAAATTTATTAATTACGCTTATAATTTTTGTTATATACGTAGTGTTTTAAATCGATTTTAATTTTTAAAACATTATTTAATTTTTTAATTTTAAATATAAACATACATTTAAAAACTTTTAACTTATTGTTAATATTTTACTTTTTTTCGATATTTTATATTATATTATAAATAGCATTTATTAATAGCGTTTTTATTTAAAAATATAGTTTTTTTATAGTGTAAATAATATTTGTTTTAATATTGTTTAAAATAAAGTTTATAGTAAAAGCTATAATTATAAGTATAATAAAAAACTATATATTAAGCTTTATTATTTTTAATTAATTTATTATATTAAGTATATTTGTTTTTTTTATAAAAAACACTTTAATAGCTACTATAGTAATAAAAATACAAGCTAATTTTATAGTTAAAGTTAAAGCTTTTATATATTTAATTTATAACGCAGCAAAATAGCTATTATTTATACATTTTTAAATAAATTTTATTTTAATATTTTTATTAATAATTCGATTTTTATTAGTATTATTTTTAACGATTACAAATAATAAAGTAATTAAGTTAATAATTACGCTAATAGTTAATTTATAATAAGCTTTAAATATAAAGCTTTTATTATTTAGTAAAAATATATAATAAATTAATATTATAACTATTTATTTAAAAAACAATGTTACTTTTTAAGCTAAAGTTACTTTTTAATTATATAGTTAAAATTTAAACTTAACTTTAAATAATATTTATTATTTATTTAAAATATTAAATGTTATAATACTTACTAAATAAAAAATGTTTACTTTATAAAGTTTTAAAAAATTGTTTTTTAAAAGTACGTTAAGCTTAAAATTATTTTTTAAAACATTTTTTTATGTAATAAGTTTTATTAAAGTTTTTTTACTATTTTTTTTTGTTTTAAATATATATAGTATAAAAATTGCTTATTTAAAATAATATATTTTTTTTTTTATACCTTTAACTTTTCTTTAGCGTTTTTTTACAATGTAATTAAAAGTGTTTAAAAAAAATTTTTTAATTAAAATTTATTTTATATTAAAATTTAAATAAATTTTAAAATTTTTAAAATTTAGCGCTGCTTAAATTTTTACGCATAAATATATATAGCTAAAAAGCAAAAACTTTTTTAAACTTTTTATAAAAAAAGCTTTTTTAATTTTTTAAAAAACTTTTTTTATTACGTTATAAGTTTACTTAAAATT
>MU394062.1:743826-815039 GCA_022578605.1 Camillea tinctor | reverse complement strand
TTTTTAGCTTATAAGTTTTTACGAATTTTAGCATAATTTTATATTTATTTATATTTATTATACTTTTTTTAATATATTTTTATATATTTATAAAGTTGCTTTTATTATAAAAAGTGTTTTAATTATAGCTTAAGTTTAATATAAATATTTATTTTAACTTTATAGTTAATGCTTATAATTTATTTTTAAGCATTATTATTAAGCTTAATTATAAAAAATAAGTAGCAGTTTTAAATTTTTTAAAAATATATATTAAAAAATTAAATACTTTATATTTTTTTAATAATTAATTAATAAAGCTAATAATTTTAACGTTAATAATATTTATAGTAAATATATATAAAAAAGTTTTATTATTATTAAAAAATGCTTTTAAAGTAAACGTTATTTTATTATTATTAAAGCTTTTAATAAAAATATTAAAAAGTATGTTAAAAGCAAAATATATATTAAGGTTATTAATGTTAAATAAGCTAAAAAAAATAAAATTAAGTAAAAAATTGCTTATATTTTTAATTAAGTTTAAGCTAATATTAATAGTTATAATAAAAAGTAAATTAAAAAATTTTAAGCTGTTTTTAGCGCTATTGTTTTTTTTTTAGCTTTTTATTTAGCTTTTTTATTTTTTTATTTTTTATGCTTTTTTTTAATATTTTTTAGCATTTTTTTAAAGTACTTTTTTTAATAAAAAGCATTTTTATGCTTTTTATTGCAATAAATATAATTATAGCACATAATTAAAAAGTTAGCACTTATTTTTTTAAGCTTTTATAACTGTTTTTTATATTAAATTATTAAAATAGTTTTATTAAAAGTTATTATTTTTGCAATAATTTTTTTAATGTTGTTTTTAATAAAAAAAATATTATAAATAGCATAAAAAGCAATAAAAAAAGTATTGTAAAATAATTTTAATAAGTTAAAAAACTTATTAATTATTATAAATTTAATAATTTAATAAGTTTTATTTAAATTGCTTAGCTTATTTTTAATAATTTTAATTTTAAACGTTAGCTTTATAACTTTTTTTTTATAAGCTTTTAAAATAAAAAACTTTTACTAATAAATAAGTTTTTAAAATATAGCGCTATTTTTAAGTTTATAAGTTTTTTTAAGCTTAACTTATATTAATATTATAATGTTATAAAGTTTTATTATAATAAGTGCAATTATATTTTTAAAGTTATTATTTAAATAGTTATGTATAATAGCATAAGCTTTATTTTGCTAGTTTTTTTAAATATTTATTTTAATAAAAAATGCTTTTTTAAACTTTTTATTTTTTTAAGTTAGTTTTATTGTTATTAACTTTTTTAAAAACATTTTTTTATATTTTATTAAAAAACTACGTTATTTACTGCAAAATATAGCGTTTTTAATTTATAAAAGTTTTAAGTAACTTTATTAAGTTATAATGCAAAAAGCGGTAATAATAAAAAAAAAATAATAAAAATAATAAAATAAATATAATAAAAATAACTTTAAAACTAAATATATTAAAGTTATTAAGTATAAAAAGTGCAAGTAATACTTAGCTTAAATATAATAATAGTAATAATAAAAAAAAAGTAAATAATAAATAAATAAAATTATTACCGTTAAAGTTATTTATAAAAGCTTTTTTAGCGTTAAATTGTAAAAACTTAGCTATAAAATATAAAAAACAGTTTTTATTAAAAAATTTAAAAAATATAAATTAAAAAATTAGTTTTAAATAAAAGTTATATTTATTAATATTTATAAATGCTATCGTTAATATATTTTTTTTTATTTTTTATAACTTTTTTTTCTTTTTTAAAATAGTATATAAAGTAAAGTTAAAAAAAAAAAAAAAAATTAATAACTTTTTTTAACTAAGTTTTAATTATAGCTAATAGCTTTAACAATGCTGTATGCTTTATAAATTTTTAAATGTAGCTTTTATTATTGCGGCTTGGTAATTTTGCCGCTTAAATCGCGTTAAATTAGCAATATATGCTTATAAACGCAAATAAAAAAAAAATAAAGCGTAAAAAAAGTAAGAAAAACAATATAAAAATGCTGCTTTAAAAAAAAAGTAAATTTCTTTTAAATTAAGCAAATTTAGTTATTATATAATGTTTTATTGTTATTATTACGCAGTAAAAAATAAACTTTCGTTTATTATAAATAAAAAAACTAAACTAATAAATAAGTTTTAAACGACAGTACTATAAGTTAAAAAATAACGATAATTAAAGCTTTTTAAGCTTATAACCTATTAATTTTAAGTAGGTTGCTATAAGGTGTATTATTAGGTGTAAGGAGGAGAGATGTACCGTAGGCCTTAAGGGCCTACTGGATGTCTTATATACAGCATAGGTATAGGACGCACAGACCACCTATTTCAACAGAATCCCAAAGTCATTTCCTGCAATGGCGCTGCTTTTAATGTGCAGAAGAGCCTCCATGCCGCCTTGATCAGGATTTGGACAAGGCAACCAGAAGCTCTCCTATGGGTAGATGCCATCTGTATAGACCAGACAGACATCGCAGAAAGATCTCAGCAAGTGAGAATGATGGGCCCCATATACCGTAAGGCACTTGGTGTTCTCATCTGGCTCGGCGAAGCGGACATCTACACTGAGCTCGCTTGGGCCGCCTTAGAAAAGGCATCATCCCTAATTAAGCAGCCCTCAAGTGTTTTGAAAGCTGCCCTGGCTCAGATTGGCCCCATTGAGAATATCTGGTTCTCGCTTCACAAGCTAGCCCGTTACGAGTGGTTTTATCGTGCTTGGACATTTCAGGAGCTTTATCTCGCAGAGCAAGCAGAGATTCTCTGCTCACAACTAGAAATGGACTGGAATGTTTTCCACCATACCATGGAATCTATAAAGGATTGTCTAGAAGATGGGCCTACCTCCATTGACTCTTCAAAAGCTAAAATCTCAATTCGAAAGCTCCTGAGCTCTGTAGACAGGCTTTGGTTTTCGGACACTGCTTTCACACTCTCTGACTTACTCGTCAAGACAATCCATCGCGATTGCGAAGACCCAAGAGACAAGATATATGCTCTCCTAGGTGTTCTTTTTCGTAGAGAAAATATGTTGGCGAAGGCAGCCATTGAGGTTAACTATGGTATTAGTCGAAAGAGGTTTTATACCTCTGTTTCCCATGCTTTAGTTTGCCGTGCTGGTTGGACCGAGCCTGAACAACGGAATAGAACTAATCAACCACATGACCTCGATCCTTTCCATGGGGCTGGACTAGACATTCACGAAAACTTCTACCAAACCAGCAAATATCTCGAAGCCAGTCTGCAGCCGAGTCTATCACTCCCTTCGTGGGTAATAGACTGGACGTGTAGTGAAGCAGCGAATCTCTGGGCGGACCGTACAAGAATCAGGCGTTCGGAATGGCGTCCAATCATTAGGACGAACGGCGTGAAGCTAGGTGCTGCAATTGATGTCAATGATCAAAGAGATCAGGGAAATGATCTCCATTTATATGGAATCGTCATTGCTCGTTTAATAAGAGCAAGGGCGACACTGCCCCTAGGGGTTGATGGCTATCATCGTCTAGAACTAGAAGATATCCCACAATGCTCTTATAACGGAAAGCGCATATCTGAAGATCCATTTGGTGATAGCAAGGCAGCTCCACGAAACTACACTAGGTGGACATCAGAAACTCCAGTGGAAGATGAAAAGAGATATCCTAGAGACGTGTGGCAGGAAATATACGATTCGAAAAATATTTTACACACTCTTTCATACCATGATAGAGAAAAGTGTAAATGCTTCGAAACCCCTTATTTTTACACTATAGTTACTACAGTGCCTGTTTTCATCCTCTCTTTGATTTTTTCGTCAATGGCGAAATGTTTCTTCCTCCTATTATGCTGGGTGGCTTTCAAAGATAGTCGAATACAAGCTCGAAAGCCATCCCGAAGCTTTTGTATCGACATCAAAGTCCAGGACGGATATTCAACCAAAGCAGCGGCGGGTGATTGGATAGTCTCACTAGCTGGTGAACAGGGTCTCTTTCTACTAAAACCAACAAAGGATGGAAAGTTTAAACTAGTAAGGGGTCTATTGCATCATGCTAATAGTCCCTTGAACTGGAAAGTATCTCGAATGGATTTTAATGGGAATATTGATCCCGATTGGAAATCTGCGTATCATGATTCTAGTGAAGAGGCTTCAACAATTCCGTCATGGCTCGACTTCCGGGTCCTTCCAATCAACCTTACCATTGAATAATGCTAATATAGTTATCTTTCAAGTCATATATCACTTTTAAAGGCACGTGTTCTCTTCATTAATAAAGAGCATAGAACAATAGCAAGGCGTATAATGAGGGCATGAAGCTAGTCCTGTGGCTTTGTCATGGAAACAATCGCCTTTGTGTGATGATAATATAATTATTGTCTAAAACAAACTTCTCTTTTTGATACAGACTGGGGAGCGGCAGTGAGTTCGAATATAATTATCTGGAAATTCCAAGTCTCAGCTTAACATGATTTCTCTGCATTATATGACCCTATTCTTTTTCGAATCATTCGTTATTTAATTCGCCATTGCCCTCCAAATACACCCTTAAGACTATCCAGTTTCACGGAATCATAGCACTCAACAGGAGTCCTATATTTATCCTACTTTACATATAAAAGAACTATATTTTCTCAACACTTCTTCAACATTTATTTGTCTACCCCAACCATGGATCAGCAAGTACATGGAGCATACGGTACTCAAAGCAATGAGAATATTAAACACAGATGCGAAACGCAGCGAAGCGAAAACCTTCTCCGTTTGCCTCTAGAAGTTTATTCAATGGTTATATCCCAAGCCGTTGAGATGGATCCTTGCTGTGCGCTGGATATCTTGGTACCAGACTGGAACATTTGTAAGAGACAAAATCCAAAGCTTGAAAAGGCCCTAGAGATCACTAGAATCGTCACCTACACACGAGGGACTAAAAGTGAGAAAGGTAAGCTTTCATTTAACTACGGTCATGATGAAAATGACCACATATTACTTCCAAGGAAAAGGTTTGATGTTGGACTTGCTACGGCTGACAAATGGGGTTACAAGGAGGTTTCTAAAGAGTTCTACCAAGGCAATACGCATGTTTTTCAACTTGGCTTGAAAAGCTTCATGGATAGCAGCTCCGTCTCGCCTCTTGCATTGGCCAGGAGACGATTTCCTCTTCGTGGAGATAGAATGCAGGATATATTACCATTCGACGACGAGGGACCATGCAGGAAACAGATGTCTCCGTGGAAAGACGCACCTATATACACAGACTTACGACACATAGCCATTCATTCGCCTTTGAACGTGGCAGACGTTGATTCTACTAACATGGTGATGCCACTCCATATGCAGGGCTTCAACCTGGAAACACTGGACACCTTGTTGGACAACGACCGGTCTGCATCTCTGAGATTGTCTTGGTCCCGGATGCCGCAGCTTGAGAGCGTGCTTCTTGACTTGCGGATATTTAGCTCCGACCTCAACGTAGAGATACAGTGTCTCACCAGAGAACATATTATTGAACGAGCGGAAGAAATGGGACGTCATCTTAATTTAAAGCTACTTGTGATCGCGGGGTTACAGAGTTACCTCTACGAGACAAGGTATGAATCCATCACGGTGGATCGCATCGAGAATGAGGCGACGGTAAACGAAGAGCCTAATTGGATCAAACTGTTCCGAACCTCATTGCAACCTGGGGGTCAACTTATACTAGTTGACAGGACTATAGATGAACAGCCATCCTTGCCATATTGGTCAAATAGTAATGGACAGAACGCATGAGATGACTACCAATGTGCAATATAAAAGCAATAATCCGGGCTGGATAGGATGGAGTTATATAGGTTAACATTGACTTGGGAATAGAAGCGATTGCGATTATATACGTATATATTCCTAATATATAACTGAAGTCTGTTTGTTTAGAAAAGAGTACTTTGAATTTCTATGATGCCATGTGGATGCCATGTAAACTGATCGTCATACCCCAGTGAAATACACTCAAATCCATAAGATGTGGCCTACTAGTCACGAAAGCAATCAATTTGGTAGAAAACCAAGCCTAGAGCCAACTAATACTAACCAGGATCTGGAGAATGAAGTTGCGGGGAAGTCAAGTAGGTTAGTAGGTCAAGAAGGAGAACCAGAAGATTAAAAAGAAAAGAATCGCATTGATTGCTACATAATGTCCGAGATGACGATGTACAGTTGCCATCGATACATAGCGCCAGGTCCATTCCTTCCAAAGTCCACCGATAAAATTGCCTTACAAACAAAGATAGAATTTCCTCTTTTCCTCCCCTTGTCCCCTTAGTTACATACTAGACCCCGTACCCCGTAGAAAAAGAAAAAAAAAGCAAAAACGCTAATTGGTATAATAACTCCAACAGCAGAGAAGAAGTAGTACTAGACGAAGAAAGAACAGAGAAGCCAAACGCGGGATATGCTGTGTCCAACCCAATGACAAGACATGACAAAGCCAAGTTAAGTTGACAAAGTCGTATGTTGTAATCGAAATCTGCGATGATGCAACGCCTACCCAATAAAAGTCGACCTTATACCGTATTTGGCAGCTCCATCCCTCAAGGATTACCGCCTCTTTCAGTTTGCTTGCCCAGCGAATGAAGCAAGGAGGAGAGAGAAGACGCGGCAGGAGAGCGAGTTATGGGAGAGCTTAGCAATTCTTGCAGCAGAGGGCGGTGCACCTACGTATGATTCAGGGTTAGTTTAATGAGTTCTGTCTATTGCCGCCCATACCCGAGGGCGGTCGTGTGTACGGTGAGGTCAGAGGGAGAAGCACTTACGTTGCGTATAGGGGAGGCACAATGATGAGGAACATGCACGACATGCTGCAGTCGAACTTGCACGTGTTGAAATCCTCGATATGGACGCCCTCGCCTGCCACCTTGGAGGCGCTATTGCTACCATCCTTGATGCATATCGTGCCCTGGACGCCACACTCCGGGGACGTGACGTTGAGTGGGTTTGCGCAGTCGTCCTCGCCGGCCTGGACCACGAAGTTTTGTGGGATTGACTTGGAGGACGTGGTTGGGAGGTCAACCTTAGCGCACTTGGCTAGATCATCCCGGTTGATGGTGAGCTTGCCAGTGTAGCCCTCAGGGAGGGCGAAGGCTTCCATGCTGTCCTCAGCCGCGGCGTAGACGCCGGTAGAGCTGAGGGCAGCAGTAAGGACAGTGAAAGCACGTGGGAAATGCATGGTGAAGTAGTTGTCTTCTGGTTGAGGTAACAAGGCAGTTGTAGAATAGGTATGTAAGAGGTGAAAGAGTTTATGATGGAGGGTGATGGTGTATCTATGAGACTTAATAGTGTAGTGAGTAGATAAGATTGGTGTTAGAGTCTGAAGGATAGTGATGAGAAGTCTGGAGATAGATTTCGTATCAGGTGGATTTACCTCGAGTATTTATATTCAGTGAAGCTTCATTGAATCGATCGAATTTTCCTCAACCTTCAGCACAACGACGACATTCACCCACGGTTTGCGCACAATTCATTACATAAATTCCCCATACCCCAGAAAGTCTGTCTGTACAAACTTTACGGCGCTAAAAAAATCATTGTCGTCGACTTAAATTACCCACATTGACTCTGCCCGGAACGAATAAATGGACTGCAAGGTTCAATGGATGAACTGTGGCCTAAACCTAGAACAGGAATAAAAACTATGTATCATGAGGCCTCATGAGGTAGATTACAGCCGATATACTGAAATTCACAGTCTAATTAGCCATTGATGTCCGATTCTGTCCCATAATTCGTCCTATGTGGATATATCGGCATTGTCTCGCTCATCAGCGTGTTTTGTTTGCATCCCCACCCCCTTACGTTATGATCTAGACCCCGATTTTTCTTGATGGGCCGCTACGTAGTATCCGGCGATTCCTTTGTGTGGTACTTCGATCCTGCTGGACATTCATCAAGATGTCGGTAAGGTTAATTTATGTGATGGCGATCCGGTGCAACGTTCTAGAAGCTTAACATCGTTTAATGTTTATAGACGAACGAGCAGCTTGACAGTCGCTATCTCTTCATATCTAATGGCTTTAACTTTATATAGTTTCTTTTTCAGTTACTCAAATAACTCACTCTACTTTGCCTTTCTTTTTTTCAGTCTCGATCTCTCTCCTATATCAGAAGCCCCACTCAGGTCCCCTGCTCACCTCTCTGGCATGCCTAATCGATCAGGAGAGTTTTGGGATGTTTACTGGGTAGGTCTTGAGGCGAAAACGCAAACATGTCTTATTTCTTCTCACGTGGCCATTGAATCTCATTTTTAAAATGTAGTGTAACTTACTCTTGGGGGTAAACTGAGCCGCCAGGTTGGCAAGCTTGGGGAAGGTCCACGATATCCACTTGCCGTTGACTTCATCCTATTCGCCCAGCCGTGTTTTACTGACGGGATCATGCCTGTTCCCTGGGCAGTTTATCACGTCAGCTTCTTCTTATAAGCCACAGGGTCGATTGATTCTTTATATGTGGGTGGTGGCTGATGAATATAGAAAAAGGAAGGTCGTTTGTCATAGTAATAACATCTGGCTATGGTTTGCGGGGGAAGAAGATCTGGGGTTAATGCATCCCCCGCCATAGAGAAAAATTTCCCGCAGCCTTACAGGAGAATGAGGTCTTGGACCCTTTTTTTTGTTTGTCTTACAAACACCCCAGGTGACGTGGTTAAGACTCAACGACATCATATACAACATGCAGCCATGGTTCTGGCCACGTTTTTTCCTGGCCTGAAAACACGTTCTGTAACGTCACATGAGAGTGCTATTATCAGGCATATAAAGTCCTAGAGACGGATATTCAAAGTGGCAAGGGGGAACTTCACAATCTGAATTGTACTTAATATAATCAATATTGAATGCAAATCGAGTAAGAGTAGAAAAGGGAGAAATCTGTATTCCCCTATCTTTTCCCGCGTAATCGTGAAGCCATATTAGGTGGAATGTTATGTCAATTTCTTAGGCATCTACCCCAACCCAAACCCCTTCCCCCTTTTCCTATCATGGTGTATGCATATGCACGCGAAGGCTAGGCACAGGACTCAGGGTCAGTCTAGGGGTCGGCTTTTCAGGATACTTGCTTGCCTAATGAAAGTCTATGCGTAATACGACCAGGTGCATGCGAATGAGGTAAGAGAAATAATGACTGGTGTGGGTGGATGCTCTATGCAAAGAAGTTCTGGTAAGACACTATTCAAATTCCTAACTACTGGTTATTGTTCTATCTATTACTACTCCTAGACTTTAACAGTTCTTATAATCGAAAAGTCTAGATGCTAAAAACAAATTAATGAAGCCTCCTGAATCAAATACTCCAGGAAGGTGAAGTCAGAAAGATGGGAGGCCTTCAGCCTCTCTGAAGAGGTTGTGATTGGAGTCATTCTGCGGAAAGAGACGGTCGTAAAAGGTTATTCCATCTAGTAAAGGAAACTAGCAAGACTAGACCTCTCAACATTGTTTGTATTTTCTACTGTAAGGAACATCCTATTCATTTTGTGCCGTTAATGAGGGGTTGCCAATACACCTACTTTGCCTCGGACATCGGGTTGTAAGTTCGCGCGAGATATCTTGATCCCCGTATAATCCATGTAGTAGATTAATAATTAAATTAAAGAAGAAATGCTACGTGCGTAACGACTCCATTCTAACATGAGCTTAAAATCCGGGGTTGCAACATCAAGCCTTGATTATAGATTATTCAGCTTTACGTCTTAATAGCCATTATAAACGTCTTCTCTTTCATAGGATGAAGGGTAAATCCAAAAATTGATCACGTAGCCTGTACCTTGACCCATAATGGTTTGGGTAGGAGCCAAGGCAGATTTTGAATCCAGCACAGAAGAATTTTTGGGGATGCAGACATTAGGTTTAGAAGAGCTAAGTCCAGACGGGATGGTCGTTCGAGTCTCAAGGGACCACCTGCATAACTTTTACTACTACTTCTTCACCTAACAAGTGACGTATCACTTACATTTTAGGTATCTCTGCATTATTATTAGCAAAGAGCTTACTAGCTATGTGGGAAACTTTCTGCTTTCATCATAATCTCTCAGTTTATTTATATTTGACTTGTTTACAACTCCCCTGAAGTCTGACTATTTTCAAGTCGATGGCCTCCTCGTTATGTTTTTATCGATAACTACAGGATGGCCTGTAAGCTAAGGTACTTCGTAACTAGAGGTATCGGAACGTCTGCAGGAATCAAAATGGGACTGTTTAGTCAACTAAGCGCAAGATCCAGGATGGCGGAGTTCCTGGGGTGGAACGAGGTTGTCTCCATATGCAGCGCCTGACAGTCCTAGGACAGCCTTCAAATGGTCACATAACTTCTACTGGCCACGTAATTATGTTTCGTTTGTAAACTGCAGGTTTGGAACCCAGTTATGATTGTGGCATTGATACTGCCAATAGTTGTGGTGTGTGTGACACTAGGGTATGAAGCAGCACATATCCCTCAGAAAGGGGGATGAGAGATTGCAAACAAACCGTTCTACATTTGATAAGCCAAATATCCTAGGTAGCCGTGGAATATATTGCTATTGAGGTCCCCTTTAGATGTCGCATGAAAGATAGTCTGTATTAACGCATATAGAGTTATTGAACACTAGGATACTTGCAGGAGACGGCCTGCTGTTTTGATCCCACACAGGGTAGGAGGTGTCAGAATAGATTATTAAAAAGTGAAAGACAATGAAAGAGATAATATTATGAAAGCAGCCAAAACCTTTTAGGTGTAGTATCCCTTTCACGATACATACCCTATATAGAGAGAAAGCATAGTTGCTGTTACTTGAAGAATTAAAACTAGAAGTGCATGCTAATTCAGGTTCATATACACAGAAATTTTCTTCTGTCTGCTAGTTATCTATACACTTTGGGATACCTATGCTCATTCATTCACATTGATCCTACGTACGGCTCCATTGGCTAGTTTTGAACGATTTCTCTTCGTTCCAGAGAAACACTGTTCCCCTTCCATAGGATCTTATATCAGCATAATGTTATTAATCTCAGGATGAATACTATAGCATGTTGACATAAGAAGATAGTCTGGTAGGAGGTATAAATGAATAAATTTCCACAAATATTAATCTATCTCAATCTAAGTCAGCTTTTTATATAGAACGAAAGTAGGTCCAAATTCATACCTCGGAGTATATTTACTTCACGGACGTTAGACGCATTCCAGAAGCTCAGGCCAATAGGGAACTAACCTAGGTAGTTACCCTAGACCTCCCCCTCTTAACGAGGGGCGATCCATAAATAAGTTCCAGCTAGAGGGTTACGCTGCTGTCACTTGCACAGGAAAATAGGCGTCTAGATTAAGCACCCAAGGACTGGGGCTACGTGTGCGTTTTTCGCAGCTGGTTGCCATATTTGCGAAAAACGCATCGACTGAAGGTATTAACCTAGTTAGTTATTTCTCATATATTGTTCGTCTCCCGATCTCGTCCAGGTTAGGGCCATTCTAGCTTTCCGATCATACGACAAACCCTCGGGAAATTGTTGTTGTCGCTCTACAGTAATTAGTCTCAACTTCACACTACTAAATATCAAAAACGCATATTCATTCATACCGATAACATGGTCGGATATACCTCATATCTCCCACAACACGACGGGTTTCTACCGCACTATTTGGTATTTGTAAGTCTATTATCGAAACCTCACCGTCGCCGCATTCTCACAATAAGCAAGGAAGGACTAGCAGCAGCGATTCATACAGTCGCATGCTATGTCAAAAGTCCAAGAGCATCTTTGCGACAATTCAGTGGCCCTAAAGCGCCGCGTCCACACCCCCTCACATCGCATGTCTACGGAGTAAAGAACTTCTATACCAGCGCAATTCGACTCTATGCAGCATATAATATCACAAATTCCCAGCTATATGACCTGGCAGTGATCAGCTTCGTCGGTGTACTTTATCTGTATATCACAGAAGTATTTGTTTATCGAACAGCACGTATTCACGAGGCCATATTCCCATACGTATTTGCAGGGACCGGGGTTATTTGGATGATGGTGCAGCGAGATTGGTATCTTTCGTCTTAACCGGCATGCGAAGCTGACGACTAAACGTGGAGTTGAGTGATAGTAGTGGACCATATTCACCGTTGACATGGTGCGCTTGTTTCGTTCCGTCAAATGAGATGGCCCGATATGCTGGCCACTGCAAAATTCTGACACGAGGGGCTGCTTCGATCTTGACGGAACAATGAATGGTTTAGGGTGTTATTAGTTCCCCCGGTCAGACAATTTGTGAGGATTAGTCTAAGTACCTACCTAAGACATAAATAATTCTACAGGTACCAACCAACTTTGAATTGGCCTAAGTAAGAGTAAAAAAGTATAAAGGGAAAAGGGGGAGAACAGAGAAACTCAGGAGAAAATGCGAAAATGATTAACCTACATCATCCAACATTATGGTATTCAATGTTACACTCATGATCATCCGCACCATTCCATCGTTATTTGAACGACCACGTTCCTTCACATAACTCGCCCACTACTAACTATTAGGACCGTAACACGCAGGAGACTCAAGCAACCACGAGCGTATCACAAGCCAGAAACAAATATGAGCAGCTGATTGGATCACGCTGTTGAAAACCGCCCCGCAAGAGTTCTTCCTTCTATGGTGACTGAGCAGACTTCGCAACAATCGTCACTAGAGCCTCATTCAGTCCCAAAAATAACCTGAACGACATAATTCAAATACCCGTCATCTGTGCAGGCCATATCATCTGCATCTGCTTCTCTGGCTCCATATAACAGCACATATAGTGGGAACTAGAGGGAAAATTACAGTGCGCAACCCCCTTGTAGCTGTGGCACGGATACATTCCATATTACCATGTTCTCCCGGCACTGGAACTGGAACGATCATTCCTCGGGTCCCAACCCCGACTCCTCACGGTCTCGTCGAAACGACAGCAAGCACTCGCGTCATCATAAGGAGTCGAAATCAGAATCCGGGAGACACCTCACTATCATTGATCTCGATGCGTCAAGACAAACATATATCGTCGGCCTTAAGCCAACATCCAACTTAAATTCCATCACTTCGTATTTGAGAAAGAAGTACTCAGATGGCCCTGGAAAGATACCCAATGATGCCTCCATACGCTACTTCTCAGCAGAAGGTCAAGAACTCCAAGGAGACGAACTTCCTACCAGCCTTGAGACTATACGATATAGAATACTAAATGCAGGTGATGATGGGTCCTTTCGGTTCCGGTGGCGCGGCCGGCCTAACTCTCGTTGGCTTATGTCCGACAACCAGTTAGATTCACTCATACCCCTTGTCCAGAGAGGGTGCTCTATTGGAAGTCTACGCCAGTCCATTAAGGAGGTCTTAGAAAGTTCAGATACATCCTCGCAAAATCCTATCGATGACGCCAATCAGATCGTTATCGAAGCGGTGGGCGGTATTAGACCTGGGCCCTTGCCAGGCAATAACTGGGATGCTGAGAAGACCAGCCTGTGGCTGTCACGCTGTTTCCAAATCTATGTGAGGTCACGCAAAAACTATTTCATCTTCAAGGGCTTCAACGAGGAGTATATCTGGCACAAGCCTACCGTCAACCGGAAAGGTTACGTTTCCACGAGTTCTCTCAAGCAATGGCTGAAGGACTCGGTCCTAAATGCCATTTATCCTCATGAGTCCCACAGACAAGATGTAGACATTAGTGATATACGATTATCCCACGACGGTCATACGGTCAAAGACCACTCTGAATTCAAGCCAGGGAAGAGTTTCTCTTTTGAGGTACCTCGCCAAGTTGGCGATAGTTACATTGAAGCAGAGTCATGGCTTGTGCCAACCACCGAGTCATGTGTTGTATGCGGTGAAGATAAAAGGGTATCAGAGATGCCCCACAGGAGGCGCATCACAAAGGCTTGTTCGCATAAATCCGATATATGCAAGGAGTGTGTTGCCAGCTGGATTACTTCGAGCTTGGAAACTGTGAGATATGATCGTCTGAAATGTCCCGAATGCGTTCAACTACTTAAGTTTGAGAACGTCAGAGCATTTGCCACCCCGGACACATTTAAGCGGTATTTTCAACGAAATCATCCCAGTGACGAAGATTTTTAGTGGCTGATTTATTATTCACAGATATGACGAATTGTTTACGAGGGCAAAGCTTACAAGTATCCCTGAGTTCCAATGGTGCCTCAACCCACGATGTGACTCTGGTCAAATCCTCGCCAAAAAATGCACCAAGGCAAAATGCCATGACTGTAGATATACTTGGTGCGCTCATCACAACGTTCCATGGCACCGTGGAGAGACATGTAAAGAATATGACAATCGTAATCGGGATCACAGTAAAGACGAAAGGCTCTCAGAGAAGAAGGTGAGAAAAACCTCCAGAAAATGCCCTAAGTGTAAGGGGAATGTGCACAAATACCTCGGTTGTGACCATATAACCTGTAAGTCGCGCTTGACCTAGTCCTTCACCAAACTACAGTACTAATAAACACATTAAAGGCATCTGTGGCCATCAGTGGTGTTGGGAATGTTTCGAGCCGTATACATATGATGGGGCCGGCTACCATCTCGTCCAACATAAACCCGATTGTGAATCCCTTAGGCGTCCCGTGATCCCGCCAGACCATGAGAACCACCACCGCCAGCGGCATATGGACCGCAGGGATCGCTTAGGTACGTTCTTAAACCATGAAAAATTGGGTAGATTCATAGGGTGTGTCGTGAATTGCAATTGATTCTAAATGCTGACTTGATAAAACCAGAACATCGACGAGAACGTCGACGAGAAGAACGTCATCGAGCAGAACATCATCAAAATCAGCAGGATAACTTCGCTGATCGGGCTGCAAACTTCGACTTCGCAAACCTGGCGTTCAGGACACGCTAATAGACACTTCGATTCATGGGAACTTATAATGAGTTTCTCGATATCCCCAAGAAACCACTTCTTTATTTCACTTCAAGCACATTTTCCAGCATCGTAGAACGATCGCCACAAAGCCCCGGGAGCTCCATTAGATATGGCCTCCCCAGAGATTGGCTTATTACAATATTAGTACGCCTCGAGTGTCGGCATATACCGGGAGCACGAAATTATAATCAATATTGTCGATGCTTCTTTTGTCTACAGGAGGCAGCTCTACGAATAATCTACGACAAACGTTCCCACAAGAAGGTGGGGAGAAGAAAGCACACTGGTGACGTGCTGTTCTATACAACATGATAGTTCCTAAACTAAGAATTCATTTCTACAAGTTTTTATATCGCCAAACACCTATTCTAGGGAACTGGCCACAACGTCCGCTACCCGTACCTGAATAAGCGCACAGTTGAGCTATCTCCTTGCTATGCGCTCTATTGTTTCATTTAATTTGAATTTTTTACGTTAGTATGATGTTGGGGGGAAACATGCACCATGGGACAATGACACGCGTGGCCTTGGTTAGAAAGTTACTCCCTCCCTCCCCCCCGGTTTCACACGTCGCACAGCAGGAGGTCAGGGGCAAATATCGGCGTTGTTTTGTTCGATATTAAGGCCGATGGTAAGACGGGCTTGCCCGTGATGAGGTGGTGGTAGGAAATGACGTGTCGCTTAACGTTTTCGACACGCACATAAAGAAAAGAGAAGGTCAAATGTTGTTATTGCAGCATTTTCTGTCTTCTGTAATACCTAAAATTTGTACGAGTATATGATGTCAGGATGATGACGAAAATAGGGCTGTCAACATAGGCATATTTATAAATATAACCACCTAGCTACTATAATCTTCCAGCTTAAACAACGATATAATTAGTTAGTCCTGTAGTTTCCCCCTTTCTTCACCCACCAAACACAGACGATAGATGTTGGTCATATCATAGGTCATGTGATGAATTTTACATTTAAAAATGCATCGCCAGGGGCATAATCAAGGGGTATTTTTCGATTGATACAGGGTATATTGACAAACATTCAGCCTGTAGGACTGATGGTCAGATAATCCACACACGTGGCCATGGCGAGATAGGAATTCTGTAGCTAATTTCGCTTACAGTAAAAAGACCTGATAAATACTAGGTATTATTTCACGATCTCAACCAATATAGTTCTATATTAGCCTCAACCTAAAACAAGAACACAGTCATGATACCATAACATTTCAACCTATATGACTCATGCGTTATGTTTTGTCTCACTTAAAAATCCCCGAAGTTCTGTATGAATCTGACCGGCTGAAACACACGGTCTCACCTACGAATGGGCTTGATTCCCATGGAGAATCACCTCCCTAGACAACTGGTAAACGTTTCTTCAGCATCCCCAAGACAGCCCAATCATCACCCCTTATCTGAACACCGAAACATGGAGTCCCGATCCTTTCAGCAACCATAAGACACATAGCTCGAACTGAGGTAAGCTCATATTCGATACAAAGAGATTAGAACTAACGTTGTCTGCGATACCATAGCTGATACCAAAAAAACGGCTTCCTTTTCCCTCCCAAGCAGCTTATATCTCCCTTGTGCCCCCCCTAGTCTTACACACCATAAAAATCATGGCTTCAGGTCAGATAAGCTACTATACATCAGACTATTTGTCATTAACCGTTATAAACATAGAATTTCGAAACAACATAACCTTAGCGTAGAGAATGAGCGGGGGAAAACGGCCCCCTTTAGTGTAGTCTTGCTCTTTGTCGATATTCAGCTCGGCGTGGTTCTCGTACTTAGCCTTACTCACACCTAATAATGTGTAATATTCGACCTAGTGGTGCTATACACCAAGGACGGGAAAATACGGAGCCGGAGGCGGCGGCAGCAAAAGACCTGTCATTTGTGATCATAAACTTCCAGACGATGGACTAAAAGGCAACCTTTTCGTGGCCGATGCTATAGTTCCGAAGTAGAGATACTATATCTCATAATCACCAGGTAGTCAAGAAAGGGGTGTATTTACAAACACCAACCACTCATATCTTCCAAGGGTCTCCTCCTCACATCACACTTACACCTTTCGGTCGTTAGTGCTTGGGCGGGGTATGTGTTCTCAACTCTGGTCTTGAAAAACTGGCTGGGCAGCTTTTTGCGATAGTTATCATCCCAGTGGCCATCTTAGCCGGTGTTTTTTATATCTTAGGTGTGATAGCAGAATTTTAAGCTAATTTGTCAAATATAAGTACGATTTTGAAGTGGTGTCCTAGCAACTTTCGAGCAGAGATAGGGGGACTTTTTCTTTGAGTCACGCCACTCTTGCCGGGACAGCATGCAAAATGGACAGTAAGACTTTCAATACTACACGAGGAGTGAGTCAGGATCAAGCCTGTATTCTTGGCTATCGCCTCGTCAGAATCGTTGGATGCCACCGTATAGCTCAGAGGTTAGCTGGGTAAGAATATCTCAGATATCACCAGTATCAGGCACAACTTGAGCAAGAGAAAACCTCACATCCCGAAACTGAGGATACATACACTTGAATTCAGGGTGGTGGAATGGTATAATCGAGGCAAAAGGCATCTGACAGCACTCTACCAATCCGAAGAGCCAAACCAATCTCTGTCTCATCGACGAATATGCAATCTTTAGAAAGAGTCGTCCTTTTTTTTTTTTTTTGGGGGGGGGGGTTGTGGATGATATGTTTTTGATATCACTCCTTATTAGTTACATTCGCGATAATTGAATTACTGAACAAATACAATATGAATCATCTAGGACTTTATAGTTATAAGGCGTATCAATGCGACTTTTTCCTTACTCACATGATAGCAATAAATATTATTCCGGTGGATTCGTAATAGCCATCCCACCGATCAAAGCCCCTCCCTCCTATATATACAAACACAGATAAGAGAAAGACGGGGAGACAACCCATTGGTCAAACCTTTTCGTATAGTAGAAACACTTCCCTTATTATGTAGGCATTCTTTAATTTTCTAACCCAATCTTATTTTAATTTGACACTCGGCAGCTCTGTCGAAGTGATTTACGAGAGGAACATAGCGCAGTAGGGCTAGTCGCCTAGTCTTTCACAAGATCTCTATTGCCCGAGTATTCCAATTAATTTTCTATATTATATATGACCCTCAATTAACTTCAAAAGCTGTTTACACCACTTAGGTGTATTGACTTTACAGCTGGGGCAGATATGATAACCTAGATACTATCTCCGAAAATGGAAAAGAAAGAGATAGATAGTAACTACCGCTACCTAGTTCTATAATGATATGTTAGAATAGTAGAGTGCGTTGACTCCCGGAAAACAAGGAAAGACTATTATCTAGATATATGGTGTGTCACGACAGGTAGTTGTGGCTCTAGTCTGCCGCCCAACATCAACCCGATGATGGAAAGTCATGCTAAGTGCCTTCCAACACCAAGAATCGCTAATGTCTATAATACCTCCCTAGCCAAGAAAATAGTGAGAATAAAGTTCCAAGTTTTATAATAGATACCTGGTTTACGTAGTCTAAGGCCAGGTGAGAAGATTACACGGCCGGGCTGCTTTGTCACCTTGGCTATTATGTCTATTGCGTTCGAACACACCCCCTTGACCCCCACCCTCTCACCTCTCCCAGACTATCAGTGACGAATGCAATAGGCAATAGAGATCATGCAAGAAGGATCTAGCCGCTGCCCTTCCTAGTGATGTTGGGTCGAATCGTGACTGATCGACAGTGCCATAGCCACCCGGTTTTGAGCGGTTCAGCCAAGTGGACGAGCGGGTGAACTCGGAGTGAAATAGACAGAGAGGTCCTCCATGATTGCTACGGAGTACATTATTATCGTGTTCATATGTGCTAGTTGGTGCTCTGATAAGCTTGAAATTGGGGGTTTCTTAATAAAATAAAATACTATTTCTTTTTTTTTTCTTTTTTTTATGTTAGTTGAGTCGAATTAAAAACAAACGAGCAAACTCTACTTGGGTAGTATAAGACGGGATATGACTATGACGGCTCCCCAGGAACCGTTTCTCTTGCCGAGAAGGATGCGGAATGAGGAACGGAACGCCATAGCCCTACCCCAAGATCGGGGAAACTATACTCGGGTGTGAGTGTACATAGCCTCTGTCAATCTAAGTTTGGGCTCGATGCCAACAGAAACGGTCCGAATCCAACGGGGAAACGGGCTGTCTGGCTAGCAGCAGGCGGGGTTTTTGTTTCATTATATAGTTCCCACAGAGCCGGTGTAATATTCGGTGTCCGATTGGATAGAAGTAAATGGTTTCAACTCTGGCCTCGAGGCTCTATGATGTAACGTCAAGACATTTAGATTGTAACGCGTTTGCTAGGTGATTACGCCAATGGTCTGGGCAGAGTCTAGTTCCACGGATCTGCGTTATCTACCGAAGGAGGAAGGGGGGGACTAAGAGGCTCGAGCAAATATCGAGTCAGGTCAAATACGAATGAGTTGCAGACTCGTCATTATATTAGTCTTGGCTGGGTAAGAGGGTTTATTTATTTATTTTAGTGAACTCACCTAGGCAGATGTACCTTGGTTAGGGACCTTATACTTGAATAGGTTATTCTCGTAGGTAGTTGTTTTTGTTGAAATCATATTAATTATTTACTATGGTTGTGCTTTGAAGACATATTGGAAGATGCATAGACCACGCTTAGTCATGAAGTATTCGAAACGATGTTTTATGTTCAAGGTGACGACGCGGGGGTGTATAAATAGGAAGCAAAGTGCATATGTAGTAGGAAGTGGTACTAACCACAGAGTCCTGTCTCCATCGTCGCGGGGCTTTTGAGGGTAAAGACTCCGCTATCCGGGGTGCGGGGATAGTCTAATAGGTTACTTGCATATATCATTCTAATTAGATAGGGTATGTATCTATAAAGAGTGATGTCATGTCGTAGTGTGTCGTAGTGTAATTACATAACCCACCCGGCATTCTGGTAGGACACGGGCAGTGACAGAGCGGGTAAATAATGGAAACCAAAAAGAAGGGTTTATGTAGTATATGTCGATAACCTGGTTATGTACATATGTAGGCATCAGGGGGGTCCCCTGGTGGGTTACATCTGAGGCGCAAATCAATATTTTTTTTTTCTTTTTCAATTCGGTAACATCGAAACCGTATCTGGAAACAAGCACAAGAAAAGATTCCCCCATCTTCAAATCAACCTCCCCTCATTTTACCCAGTCGCATCATCAAGCGTCTCACTTAGCTTCTAATTCCGTAAACCACAACCACAACCACAATTAGCATTAGGACTACGCCTACGACTACAACTACGTACTGTCTACACATTACTCAGCGCTATGTCGTATTCTTCGGTTGGCTTCCGAGTGAGGGCGCGGACGCGTCCCGTCTGTCAGGTCTTTGGTTCCATCTCTTCCCGGTCCATCCTCCCTGCGAGGCCTGTATCCCGCACAGTTACTCTCTTCTCGCCCCACTCCCGAACAAGGCAGATAGTCCCTGTACGAAACTTACATGACCGGCGTCTATTTGCCTCAGCTGTGTCGTCCGCCTCTAATAGCTCACCCTCTTCCTCCTCGTCTCCCTCCTCCATTCCACCGGAGGGTCATGGTAATGGCACTAGACAAAACACGCCAACGCCACATCTGGAAGGTCAGGCGCTGTTGTCTATCACTAACATGGTGGCCTATGTCGAGAACCATAAGTCGAGGGTGCTCAATCATCGTGGTATACCATCCGAGGCCCAAGTAGAAGCTGCCCTGAGAGCTTGCAAGGTGGTAGCTGACTACATAATGGACGACTCCGTGCGGCCCCAAGTCTCCCATATGATAACTGAGCTGGAATCAACAGCCTCCACCCTGCTCTCCATAGATGCTCCCCAGACCCCCATGTCTTCCGATCCATCGGAAACCTCTGGGACCCAGATCTCTGCTCAACTCCGACAGATGATCGATATGATATCAGATGCTGCTTACGCCACCTTGCTATATCCACCAGTCTTTATCACGCCAAGTCTACTACAGCTGTATGTGGATGTCCAAGCTCGTTTGGGCAAGCCCGAGTCGCTCCCTCAGATTTTCCACCTGTATGCTTCGAAGCCTATGCCGCGGGAGGGTTCTGGGTCGCTGCGCTATGTCAAGCAAAACCCCAACAAAGCCGCCAACTCCATCAACCCAAAGGTCATCGAGACGGCCCTTGATGCCGCCATCGAAGCCAAGAATTTGGATGCAGCAGTCGGAATCATCGAAAACAGTTATAAGACGCAGGCGTTCATCCGAAACAAGCTTCTTCGCCAGGCCGTCTTCCCTGCTGGAGTTTTTGCGGCCACCCCTCTGGCTGCTTATGCTCTGGCCAGCACATTCTCTAGCTTTCAACAGACGATGGATAGCGTCACTGCGACTAATGTAGCATTCGCTGGTATTCTAGCCTATGTGGGATTCACAGCCTCGATGGGCGTGGTTGCGCTGGTGACTGCAAACGACCATATGCGGCGTGTTACGTGGGCCCCAGGCGTGCCGCTAAGGACGCGATGGTTGAGAGAAGAAGAAAGAGCCGCGCTGGACAAAGTCGCTTGCGCATGGGGGTTCCGGGAAGAGTGGCGCCAAGGCGAAGAAGAAGGAGCCGACTGGGATGCTCTGCGCGAGTATATTGGCCAAAGGGGGATGGCATTGGACCGCTCCGAACTAATGAAGGGAATGGATTAGATTCGATGCTTGAAAACGCCCCCTCCTTGCTGACTGTGATATTGTACCTATACATACACTACACTCTGGCAAGTCAGGGATATGGGGCCTGTGCCTAGAGGCGTGCCCGTATCGATCCCTTCCTTCGAGCCTACTGCCGCTCCAAGCTCCGGCAGAAGTGACTAGGTCGGGCACAGCCTTCGATGCCAGATCTGTCGGCGTCTATCAATCTCGGTCATAGGTAAAATTGCAGTTTTCGCCAAGGGCTGATCAGCGGAGAGTTTGTCTCTCAGACATTGTTGCCAAGGTCGCCAAGCGACGACGAACCAAAGGACTAAACAGTCATCAATCTGCCCTCTGCGTTTGGCAGCACTCTAGATATGCGACTATCCACTCCGACAGATTCGTGTCGCCGGTTCTGCGCTCAACAGTGCCACAAGCCTCCCTGAATCTACCAGCAGATAACCCAACTTAGCGTGATGAGGTCCCACTCGGCCACGGGTCAGCTTGCGCAGCTATCCATCCTTACTAACCCTCCCCCAGATGGACGGGTGCGCAGGCTCCACGGCTCACTGTATGTAGACTTTGTACAACGTCCCCATACCCGCCACAGGCCCATATCGGCTCCCATGTATATATGAAGGTGATTGGAAATCATGGGGCATGTGTTTTCTTCATTTGTCTATATGAGAGCCACTCCCACTTTTTAAAAACATCTGGGTCATCGATTGTTCTTAATCAGGCCAGCCAGTCCCGTCCTGTCCCGTCTTGTATATCCTTAGAAATTAGAATAACGGCACACTTGCAGCAGATACCATATCTATAAACGGCGTTAGGCAAACAGAAACAGATCTATTGGAACCGATTAGTCAATCTCATCATCGTTTTGCGCTTGAGCGCAACAAGTTCTTTGTTGCCCATAGGCCTCACACCGCCTACATTGTTGACTTTCTATCTCACCTCTCTCTCTCACATCTTTTTTTATTTTTGCCTAATCTTTTCCCACTGCCGCTAAGATTAAGGACAAAATATGAGCAGTCAATACGAGATCGATCCAGCACAATGTGCACACTATGCGCAGTTTACCCAGCACCTCGATAGAGTGCATTTTGATGCCTTATATTGGTCCTTCTTCTTTCTCGTCATAGGCATTCTATTCCTTGCGTCATGGATATATCAATGGTATACTCTTAACCAAAATTGTATGTTCACTAGAGCATGACCTTGACTAACCGTGGTGCATATAGGACGATGATGTATCGAGAGAAACCCGGATATGACGAGGACAAATTCCGTAAAAAACTTAAGATCGCATTAACGAGCACCATGATATTGTTCTTTGTTGCCGCTGTTATCCTGGTCGTCGAGGTGTTTGCTCTACTTGCACTACAATTCTGTGACGGCGAAGACCTGATGTCTCTATACTGGTCTACCTGGACCATGCTGCAGTTGGGATCTGAGATCGCTATCCTGGGTATTGCTTTCGCTTTATGGCACCACCTCTGCGATATCCGGCACCCGTAAGTAACCCTGTGGTCTTCCCTGGTGTGACAATAACCGTACTTCTACCGGATGCTAAACATCTTCCAGACCTTGGGCTCTGGCATTAGGAACACCTGTCTTAGTTGTCGCCGGTTTCGGTCACGTCATATCATTGACGCTCGAGATGTTTTACAAAAGGGTTAAGGCTCGTCACCGAGCAAAGAGCGCCTCTCGTAGCGCCGCCCCCAGCGAAAAGATGCTCAACACACCGTCTTCAGGGTGGGTTTCACCCAAAACGATCTACGCTCGGTATGGTTACGCTAACATCATTACAGCACTAGTATCAAACCAGAGCAGGAGGAAATAGAACAACGCACGCGTGACCCCAGCCTTCTCGAGGCCGGCCAAGTCCTTTACTTCACCATTGATGTCGGTGACGATGAGCGTGTGAGGAAATGGCCGTCGTTTGTCGGACTCTCAGACGGAAAGGCCATTATTCAACTGAGTCCCCTTCCTGAGATGCTATCATCTACCGATGCACACGTTTCGGGGGCCGTAGGACCTCGCAGTCCATGATTACTACGTCTACCACTATCACGGCACTATTGATCTTACAACTGTCGCTTTCGATATCACCTCTCCCCGTAAGGGGTTTCCTAGGTTCTTTTGGCTTAACGATTTTTTTTTTCATTGGAACGGCGCACGAATTATGGGAAATGAGCGATAGGGATTATACGAAGCGTTGGGCTCTTCTGGCTTGCTCTTACTTTCTATCTATATGTAATAGACGGACGGCTGGGCAGCAGGAGCCATCACCGACGCTTTATTTTTTTCTCTTCGCTTTTTCTTTTTCTTTTTTTCTTTTTTTTTTACCAGGGGATACACGGAGGTTCCGTCTACTAGGATTGGGTAAAATATAGGGCAGGGGGCATATATGCATACATTCTGGAGAGATTTTTTTTCGTCTCTAAGCACGGATACAACTTTATGGGCGCTCGGATTCTGGGGAAATTTTCACCCCCGAAGAGAAGGGCGCAATCTCATTTCCACGGAATGGGGCTGATCTAAAAATGGGATTCTCAAGTTGGGTATTATTTTTTTATTGTGGGTTTTTTGTTTAAGAGTCTTAATGAACCAAGAAAGAAAAGGGAAAGGCTTTACGACTAGAGCATGTTTCCTTCGGCGCAATCGAGCGCATAATTATGAAATTAGGGGGGGAGAGAGAAAAAGAAAAGATATGGTTTCTTCACATGCTTCAGAGATATTATTAGATACTGCTACTAGATAGAAACTTAAGATTATACAAAAGTACCAGGGGAGGGGAAGACTGGTGGGGGTCAAACCACACTCGCTCTCTCTGGTCCGTTCTGTTTTCAATTTGCCCCGGATCGACCGAAGACCTCTGCGATTTTTATCCCCTGTAAAGAGGAAAGGAAACAAGGGGAAAACAGAAAAAGAAAAAGCAAAGGAAGAGAGAAGAAAAAAATTTTTTTTTTTCAAATTACAGATATAAGTTATATATATCCGGTAAGGCACCGAAAATAAAATTACCATCTGCCTATCTACCCATTGCATCGCCCATTGAGCGCGGGTTGTCAGTATAACGGGCTCAGCTAAGCTTACTTGCCTACTAGGGAGGGACTATACGCAGTAGTGAGTACCTTGTAGGGTAGGCGAAAGACAGGGTGGGCCCCTGGTTCTGGTAAGACCCGAGTGTGCGGGACGTGGGATGGGAAACACAAGGGATATGAAAAGAGACGAGCTGTGCTCTTTGTGTGTGGTGGTAGGTAGTAGTCAGCAGAACAGGGGGGGGAGGGTTTGGGTGGGATTGGTGTAGCATAGAAGAGAAAAGCATATGGTGGAAAGACAAAAAGGTGTTGAGATGTAGGTAGTTGAGGAGGAAAAGGGCCTTGCATGCACGGTATGTATGTAGGTATGTAGGTTATAGATGTTGCGTCCTACGGCATCTGTCTATCTATCCATTGATGCTCCGTACACGCACGCTCTTTACAGCCAAGCTATTATAGGGTATGCAGTTAAGTGTGATAAGATGTCATCCGCACATTACCTCCGGTCCGCCCGTGTTTAATTTACCCTATCGCCGTATTATATAGTGTGGCTTCAATAAGGTCAGGGTAGGTAGCTGTGTTAGTTCAGCTCGACGTTGGGCATCTATGTTTAATATATATCCCCGTTCAGTATTATCTTCTTCATTTTTTTCTCTCTCTCTTTATTAGTATACCATCTTAGGAAAGACGGGAGCTAACCTAATGTAAAGTGTGTTCTTTTAAAATTACGCGTTCTATATTACAGATCTTATGTGTTACATGCTTTGTGTTGACTGAATGTATACTAGTGCAAGGTACGTCAATCATCGTAAGGCAAGTAAGTGCTGTGTAATAGAGATGTGTGCGGATGCGTGTAAGTCGGGTGCGTGTGTCTGTGTGCCACAGGCTTACACAGTACCAAATACCGGGTGCTTGGGAGTTTGCCAGTGTAGAGAGGAGAGAGGGGAGGGTTACATACACGGATGCGTTGGTATATCATAAATGAAAATATCGGCGATATGGAACCATGCCGGTTGACAGGCACGATCTTGGTATGTAGAGCAGTAGGAGTATACAATACATACGTACAATAACAAAGAAGAGACAGTGATTGGGCAGGTATAGTGCACGATGATTATACCCATACAATATACCACGGGCCCTCTCCTATTCCACGACAGCGGGAACAAACCCCCGCGCACCTCCACTCAAGCTTTTCTTTTTTGGTTAGCATTCGGCGAGTTTAAAAGACTTGGCCAATAAGCCGGGGCTGCAGGCCGCATGCATGCATACATGCAGAACGGTATAGATTAGCTGGAAGAAGAAAGAAGTGTGTTTCAGTGTTTCATTACCAATTTGTAAAAATAGTACCTAAGACATCCCAGCTAGATAGATAAAAAGATGTTATCTTTAATACTGATATATATATATATATATAGAGTATATACCCAAAATAATCGAAATAATAGACTACAGATACCGCATCTACCTACCATGTACTTCAAAAATTATTATATCATAGGGGACATCGATATAGCACAACACGGTAAAGGTTAACAGCAGAAGCTGCCTATGTAGGTATGTACTGATTCGGATGGATCCGTTATTAGGTGCCAGGACTACATACGTACCTTCAGGTAAATGCCCAATGAGCAGGGCTCTTTTGACGTCAGACCTGACATACCAAGAGATAAGGTTCACCTTGGCCATATTTATACCGGCACTAGCGTCAGGTATAGCCCGTTGGCATGAAAAGTCGTGGCTACCCCTACCAGTCTACGACGGGCGGTAAATGCTCCGAACAAAACGAACTAGGAAATGGCTGGCGGGTGGGGGGAAACGGGGATCATAGTATCCATGGGGGGGGATGGGAGAGAAAACCACAGACTTCGAATCTGAGGAGTCAGGTTCCAGACTGTTCGTTTCTTCCCTATCCCCAGTTATTTTGCTCCGCATTGACGACCGATCTGTTTACCGAGTCTACTTACACAACCGAGATGGGGGATATATTTACCAGTTCGAAAAAGAAGAGCAACGAAAAGAAAAATAAATAAATACCAAGTCAATGACTAAAACAGAAATATAGTAGTACCATCGTTCGCGTCATAACGCCAAGGCAAGTAGTATCTATCTACATTAATACTGCTTGGTAAGTCAAACTACGTAACATAGCCTTGCGTAAGGTGCCTTGCTTCATATGCAAGATAACAGATCCTACGACTGCAGAGAGATCATCAAAACACATTCCTTCCAACTTCACAAGTAAGATCGTATGTAACCATGTAGTGTAGCGTAGTGTAGTGTTACCTGCTCCTCCTCTTGGCAAAACGATTTATTTTAGTCTAGCATCGGGAAAAGGCCCGGCACGTAATCGAATCTGTGTACATCTATCTGATACTGAATCGCTATACGGCGGTATCATGTAACTTTACCCGGGGGGGATGAGGAGACAAGGATGGGTAGTAGTTTTAGATCGGGATTTGAAGTATTAGGGGTGGTGTATGAGTTTTGCGAGTGCATCTCCAGATCCTATGTAACCCCCAAGACCTTCGAATTTGACATATCGATCAGCCTTATCTATCGAGTCATGCAGGTGCGTGCGTACACGTGTGTGTCTGTGTATTTCTGTTTCGTCATCTCGAGATCAGAAACGGTCTTAAGCGTAATGTAGGGTACTTTGGAACATAAAAAGAATATAAGACAAGCCGTGCGTGTATGAGTGTGACTGTGTGTGGCTTATAAGCGTGTAAGTGTAAGTGTAAGTGTAAGTGTAAGTGTAAGTGTAAGTGTACTTAGCTAAGAAACCACCCTCCATCCATCCTATTATTGCTCCTGGCTACAACACCAATCACAATATCAACAGCAAAAATAAATAAATAAAAACAATGAGCAAAAAGGAGGAGATATGAGGTAAGCAACACGATGATGTCCTCCCCCAGATTTGGTTAGATAAACTCCCCCCTTAGGTTAGATAGTCACCTACCAAGCCCTCCCTACACTAACAAACTCGCACATTGATCTATCTCACTTAGTCTCGTCTTTTATTGATATTAGCCAGATAATACCAAGCCTTCCTTGGCGAGAGAGCTAACGTACGTATCACCACTGTATGGACGGTCCTTGGGCAGCCAACAGTGAAATAGTGTATTTACACCGACTCCCGGGGAATGCAGAGCGGTTTCCTGCCAAGCCAGCAGGGGAGGAGGGGTGGGTGAATGTGGACTTAGAACCTCGAGGAAAGATGAAGAGAGAAAGGGTTTCTACACTATGTTTCGCGTAGGGCAGTGCAGAATAGTGTTATGGAGCCGCAGTTCGTTTTCGCATAGGTTATGTAACCCAAGGCAAGCCCACGAGATATTTGACGTATTCACGCGCCTATCCATGTGATATAGTAAGGTATATACCTCTTTGATCTGCCGTGAACCCCATGTAACCAAGCTCTCTTAAGCTATCAACTCGGTATTGATTACAACACATGCCTGACCTAATGCATACCTATGTCTTTCCTTTTTTTTTCTTTCTCTTCTCACTATATTCACCACCTGCCTCCTATAAGTCTAGAAACAGACAACCCGGCTTTCCAAGACTCTGGGCACCAAGCCCGCCAAGGAATAACCATAGTCTCGTCGTCACTTGCTTGCGAAATGTCCCATCACCTCGTCACACACGCATATTCCTTCTCAGCACCAAACTTTTGACTCTTACAACAACAAAAAAAAGCAAGGGGAAACACACCTTCGCGTCTCACAGTTAGTTGAGGCTAGATACGTGTAAGCATGATAAGAGCTTAACCCTAAGGAACCTACCTCCTCTGATGTGATTGCGCAACGAACCGAACCGCAGCTCTGTTACAGGACTAAGAAAAAAAACCCCATAATCTTCAGTCATGCTATGCTTATGTATGTATCCGTATTAGAGTAAGTGAGAAAGTGAGCCCCTGCCCAGCTGAGGAGTGCCACACCCCCCTTTCCACTCTCCATGGGTTAAATTTAAGATTTGCTTCGGTTTACCAAGAATGGGAGTGGTGTGTACCTAAACTGTTCCATCCTATTCTCCGGATGAAGACTAGAATGATAGATCCTGGGGTTCCTAAAGATGGGAGAGATGGCTCCGGAGAGAGGGAATGTCAAAAAAAGGAAAAAGAAAACTGGAACGAAGGAAGAGCCAAGTAAAAGTATCTAGATTATCAATCTAGTTTTCTTTTTTTTTTTTTTTCCTTTTCTTTTTTTTTCCTTTTCTTTTTTTTTCCTCTTTTCTTACAGCTAACCTAGAGTTTACTTTACACCCGTCCCGCCCGTCCGACCTGCAAGATCTCGCCAGTCCTCTGGTCGTCGCTACGTAGCACCGGCCAGCTAGCGCCGTCGGCTTTATACAAGCTCACCTCCAGCTTGGTGCCCAGGACCTTGTACGAGGACTTCTCCGCGTCGATGGGGGCGAAAAGGGGCACGGTGGTCCGGTACCGCTTGGGCAGGGGCGCGTCGCTGGTGGGGAGGTCGAGCTGCAGGGCCTGTCCTTCGAATTTCACCAGGGCCTTGGTGCTGTCGATCTTCTTCAGGAAGAAGGACGCTATCACGGTGGAGGGCGTCTGGTAGAAGTCGTGACGCACCGATTCCAATAGCTCTTCATCTCCCTCTTCACCGCTGCCGCCGCCGGAGGTCGAGGCGCCGCCCCTAACCTTCTTGGCGGTTTTGTCTTGCCCAGAGCCAATGAAGAGGTGGCGGGGTGACGTCTTGCAGCCCTCGATCTTCATGAACTGGTCGAACTCCAGCACGCGCCGCTTGCAGCAGCTATACCCTTTGCTGCCCTCGTGGAAGATGGGGGCGCCGGGGTGGTGGACGCACTTCTCGTCGTCGGACCGAGCTTGACCCTTCTTATACCTCACATGGCACCCTTTCCTCCTGCACTCCTTGTCGTCGGGTATCTCCTGCGAGGGCTCGTCGTCTTCAGATTCCGGGGGAGGGGGAGGTGCGGTTGGGGCTGGCTGGGGGGCGAGCGGAGCTCGTAATGGTAAGGCGGAGTCTACGACCTCGGCCAGCTTGGAGGCCAGGGACTGCGACGAGGGGCTGGCATTGGCGTCGGGGGTGTCTGCGTCCGTCTTCTTCTCGATCTTGGGAGGATGGTCGGTTGTACTGTGCTTTCCTTCGGTACAAGGAGGGATCTCGAGGAACTCGTCGAAGGTAAGAACTCTCGGCTTACAGCATTTCCAGCCTGGGAAGATAAGTCAATACCTCTCCTCTCTCTATCCCCAACTCCTCATCCCGACTTGCCACACCCGATGGCAGTAGTGTATATACACTACACTACATATGTACTTGTACCAGGTTAACTTAGTGGGTATTATGGCTTACCCTTTTGCCCTTCGTGAAAAATGGGAGGACCTGGATGGTACTTGCAGACCTCTTCGGTGTCGGTATATTCCTTGCCACAACCTTGATGAACACATTTCTGAGCCATCTCTTTTTCTTTTCTTTTCTTTTTTTGGGGGGGGAAGAGGGGTTCTAGTTTGGGTTTAGTCTGGTATTGGTTTGGGTTGGTTTGATCTGTTTCGTTTATAAAGTGTAGATAGTGAGACTTGATGCGATTCGAGTGTAAATTCTAGATGTGGATTGTTTCTTATAGCTCGGTGATAAGGTAAATCGACTAAGCATTGTAAGAGTAAGGGAGAGTGAGTGAGATAGGTGCTGTAGGTTAGAAGCTTCAGGTGTCTGGCATGTTCTGCCAGCTTCCACACTAGCTTGTGTCTGACCCACCGCCTTCCCGTTTTGGAGTAACATCCCAAAAAAAACATGAATACACCCCCGCCTTCTCGCCTACCATAAGCTGGCAGTTTACATAGCTACCCTATGACGTTACAGATACCAGGGTTAAAACACCTAAAACTTAGGTAAGTAGTGTCGACCGTTAGGTACACTAAGCCATCTAAACCTTAGATCTGCCCCCCCAATCTTCCCCCCCAAATCTTATCTCATTGATCATCCGCTTCCGCTTCCCGCTTCTTCTGCCCATCATCCGTTCCTTGTCCGCTTACATCCCTACTCTTTTTCACCCATAGGGCTGAATGCTTTGCATTTCACTCCAACGTGGCTATCGTACGATCCAAGACAGGAATCATACGATTTATTTCTTCCTCAGGTATAGAGTAAAAAAGAGGTGTATTCGTCGTTGAACCCCCGGGGGCATCGACATCAATAGGACCCATTCTGCTTAATACACTCGCTACACTACTTACAATACATAATAACTCATTGCTCCCCTTTCCTCCCACCTTTCTCCCTCTCCCTCTGTTTCCTTCTTTCTTTCTCTTCTCCCTATTTGACCTCCTCACCATGCGCCCGACCCTCCGACTCGCGCAACACGCCTGCCGAATCACCCTCTTCACCCGTAAGAATTGTGGTCTCTGTACTGAGGCGAAGTCGGTTCTATCCGATGTCTGGGACTCGCGGCCATTCCAATTCAAAGAGATCGACATCATCGAATCCGACTCGATACCCCGCTGGCGAGATCTGTACGAGTTTGATGTTCCCGTGGTATGTCGACAAGGTCCTTTATGCCTCATGTCCGGATTGGATTGGATTGGATTGGATTGGATTACTTTTCGAGAAGGGAACTGCACGAGAAATCCCACAGCCTTACCATCTAATTCGTTCATGGTCATAGATCCATATCAGCAAGTCGTCGGCACCTGAGGAACATCCACAGTCATCCTCGAAAGTACTCAGACTCATGCATCGCTTTACGCCGGAACAGGTGAAAGCCAAAATGGACGCTGCCGAGAGCTCACGAGACGACGACCAATGGACATCGAATTGACGGATACGACGTTGGTATAGGCTACTCCACGAACGTTACATCACGTACCACGTATCACGACATAGAGCCTGGAACCTTGACTTAATTATATTCTAGTATTACCGTCGTAGTAAATCTATTGGATAGACTCGCGCTCAATAGCGACCCCCTTCCTGGGGCATGGGTTGACCTCGCGCCACGCTGAGCGACCGAGCAAGACTCGCCTGAAGTAAAGTCGTGTCGAGCGCAGCGCTGATCATATGGAACCCCTTATCTGCGTACTCTTTCGCCTGTTCCGGGTTGCTGGCGAACCAGCCGCATTTCTTTCCGGTTTTGTTCGCCGCCGCGAGAATGCGGTCGATAGCTTGTACCAGTTCTGGTTGCATCACCCCGTTAAGAATCGGATAGCCGATGTTGTTACCTAGGTCGAATGGTCCGATGAAAATAACATCAACCCCGGGCACTGCTGCGATCTCTTCTACCGCGTCGAGCGCTTCCTTTGTTTCGATCTGCACCATGGTCAACAGTGAGTCGTTTGCGTGTTGCAAATACTCCGTCATTGTTGGTATAGGGGTGAACCGTTCCATGGCAAAGGGCGATCCGAGACCACGTTGACCTTGAGGTGGAAATTTGGCTGCGGCCACAATCTTCCTGGCCTCCTCCGCTGATCGTAGCAAAGGGATCAAAATCTGAACTAATATGTCAGAAATCTGTTGCCTGACGAGCCATTGCCTAAGTACTTACTCCATGAGCCCCAGCGTCCAGGGCACCTTTTGCCAAATCAGCATTCACGATACGAGCGCAGCCTTGAAAGTTCCCTCGAACTCACGCTTGATCATCCACCCTTGCATGTCCGGCAGCCTAACCAATGGACTTACTCCACAACTTGCTATAGCTGGAATCGCCTCGTGCATTGCAGCATCTGTTACGCAGATCAGTTCTCGCCCAGCTGTCTAGCTCTGTAGTCCGGACCATTGTTCTCGGTGGTGTTAAGGCTCTCGTACCGTCAAGGTTCCCATGTTCGCAGTCAACCATGACCCAGTCCACTCCTGTCCGTGCTAGAATCCTTGATACATTCTGCCCAGGCAGTGTCTGCCAAAGGCCCATACTAGGACCCGCATTCTTATTGAATGCCGTCTTCAATACACACCCTTGTAGCATGGTGGAGTATCGTCTCGAAGAAAAGCGAGTTACTAGTACTAGGGGGTTGGGGGAGATAACGTTTCTTTTTGAACGAGAAGACAATATCCGACTAGACAAAACAGCTACTCGGGCTGAACAAGATATGGACCACATCGGATCGGTTTAGCACGCGGCGAGGTAGGTTAGACGACTTAAGTAGTCCGGGACAAGTCTAAGTAGAGAGTTGTACCGGAGACATTACGATATTGAGATTCAACCGACAGCCCCCACCCCCAGATTCGCGGGGTAGCATGATCCAGTGATATAGTGCGCCAGGTTAGAGAAGATAGACAAGCGGAATCTTCCCCTTCCCATTCGCTGATTGGATAGTTGGAGTCAACTCAGAGAGCACTGGGGTTGTAGTTGATGTTTGTTTTAGGAATCTCGAATCCTGATCTGGTGATATCCGATGATAATGCTGATGAATTATCATCGTGCATACCGACTTCTGCCGGGCAAGATAGACGGAATTCGGGTTTCTCCTCTTCCTATATCGGTCCTTAGGTAATGGTTATAGGATATCAGCATGTTTTGGTTTTCCTTCTCCTCAATCTCTCCTTCTTTCCCTTCTTCTCTGGGAAGATATATGCCGACTTTGATATACCAGGTCGACCTTAAGAGTCATATCGAAACATTCACGTTCAAGTTAAAACTGTCTTCCCTTCGTGTCCCCAACTATATGACTATCATGTCCTCGACAATACAGTCTTTTTTGCAATAAAACTTCCAACGAGGTTTCCCCTATACAGTTAATTAAGCATGGGCAATACATATGACGATGTCTTTCCGGCATTAATCAATGGACAATTTTCAAAATAGGTAAAGGGTATAGAAGATATTCAACCTAGCCTCTATAGCCCTTTGGCAAAGCAATTGACATAAAACGTACCATCAGCCTTGTTCTTATAATAAAACTTTACTTTAAGCCTTTACACTTTTATCCTGTCCATAACAATCATATAGTTTCACCACATCACTCCTACAATTAACGTGTCACGAACTCGTTTGGAGACAACGAGTCGAGCCACAAGGAAACTTATTCCCCAATGACTGACTAACTGGTCATACGTTCCTTTCCGATCCTTGTATTACCTTCTGGATATATGTGTGTTACCCCCACCTAAGAAGGTAACATGACGTAGCAGTCGACTGAATAACATGATTCTGTAACCTAGATTGTTCCTATGCTATGTAACCCCCCAAAAGAGATCGGGGATAGAGTCCCTTCAGCAGTAGGAGAAAAGCAGGAAGCTATGCTTGGGTTGTGTACTATACGCTTGTTGAGTCACTATTGAACACCAAGAAAAGAATACTTCATCTAAATCACGATACAGACTCGGGGACTCCCAAGGTGTCAAAGAGGATGATTAAAAAGGAAATCAAGTACGACCATTGGACCTAGAACCACGAGTTCCCGGCCTCATCGTCAGTCCTATGGGGCTCCGTTCTATCGTATCCGCACATCCTCGAGATATATGTAACGGCTATTCTCTGATAGCCATGCACTCACTTCATGCAGCTCTGCATCGGAAATACAAGGCGCTCTCTCTGCTATCCTTTGCAAACCCAAGTTCTCAGGACCAATAACAGAGAGAAATGCTGTGCATATGTGCGTAGGAAGATGGTAGCACGATAGTATAATAGTAAAGCACCACCATTGTGTTACCTATTCTAGGAAGATCCCCCCCTAACCTCTCTCTACCTAAGTGAAAAAGGTACCAAGTGATACGGGAGGGGGAGATGGGATGAAAGAAACCGATGCATTACCTAGCATACGAAACTATACGTCCACTAATGTCCTCTACGCAGTGATGCCCAGTTCCCATCGACCTTTTCTGATATCTCACCTATCTACCTGCCAAACCCCCCTCCTATAGCCCAAGAAGACCAGCTATCCTCTCCTGTCCCACACCCCATACTAGAAGAAGAAGTGCAAATGCAATTTCTTCTCCTTCCAGAAGCACCCTGGTATTTTCCTTGCGGTATCAATCGCAAGTCCATGGAACTCAGAAGCAACACAAAAAAACCTCAAGAGAGGATCCCTTCCGACCCCTATATACGCAGCCCGGCAATCTAGCACATACTAAACATGCTGCTTAAGCCTATTGCAACTTGATTTGCATCAATTTATTTATTTTCTAGTATTTCATATAACTGCCCAGTGGCATTTGTCATACACTCATAAGTATATATATGCATATATAAACCCATATGCGGTAGATAATATGTTCAAGATATTATATCCCCTAGCCATGTCCTGGTGCCTCTACCCCTGGCTTTGTGGTTTGGATTGTGTCACTATTACTCGTCTGTTCGTTGCCTCCATTCGAATGGACTCGTTCGACAACCTCTCTCCCCCCTAATACCTTATCAATTTTCTTCTTTTCTTCTAGTAGCTCTTCTCGTAGTTAAGTTAGAAAGAGTTGTATTCCATATAACATATGGATTATGTAGGCCGCGCAAACACTCTTCGATCCTAGCTATTTAGCGGTAAACGATCTAAAATCAAAGAACTTGGGTTTCCACGAGTGATAAACTTATGTCTGGGATTGCTGAGATGGCACCTTCTCACTTCAGGTAGAGATGGCCAACTAGGATCAGATATGCGCAAGCTCTTATCTTGCTTAGCCATGTTTGAAGGTCTCAAACTGCGCTTTTCTTACGAAACGGTTGTTTGCCGTGGTGCCCAAAGCTAGCTAAGCTTTAAAGCTTAATTTTAAGCATTTTTGACGACTGGATTTGCTGATGACGCCCATTTCATCTAGGCCTCTGGGATCTACACGGCTTTCGACCAAAAATGCGCGAAGTGTGGTGCGCATGTCCTCAGTTCTTCAGTCAACTTGTGGCACATGTAAATCATCCATGAGCATCAGCTGCCGTTGCATTTCTTTCTCCTTGTCGATGGCATATCTCTGAGCAACAGCGTCTAAGGCGCCAGGCATATTGTTTTGGACAGCTGAGAACATGCGGCTCAGTAGCTCAATATGGCTAACCACACCACTCTGGGCTGCTCGGTCCATTCGTGCCGTCTCGGCAGCAGGGTCTGCCCCCCAGATGTCTGGCGGTATTATATCCCCGTCGTAAAGCGCAATGCGAAGAGGCCACTGTAGTCGAGGCCACCACTCGTCGTCATCCGGATCGAATAAAGAGACGATACCCATGACTTCGCGACGAGCCACACCTTTCAGCCACCAGACCGAGTCAAGGAACTTGAGCAAGGCGAAGTAGCTTGCGAGGATGGCAAGCGCACGGGGTCTTCGAAGTTCAAGAAGATCGACAAACCGACGAGACACGGTAGCGAGAAATACTAGGGGTGCGCCGGTCTGGGGGATTTTGTGAGCCCAGTCCAGAACGGCAACGGCATGCTGGTAGGCTTGGCGGGTAGACCGCTGGAGAGCGGGGTCATCGCCTAGGCCGGACAGCTCTTCGTCGACTCCGACGAGAAGATCGCTAAAGAAGGTGGCACCCTTGCCGGAAAGGTCGAGATTTAGCGCAGGCTGAGATTCGATGATTGGGATGACAATACCACTATTACGAAGCCACTGCCAACTAGAAGCCACTATGGTCTTCACTCCTTGGAAGGAGTGAAACCAGGATAGGGGCAGGACATAGCCGTCAGAGCGGTCCTTCAGGTCACCGCTATCGTCCCTCGTAAATATTCGAGATGCGGTGGACTGGAAGGCAATAAGAGCGGATGTGAGAAAGAGGGCCTCGGCATTGGATTCATTGATACCCTTGCCTAGCCTGGCGCTATATTCGGACAGAGTGGCAGCCATATAGGAGTGGCTCGCTCTTATAAGCTCCTGGTCCTGAGGGGATATGGATCGTAGGTGAAGAGCAGAAACGGCCAGCAGGGCGTCTGCCAGGAAATCGGCGCCTGAAAAAGCCAGATGGGGGACCGTCTCGCGCCATATCTTCTCGCTGACGGGGGAGGATATGGCAAGGGTCTCGCAGGTGATGGTGGTGTAGTGGTGGAGGAGCTTCAATTCCATCATACGATCGTTCTTGGAATTAGAGGATAAGGGGGGCTGATCGGGTTGACGGTAGATGGGCGCAGGCGTGCTGGCGGTAGCAGAAGGGGTGGGAGGTAAAGAACTGATCGAGGGGCTGTCGCAAGGACTCGCAGAGTTGGCTGGATGTGGTGTTTCGGGAGGTGCGAGAGTGTCCGCTATCTCAGGATGTTCGAAATCACAAGCGACGCCATGCTTGGAACAGTTCCCGCAACGAGGATGGACCTCATCACACTTGATCTTCCTGGATTTACATCGTCTACAGCCTTTTTGGGGGGGTTTTCCACGGTTAACATTTTAGGTAACAGACGGGACGGTGTACACTGTATAAACGTATCGGGACACACCTGCGCGGGACTTCTTATGGGATCTTCGTGGAGGCATCGTGACGTACGTACGTGGTTCGTGATATTAGTATTATAGGGAGAGGTAGATATGTATATAAATATCAAGTATATGTCCCAGTGAGAGAATGGAGAGAGCCATGGGGAGAGAGATCGGACCGGCCGGTGGCACGGAGGGGGATTGTTTATTCTCGGGACCCGGAGAACAAGGAGTGGAGGGATGAGATTAGTCGGTGGACGTGGAGAGGTGGGATGTAGATGTAGAAGAATGGAATTGGGGTTGTATTATGTACAAGTTGAAGTTTATGTTATATCGCTTTGCTGCAGATAAAGTTATTAATTGAAGGGGCTTTGAAAACCATTGTGCACAGCCACTACCCGTTTCAGCGCGGCGGAAAATCCGGAGAAGCTAATTAGTAACTAACCTAGTACCTTACCTACTTAGGTACCTTAACTTAACTAACATAGTCCAATCAGCAGCATTGCATTCCCTTTGGACCCTTAAAGACTTGGGTAACTTCCAATATCAGCCTATGTCTTCAGCGTACCTAAAGTTACATACATATTACTGTCATCCCAACTTCTCTCACAATAACACCACAATAAAATATACTTTATTATTGTACTCTATATATTAGTATGTGTGATTTTTCATAAGCAAAGTAATACTTTATCTTGCACAATTTAATAGTTAAAAGGGTATACAATCTACTTACGTGACCTATGAACTATACCTATGATATACTATAACCGTGCAATAGGTAGATACTTGTACTTGCTTACGTAGGTGAGGTAACTGAGCAACGTTAAGGTCTTGACGGAATGGGTCCCCCCTTACACTAGTAATCGAACGTTTTTTACATATAAGCAACAAAACAGCGGCCTTCTCGGCATTTTTGTGACGTCCGAATTTGGTAGTGATACCTTATTTAGAGTTAGACTAACCTAGGTAGTTATATGCGCACCCAGTGTCGTGCTGTTATATCATTTACACCTATGCCAACACACTTCTATAAACTTCATTGATGTCTGTCCCGTCCGCTGCTCAGCCTGCTAACGCACCTAGTTAAACAGAACTTCATGTACTGAGTCAAGTACATTGGGCAACCTATAAGTTTTGAGTGCATATTAAAACTAGGTTCAATATATCCTATCTTATATGTCTCTGTTATCCGAACCGATCTACCCAACCCAGCTGTTTGCAGGGACATTAGGGGTCAGGTCCAACTTCCAAACCGGCTTTCCGAGTATATCTTTCACCACCTGCATCTTCCACCCCTGAAACCCAGGTCTGAGCCACCGGGAGGGGCATTCGTGGGAACCTGTGCTGCTTTTCACGGCCATTCCTCGAGATTCGCCAGGCCGCTCTTATACGAGAGGGTGACGCTCTACATCGACGAGGAGAACCTCACAACCAGTAGAGAGCTACTACTCCATACTTTCAACACAGCGGCCCGAGCTGCGAGCTTACTTCAGATACCTCACTTGTCCCATGCTGCTGCTGCAGACGAGCCCGTAGTGGCATAGCCAGCTGGAAGTGTCACCAGGCCAACCTGTCAATGAAGACCAACCCGTGTTCCATCCCGCCAGCCCTAATATCTCCCACGCGGTTCCTCTTCCTCCCCAAAACCCCCGAAGACGAAGTATCTCTAATCTCCAAACAGCAGCTCGCCGTACCCGTCCGCCGTCAGCAGTATATACAAGATCCCCCGCCTCACGACTGGCAGTCCGCAAGAGCGAGAGATCGTCTGCCGCCCGTCCTGTACGAGGATCAGGGGGGCGGGTCTCGGGCTCGGATAGGAGCAGCAGCCGACGACACGTACGCAGCGACGTTGCGCTGTGTCCACTCGCCTGACGGTGACCCTGGGGGGAAACCAAGATCAAGCGGGCTGGCGTAGCGTTCAGGTGGCTGCGGGGGTTCAGATGGGGGACTATACAAGGTAGGCGGGGGGGATATAGAGAGGGAGTTGAGGAGGCAGGGGGTCCCCTTTTTATTCGTATTCGTATTCTTCCCATGGGAAGCAAGCAAGTGATTTATAGCGCGATAAGCCATGTATCACAGGGAATGCGTTTTGGAATATCGTCACGTACGGCAAGCATAGCCTTTATTATACGGCCGAACACAAACCTGCCTTGCCTAGGTATGTAGACAGACACATCGTATATGCCCCATCGCGTCTGAAACATCAGAGGTTGCCTATTCACCTAAACCCATTAGACAGCAACCAAAAATTGTGCCGCCAGATCAAATTTCGTCCCCGTTTCTAAAATCGTGAATTTCACTATCATCCCCTCCATCTCCCCTCCGACGTAATGATTCTCCAGCATACCCAATTGCGTAAACAATCCCAATATTTCTAAATCCAAGGGACGTTTATCTCGTCTCAATCACCACCAGTTCTCCCGCGTATCGCAAACCAACTCCATATCCAAGAAAAAGAAAAAAAAGGCCCCGTTCCGCCCACGTTCCCCACCCCGAAGCCATCACCTTCTAGAACATCTGAGCCAGGCCCACCCCACATAGTCGCCACTACCTATATTCCTAAACCCAAGGGCAAAAAAGAAGTCTTATTTATTCGGCTCCGCCCAAAGACTAGTGTAAGCGGCCACAAAGTTTAAAAAAGCACGGCTGCGATTAAGGTCATAAACCTAAATAGCCGGGCTGAATCTTCAAGACCGCGTGGCCAAAAGGTAAGGCATCTGATTCCAGTCCAGAAGATTATCCGTTCGAGTCGGGTCGTGGTCAAGTTTTTTTTTTTTTTTGGTTCCTCTTACTTTTTTTTCTTTTCCTCTCATTTATCTATCTTACTTATTATGCTGTAATGAAAGTAATTATTCTGAATGTTCTCTCTTGTCTTTTTTACTATTTATAAGTTATTATTTCAGTTCGTTTAATTTTGAATTGATTGTAGTAGTTCATTCTCTATTTCAATCCCACCTCTATGAAGTTGAGAGGCAACCCCAAAGTTGAGAAGGGTTGACAAGCAAATGCCCTCAAAGCACCACTGCATGCATAATCACCCTCAATGCGAAAAAAAAAAAGTCGGCATCTAACTTCTCTGGCTTATAAAATGAATTTAAAAAACCTCATCGGGTATATCGAGCCCAGAAGTAACATAGTTCGGATAATATGTGTCCAGATGTCCTGCCAATAACCTCAGTGATCTCAAAACCAACGAACCCATAACTATATGTTCAATATAGCACCCGCAAATTCTACCATCGTCACATAAACAGAAACATGTAGGATGTTACTATATATATATTATATGTGTGCATGTATGCATGATCAGGTATCTTTACCCTACTCCTACTTCCTACTACTTGCGTTCTATTTTATCTCCCATACCCGGATGCAAGGTTTCAAGTCGAATAAATCGATTTAAGGAATGGATAGCTCCTCTTAGGTGATGCGTACCATTGTATAAATAATAAAACATACCTATCAGAAGGACTCTGACCTCGATCCATGGCCTTTAATTACTTGTCTGACTAGGGCTATCGATAGTGAGGGTTAAATAGATCGATCTACTATGTACCCCTACGATGGGAAGATCCATCTCACCGAACAAGGACGATAGGATCATACTACCTTACCTATATCTAATCCACCAGCTTTCCTCTACAAACCCGACATATAACTAGTAGGTTATATATATATATATGAGTGTCTGCGTACCTAGCTAGGTGCGCATTCCTTTACTTCACTATTTAATATTAGTTAGCTATTAACCAGATAATACTAACCTACCTACTGCCGGGTGCTAGACGTGAATATTACGAATTAAGTTGTCCAGGTTAGATCATTAATGTCATTGCTTGAGAATATCGCAGACCGAGGCCTTAAGGTAATTGTTGGTTCTAGCGATCGTTGCCCAGAGTTGGGGGGGTTCTTAATATTCGTCGGCCTGTAGCCAGTATATGCGGTGGTTGGTTATTTAATATCGTACACTCAAATGCATGGCAACGCAATACGACGATGCGACGGGGTTTACTCCCTTCCTATAATATTTCCCACTCTTTGGAACCTGCATCCTTAAAAGTCTCGCCGGTATTTTTTTTCTTCTCGTTGTATGTAGCACAATGTCAATCAAGCCTATCTTGGTGGAATTTGTTTCGTTCTGACCTTCGAAGCGTATATATTTGAAGAGCCCTTTTTCTTTCGGATCCATATCCAAATTCCTTGCTGAGCCAGCCTGATGCCCCGACTATTATTCCATCAAACCAAATTTCCAATCAATGCTTCAATATCTAAAAAAAGAATTTTTGGTGACCAAGCCATGCAAATTCCGGAGAATGATGCTATCGCCACATTTGCAGTTGCTGATGAGTATCTTATATTTTTCGTGAAAATGTAAATGTCCCTAAACGCCATTCAATGGTCGCAATGCAGAACGAATGAAGAGAAATGAAGCCTGCCAGTTTTGTGTTCAGAAAAAAAAATCAAAGACCATCCCGCCCTTAAATTCACGCGTGCCCTAAGAACGCCAGTATCGGGTTTTGTGAGGGTATTGCTGCTGTGTCTTTATGCCGGATCCTTCTAAGCGCCTGAAAAAGACTGGGCGTCATAAATTGAATCGTTCCACACAACTGTTTAGGTGTGGGTATTTTGTGTCGTATTGCTTTGAATAAATCAAAAGTGTTTCGTCTAAGATGGGTACGTGAGATGTATGCTCCATCGAGTTTAGGAGTGGGGAGAGCAAGCAGAGGTTCTGCCTAGCTTAAGATAGTTTCCTGAAGCCTTCAACACCGAGGGCTGGCACTTCAACATCATTGAGTCCAAGGACGCCTTCTTCCCGTCTTCGGTCGACAAAGCTGTTACACTCAGCAACGACCAGACTCCATTCTGCTAAGGCTCGACCAGTGTACTTCACATTAGAAGCAAAAAACCCCTTAGGCTCGACAGGGGTGATAATTGAATCCTGCCCAGGACTAGTCGGGCCCAGAAGAGGTAGATCGTCACTGCCGTCATCTCCGGGGCTAGTGGGAGTAAAGATTTCTCGTTGGTCAAATGACATGGAAATGCGAGGGGGTGATGACGGGACTTCAGAAGAGTTGGCATTCTTTGCGTTTTCAACTAGACCAAAGTGAGGACTTCCAGAAATAGCCCGGGTGGGTGAAGGCCGACTAGCTGGGAGCGGCGGCGGACTTCCACCTGGGTTTTTAGAGCTAACCCAGGACTGCGCGGGGTTTGGGAGACGCGGCCGAGTAAGGATTCGATTGGGTGGTGCTATGGTGCCAGCGGCATTCCAGGAGAGCATGAATCTGAACACATACTGTGTTGCCTCATAGGTAGGAGATGACCCCATACTATCCGAGTCGGAGCCCGGGGGACTGGCAGCTCCGGGAGGTGAGTTCGGTGGGAGAGCCGTTTTAGACCGAGATGCTGCCGTGTTGCGCCGTAATATTTCTAGATCATTCGATTCATTGGATCCAGAAAAGGAAAACATCTTTCCAAAGAGACCCCATTTCTTCTTCGGGGGTTCAACCTCGGGATACGTGTCCGTCTCAATAGAATCGAAATCGGTCGCTGGGCTCGATGAAACATCATGCTGAGGTGCTGGTGAGGAATCGAAACCCACCATCAGACCTTGTTGCACGGCGGGGACTTCGGTACGGATAATCATGAAACGTTTTCCAGGAGTCGGGAATGATGGAGCAGTTGATGGTGGTAATTTGCCTTGGTCTCCGGTAGTCTGCTTGAGCCAAAGAAAATGAGACCATGTGGTCTTGAGCCGGGAAGAAACGAGAAGGAATATTTTACTGCAAGGGGTCAGCCAATTTCTTTGCTTATTTGTTGCATTCAATATGTGATTCTTACGCGTCGGTCTCGTTTGCATCTCCAGCATCCCGGCAAATCCTCCAGCACAGCAACCGCATATAGTAAGCTCGTACCATTGGGCACCAATTGTTGAACAATTTGTTAAATGTCTCCTCCGTAAGAAGCCAGTCTACACAAATGGCCGATTTGCGTGCTGGGTTACTCGCAACCGTATCCCATATGGAAAATATCAGGGAAAGCACTCGAATCTCAGACATAGAGTTGTTGGACTCGAGAATCCTCCTGCAAACTTCGAACCAAAATGCCCAGTCGACATAGATCATGTCCGGCCTTTGAACATCAATGAAGCTTTCATAAGCCACTAGCGCCTCTTCTAGAAAATCGCAGAAAGTGAAACACGCATTGTGGTCGTATTGGGAAGTGCGTTTTGCTGTAGCTTTCATGATTGCCATAAAGGCCTCAGCGAATGTGTGACGAGCACCTGCGAATATTACAGAGGCCGATGACAGGAAATCTTTCAACAAAACGATGAGTCTGTTCTCGGTCATTCCCCTCATTATGTTGTTATTCGGAGCCATTTGTAGGGACATGACCGATGCGTCTGCTCCGTGGAGTGAGTCTGCTAGAGGGACTGGCGGGGCTTCGAGAGCCGCTTGGCGATGTATAGTAGAATCAAGAGCGGCAAGAATCTGTGCATTGACAAGAACGAACCCGGGCGCCCTAGCCTTCTCGACAAGAGGGAGTTCTTGCGGCATAAATTCTTCGGCTAAGATATAGTAGTATTTGCAGAAAATGAAGAACAGGTCGGAGTCGCGGCCATTCCATCTCGACACCCATGGTCCACGCCAGGGAATCTTGGACGCTGGCAACGGCGGTTTTGACGCCTGCCGAAGAGTGCTAGACATAGTCTTGACCGAGGTCCAGCCTAGTCCCTCGATGCAGGGAGGGAAGAGGGAAACAATATCGTCACTCTCACCTTTGCTCCACCGCGGTAGGTGAAATTCATCGGCAACCCGGCGCAATAGGTCTGGGGTTAAAGACCAGAGGCGGACGAGCACATCAGCAATGCCCGGTGCGAAGAAGAATGCATAAGCGCAAGCCTTGCCGGCAAAGTTAATCAGACTGAGAGGCGCATGGCGCAGAGCCAGCTTGTCCACGACGATGGCCATCTGAGTGATCAGATTCGCGACGAACATGGTTCGCACATTGTGACCCGTGGATCTGGCAAGAAAGACAGAATCCGTAGACTCGACAGAGCTTGACGACTCGTTCGAAAGGGTACACGAACGCCTCCGCAGGCGCTCTCGGGGGTTGCGATCAGCCAATGCACAGAATTCCGGAGTACTCTGGCGCCATTCGGGGCGCATCATCAGGCTGCCCATGACTTCGAGCAGCGTCGGCCTGTCCACTCCCGAGACTGGGGGCTGAGACTTAGCCTCCAGCATTTCCAACAGACCACCCCACCACTTGTTCAGAACCGTAGCTCTCCGTTCCAGGTCCTCGTAGTGCAAGATCTTATTGGACGGGTGTGCAGCATATTTGCGTAAAAAGGGAGCCAGCACGCTCCGAATCAAGGTCATTTTCATGGGAATCGACTTGCCCTGGAATTTGTTGAATTCCGCATCGAGGCCCTTAAATGCCGACCACAGGGGATCTCGCACCAACGGCATTTTGGTGGTGGGCGCAGTCTCTTCTGGATAGGTGCTATTGCTCGTTTCGGACGCGTGCGACCGGCGGGTGTCTGTAGATGGCGGTGCTAGGCTAGTCGTCGACGACGATGCACTGTCGAGGTCACCGTTACTCTTGGCCTTCGCCTGGGCGGCTTGCGACCGCGGTTTGATCCTAGTAAGATAATTGCCCAGTCTGCCTCCAGATTCAGAAGAGTTTCGGCCACCGTCGCTGTCGGTGTAAGATCCAGATCGTTTTCGCGAGGCCTTTCTCAGCTTCATGATCGAACTATTACTAGCAGAGCGCTCACGGCTGGTGCGAGGTTCGGACGAGTTTTCCTTTTCCTTGTCTTTCTCTTTCTCCTTCTCCTTTTCCTTGTCCTCTTCGTCGTTCCTGTTCCTGGGCGAAGGCGACCGTGAAGAAGGCATCCAGGTGCGTCTGGCCAGAGATGCAAAAGTGTCCGAGACGTTTCTCGACCTGTCAGGTAAATTCGGGGTTAGAAACTTGGACCCCTCATCTTCCCTCGTACCATCGAACCCTTCATCCCCCCTATCATCGACGTATGCTCCAATTTCGGGGGCGGACCTAGACGATGGCATCCACGACTGTGGGCGGCTGAGCATGGTTCTTCTTTTACCCATCTTGTCTACCCTAGGCCTGGGGCCCTCCAATTTAACCTTGGTAGTGACCGTTGTTGTTCTTGACTTCTCATCTGTATCTACATCTGTATCTGTACCGACCCGTTGCGAGTTTAAGTTTGAGTTTGAACTTGAGTTTGCATTTGAATTTGCATTTGAATTTGGGTTTGAGTTCGAGATGGTCTTGGAATTCGAGTTTAGCGAGTCGGGATTAAAGGAAAAGGAGGTGTCGAGCTGCGAATCAAAATCGAAGGCAGGAAGGTCAAATGAGGACAATTCAGGTAAACTCTGGGTACTGTAGGACCTATTACGTATGGGCTGGCCAGAGAGCAGGGCCAATGCAGCAGGGTCTTGTTGTTGTTGATGCTGATGCTGATGCTGTATATGCGTATGTGTATGCGTATGCGTATGCGAATGTGGATGGGAATGGGGATGTGAATGCGTGGATGAAGGAGAACGGAACGAGCGTGTCGACTCGACGGCTGGGGACACCGTCACAGTCAGAGTCGGAGCCGTCATCATAGCATGGCAAATGATATTCTCTCGTTTTTTTAAGACGTCGCAGGGCCTAATCAATCAGTGAGTGACAGGTGGACCAGGTTGATGGTAAATCTTTGCTGCGTGTGGTCTGGCGTCCAGAAAATATTACCCAGAATAATACCAAATAGGGGATTTCAATGTTGTATATTGTATTATTTTTGGGGGGGATGAGAGAGAAGAGGGGGGTTTGGATATTATGGTCCGTTGATCAAAGGTTCAATAGATGAACAATACACACAGCATATATTATTTCCCCGCCTATAGAAGAAAAGGAAATAGAAAAGAAAAAGAAAAGAAAAAAAAAAGAAAAAGAGGTAAAAGTATGTAAAAATGTAATAGTATGTTATAAAACTAAAAAATAAAAATAAAAGAGTAGAACAGATTAACGAATGCTAGAGCTGGGCTGAGAGATTGGGGGGATCCATCGAAAGAAAAGAAAGAGAGAAAAAAAAAAGAAGACAATGAGAATTTGCGGGTCAACCAACATTCTATCTTATTGATTTTTTGGGTTTTTGGTGTTTCAGGAAACCCGGCTGGCAGAAGAAGCGACAAGCCGACTTGTATCAGCTACCTGTACATACATACATACTACTCTACAAGCAACAGCTGATTTATACTACTGCACTAGGTAATTACTGTACTAGTATACCTAGGCACTTATACTACGTAATAGGCCATGTGGGGAGGGAGGGTATGGGCGCACCCATTTAAGGTAGCGCTAAAAAGTCAGGCGCAGGCGGTCGCAGGGCAACTCAGCCCGGCGGGTGGCGCCAGGTTAGACGGAAGGCATCGATAGGCTCAATAGGGGAGAGGAGTACATCCAGGGACCAGGGCTGAAAAATATGTTTTCCGGGGGGTGTTCTTGGATTGCTGCAGGCCGCACGTCAGATTGCCGACAAAAATGATCGAATCATGGTGAATTGAACTACACTAAATTCCCAATTGCATACACCTACGGTAAGGTTTAGGTAAACAGCTGCATTTGCTCTGCTGCGTTGATACCTAGCTGTAGAAGCAAAGGATCATAATAGTAATAATATAATACGGAGTACTAGGTAACCTAATTGATATTATTTACTTTCTTTCTTATTTTTAAGATTGAATTCTCTTAGAAAACGGGCTCACACATTAACGTATTGTGGCTTACTTTTCATATCATAGTAGTTTTTTAAGGTACGTTATTTTATTATGGTATTACGATTGTCTACAAAGAACGTTGAACTTACAAGTAAGAGGAGGGCGCCATACAGCGCCGTATACAGGTTACTCGGATGTTTAATTCAGCTAACTTGTAGGCCAAGAAGCTGCTTAGCTACTAAATTGCCCTAGACCTCATGTATCTAGCAGTGCTACAGTACTATGTAAGCCTGCTGACAAGGAATTCTTCTGCGCCTCTAAATCCTGTTCTCGTTCATCCACGTAGATTATGTATATGCCATGCCATGTTTTCTTAGTATACATGCATGCATCGATGTAGGGAGTTACCTCATCTATCCAGAACGATCGAGATCCCGCACGGAAATGCAATGGCATATTGATACAAACAGCCAGACGTACCGAAAGAAGAAAAGAAGGATTTAGTGTTATTGTTATCTTAAACAATTTTATTTAGTTCAATGACGACGTAAACCCCTTCTTGCGATAGAACACATATAGATCGACGGGTGGCTTACAACCAAACCGCTAGGGTCTCTGCACTAATCCCCAAAAGAGAATTAACTACCTAAACCATTCTCTCTCGTCTGCATAGACAAAAACAGTGATGGAGCATGGTATGTCTCGAGTTACTGTGCGATGGTATAGAAGAACCAGGGGAGCTAACAGAATTGCAAACAAGGTGATAAAATTCGAAGAATTAAAAAATAATGAAGAATACCTAAATCCCTAATAAATAAGAATATTAAAAAAAAAAGAGAAAAGTGAGAGAGAGAAAGAGAGGAAAAGAGAAAAAGAGAGTCGGGGCCAAGGAAACAAGAAAAGACCCCTACTGGATCGTACGTTCACGATCTATGGTCCACAATGTGACAATAGTTGGTTCTCAAGGGTTCGTGCCTTATCGACTTCTTTTCTTTTATTCTTCTTTTCTTCTTAGTATGTATTTCCTTATATTAGGTAGTCTTACATCTCGCCAAGACCCGGTGTAAGACTACTAATGTCGTGTTGTGTTGCCGGAAGTTCGACAGTTTTGTGTAAGACAGATACACACCATAGTTTATTCCGATGGCACAATCCCTACATATGTACCGTGAGACCACGACACATGTATGTCGTGTATCCCGTCTGTCCTTTTTTGTTCAAACCGAAGGTCACTAACGCACGTTCTGTCTTTTTTGTCTCTCCAATCTCGAAGCCTATTCTAAAAAGTACGCTGCATCTACTGGGGCCCCAGTCTCCTTTTTTTTCTCCTCCTCTTCCTGGTCTATCACACCTCCACCACCAAACCCGGACTCAAAATTACACCCTCTCCAGCTATGCGTCCAACCAAGCAAGCTCTACTTACATAACGTTCCGACCAGAAGATGTCCAAGGTGTTCTGTGGAGATATACGACGCAAGAAGGGGATAGCGAGAAGTGGTGCGCACGTACACACAACATCGCGGATTACAACATGATAGAAAGTGGTAGAACCCAAAGAAGTAAAAGAGAGAGTAGGGAAAAAAAAAGTTATTATTGACCGCACGCACGTCTCTTTCCCGACCCGGCCCAGACAAGCCAGACCGCCCACGGCGCATGTGTGATGCAGCTTTGGTATAATTATGTTAGCTAAACTAGGTATTTAGCTTACAACTAGGTTGGCGGTAAGTATTGCCAAAGCCACTCCCGATTCACCCAACATGTCATCATGTTGATCACTACCTCCTTGCGGTGCTGGTAACAAATGCTAGCCACCTTTTACACCTCCCTCTCTAATAGACACCGCCATTTTTTTCTTCTTCTCCCGTTTGCCTTCTCCCTCAGGTTTTTTTTCCCCTTCGGCTTTCTATAGTTCCCTGCCCCGGCGTTTAAACTACCCAAATATTGTATAGGCCAATACACCACATAATAGGAACCCGATGACAAAGCGCCCAGTGACAGGTCAGAGGACCCAAGGACAAACTCTGTGAAAGCGGGAGGTCGGCGTTTAGGGCTTCACTCATTTCCCTCAATGGGGCTCTATTGGGGAGACCATCAGATCGAGGCCCTTTCCTCTTTGCCAACGCATTCGCAGTTCAGCTGTTCCTTACTCGACCTAGCCGATCTACCTAGGCCGCTGTCCGCTCGTAGCGTCATCCACTTCTTCCCGGTCCCGTGGAGCATCTGCCTGCTCCTACTGGCGCTTCCAAGGGCTGCGTCTAGGTTAATACCAGCTCCTCTAGTGTAAGTGTCTCTTCATATTTTAACCTACAAGTGATATGTCGCTGTCCGGAATGATATAGTCTGGTTAATGATCTACGTTCGTGGCTTTTGGAGGACGCACAAGGAGTACCTATATGATCGACCTACTATGCATTTTAGTTTTGTTGCTATACCATCGTGCACATATAGCTAAGCTATAAGGTTATAGGTGAGGGCAGAGGGATAAAGTTAAAGATTGAACCTGATAACAGCCTTCAAACCCACCTACTTAATTTGGCCTGCCGGCGTCTTTTATGTGGGTCGGCTACATGATCTAGCAAGCATCAGCCGGCATCAGGAATTCGAAAAATCGGTATTTTCGGACAGATGGGATTTATAGATTTGTTGAGTTTTTTTTTTCTGGTCAGAAACAGATCTATTCCGGCCCCAAATTCCCCCGCGCCACGATAATAACTGATGTCTTTGATAAATTTTTTTATCCTCCTGTTAAGCCACCCGGGATTCCAGAGAATGCCCGAGGCCGACAAATCATCAGTGCGGTTCTCGGGTCAGAACAAATCAAAACAACACAATTATATTACTGCGTATACACGTACGCTGCGTGCACAATGCGCGCCAGAACACTTCAAACCAAAGACAATGAAACGTGGACGGATACACGGCACAGAAAACTATAATACACCGGCATAACCCAATTTGCTCTCGGATCTCTCTGCTTTGCATTATTATAACATGATATTTGCAGATACCTAAAGCACTGCTTCAAGGAAGAGGAAGAATCAATCAACCTAAAAGTGAAGGGGAAATGACTCAATTGCCTAACTCTCAATCAAACCCCAACCATACAATACAATGCCATCACTTGAGAACCATCGCATTCTCGTCTTTACTCGTTCATCTGAACTACCAATAATTCAGGTTTACCAGCAAATCCGTTAGCGCGCCGGTGCCTGGTTTGAAGGGGAATTCGAAGCCGCTTCTTGAAACGTTCTAAGTGGTGGAAGCTGGGCAGGGTGCCTGACGTAGCCCAGATGATCCAAAAAGGGGAGAGACAAGAATTAAGTAACTAAGTACCCGTTTGCCCTTTTCGGCCAAGCCGGCGACCTGTGATAGGTCCGGCGAAAAGCAAACTATACTCTAAACCTACCAGAAATTCCCGGATGTACATACGTATGGTGGCAGATGCACCACACCATTGAGTTGGCTAAGTACCTCCATTGATATATGCCCGAGCACGTAACTTGTATACTTCCAATGCATTCAGCAAGTAAAAACGGAGAGGGGCATAGTTACATAGCCAGGACGACTAATGACACAGAATTGTAAAAAAAAACAGGTAACAGGTAGGTAACGTGCCTTGGGTGCTGGAATTGATAGCTCAAGCCATCAAGAACATAGCCGGTCTTTCACAACGTGAGTTGCTATAGTTCCAAACTCGCACCTGCGAATCCTCAGCACGGTTTAATAGAAACAAGCCGAATCGCATTTAAAATAAAGAGATGGGAATAATAATGCGAGGTGAAGGTGGCACGAACCTCGTAAGGGAGCAAAGAGTGTGACTGGCGATAGGTATTGAAGGTAGTCTAATTTCTGGTCTCCCGCACAACAATATTGTAATTCCCTAAGCTCATTCTTGGACTCTCGTGACAATGTAGCAGAGGACAGTAAAATGCAGCTACTCCAGCTATCGGGCGAGAAATGGTCTTATATGAGATATTTCGCGAGGGGGGTCAAGCCAGCGGAGTAGTCCGAATGTTGTCGTGTAACGAGGTCCAAGACCGACTGCTGGATGTCCGGGTATACAGACAGGATGCCTGTCTACGTCATTTGTGCTTCCTCCCACAGCTGCGAGCTGATTACACCAAGGCCAAGTTCTCCGTTCCGCTATCCTAAGGTTCGGGATCTTTGGCACGAGAATAGCTCAGATATCGGGTTGCTTGGATCTGAGATATTAGGGAATGTCATGCTGTCACAAGGCTTGAAAGGCTTGTATAGATGTCACGGCTATATAAGAGCTAATTGTCAAAAAGATAATTGGCATATGTCTTTTGTCTCCCCAATAGATTAGAAAGAAATCTATTTCTAGGCGTCTAGTGAAAGATGGTATACATGGCTGTATCTAGAATGAGAACATCTTCATCGTTGTTGTTGTTAGTAAACCCTCGGTTGGTATTATCCATTTCCTTTTGCCTTATTTTGCCTTTATAGTGCTGAGACAGGGAGTAACTATTTCTTGACCCTGGTTCTAGAAGCGCATTATCGATGTGAATATCGTATTGAGCTGCCACACATAATATATATTGTAATATAATATTTATAGTAGCCAGTTCGCACTCTCAGAATCCGTAGGGTGACGCTCCTATATAAGGAGTTCTTTTTTCATTTCTGAAAGCTTAGGATAGTATGCCATCGGATCTACTTTCCCTCCTATATTATAGTTTTTCCTATTACCGTGATAGTCCCTTTGTGGAATTTTTAGGGGATATGCTTACACACGTGAGATACTTGTCGGATGGGATAAGTTCGATATATTAAGTAGATGTTATCCTCATATATGTTGAATTGAGGTTATGAGGTTGCTTAATTAGGTGAACGTCTATTTCTAGATGATGGGAGGACCAGTTCTTCATATACATGTAGCTGCGGATATACCTTGTGCCTATACCTTGACAGATACCCTTTCAGCAATATACAGGATGTGTGTTATGACACATGATGACAGGTACATTGTCTTGCGAGGGAGCCAACACTTATGCCATCTATTCAAATAAAACATGGTTGTTAGGCCGATATTTCACGTAAAAAAATCTTCATCTCCTATCGATAATACTATGTACGCCTTTACCGATAGAAAGCGCTCTCTAGACAACAATACCTGTATCACGAGGGGCCAAGAAAATACTGAGCTAAGCACTATGTTGTTAATCGAATAATCTAGAACCACAACTATATGTTGCAGTTACGTGTATATGGGATCACCTTCTTTATTCTACCTACCTAAACCTGACACCCTGGCTTTAAGCATTCCAGGCTTAAGTATCATATAAAAACCCTAACTCAACATACGGTAACTTGTGTTGTTGCTCTCAGAGAGATCGATGATAACTACGTACGCTTCTAAACTTCTAGTGTTAAAACTCCTTAAATGTTACCATGGACCAAGCAAGTGCTTAGATAATCAATACGTTGTCGTGCGAGGAACCTAGACTACCACTACAGATGTCCCTGTTTCCTATATACGAGAATCTTCTTTGTTCCTTCCTAGCCCCTGACATTGAAGTTATGTTCTGAGTCGCGAGGTAAGTAGTTACGTGGTCTAGTCTGTCCTCCCGGTGATCTATTCTCTATTCTCTAAGCTTTTCTGCTCTACGGTTTATCCGATATTTGTTAGGTTTGTGTATACGCTGCATTTCTTCATATTACATAAGAAAAAAATAGGTTTTCATCCTATACTGTTCTCGTGTTCGAGGCAAGGTCAACAAGGTATCTCGTATGTCTTCCGTCCAGCTGACCAGACTGATTAAATGTTGTCTTTCGTAAGAACATGTATGAGTTACTACTCTAGGCACTCCACAAAACACTGTTAAGTCTCTATGGATACGTAATCTAAAACATTTAGCTCTTTTGGGGGGTAATATGAAGTCATCTTACTTGCTTGCTTCTATTTAATATGAGTGTTTTGTGATACATATAGATTCTCTTGGTATTACTTTTATCTTGTTTCTTATTATTGTCAAATAAACCTAACTAGGTTATATTGTGAAGAATTCTCAGTACCTAGGGGACTTTTTAATAATGTCTAGACCTTCACTATTATGTACACATAGTATGAAATCATAATAACCTATTATGTGTCATGAGACTAGACTTGATTTAAGCAAGAAAGTGACAATATTATGTGAGGGACTTAGACCACGCGATAGCTCGATTGATATTACTACTTAGGTATGAAACATTCCCAGTCAAGCTTTTGTATTTTTTGGTGATGGTTGACTTAGTTAACAATTTGTTATGGAATAGTTGACTTGAAAAACTTTTCCGTGGCAATGCTAACAGCGAGAATGTCAGTCGCGAATGTCTTAGCATCTATGACAACCCGGGTTTTCTTATGTCTCCTCAGTGTAACAGGAGGAGTCATGGGTTTCTCTGAAACACAACTGCTCCTCATGGTCAAAAGCAGGGAAAATGTATTTAATCTCGCATCTCCCGCTTGGTTTTAACGGTTCAGGATTCTGATAGTGCACCCAACTTGTCTGATCCTTTCTACTGGTAACACGTTTAAACTCGGACCAACTACCAAGCAAAAAGGGGGTTTCAACAGAAGAGGTCTGGATCGATATAGGAGCAGCAAAACAAGCAACAGTCGGAGGGTTATCTCGATATGACAATGGAATTCTTAACGGGGAATAGCTGGAAGGCGTTATCTGCTATGATGTTAAAAAGACCATCAGATACACCACCGCCAAGTCCTGATAGCTGTTACGTCAGAATGACTCAGCAGGCTCTAGTATTTAGTCCCTTTTTGGGTTTCATCATTAGCTCTCTCTCTCTCTCTCTCTCTTACACACACACATACACACGCAGATAGCACAATAAAGACCATTGTGCCCAGTGTCCCGTGTGTGGAGGGGGTTATCCCCCACAATAGCCCTCGTCCCATATACCCACCATCACCAGACAGACCACCGACGCCGCCGCCACAGTCACCGTCAAATAATGATGAAGGCATGGTATTCCAGAACGGACATGTCTTTCCGCCTTGTTATCCTCTGCTCTCAGAGCCAGTGATGCCAACAGGATCCTCACCTCCCCCTAACCCGCCCCCCCCGCGCCCCCCATCCCCAGCTCCGCCATTCCCGCACCCCGTGATGCCAACAGAACTTCCATCTACGCCTAACCCTGACCTCCCGGTACCCAAATTCCAAGCTCAGCCGCCGTTCCCGCACCCCGCAAAGTGAGATCGATGCCCGGAACCAGAACCCGGGGCCAGGAAACCATTCTGTGCTGCTCAAGAGGGACTTTGCTCACTAGGCTTACCTCTACCACCCCTTCGCCAGATAAACACGGTCGTTACTGAGATCCAGTGGCCCCGGGTTACCATACACGCTCGATGAGAAGGGAGGGGGCTGGGGGGACGTGGTTGTTGTTGGGAAGAAAGCTAGAACTCAGGATACAATGCGGACACCTAGCTACGGCACATACGACTGGTCTTTTTGTTTGGCGATGTACCTTATACTCTGTGGTCTCCTGTGTTCACTCCTCGGTTTCCAGTCTTTGTGCCTCGTTGCAGTCCTTTATGACGTCTTTCTGATGTTGAATATTCGGTTAGGGGAACTTCATACATCCGGTGCTTATGGGCGCTTCTTTTCCTTTCCTTCTCTTTCTTATTTATCTCAATGATACAGAAAGGAGATGACAACTCCTGGACATAGGAAAAACACGTTGCAACGGATTATATAAGGTTATTATGCGGATTAGCCAGTAGCACTGTCTTTACTTAAAATTAGCTTCTTTAGAAAATACAATACTTACAAGAGTCATCTGCAATCTGAAGACACATGAATGCGCCATCTGACTAACCTAAGTAAGTGTCAAAGCATTCCTAAAAAAATATTTAGAGCAATATGCGTGTAACATAATACAGCAATGATATGTTTGGACCTAAAATGGTAACCCAACTTTTTTCTTTCTCCTCCTTAGAGGTGGGAAGCGAAGAGATGGGGCAAGGTAAAAACAAGGCCTGTCTAGTATCGCCTGCGCGAGAAGAAAGGGGAATTAACACTTACGAAAGCAACAGGCTATTGAATGATGATTCTACCGCTGCCATTTGTCGATCGCGTAAGTATTACTTAGTATTCTTTGCTACACATGTCCTTAGGTATGAGGAATGGCTCGGTTGAATCCTAGCTCATGAGTGGAACTTGGTTAATCATGCCACGATCCTCTTCCAGATATACGTTCTATTCTAACGCAGATGAGGTAACTAGACAAAGAAGGAAGTCAAAGGGATGAGACTGGTAACTTATGTATGGGGAATCCGTCGAAGGATTCGGCCCTGAAGACCCTAGTCGGCGGAAAGAGTCCGGATCCGCGGATTATCCGCGGAGGTTGTGTGTACAGCCCACCTTTACATTCCTTATTACCTATGTCACATCACCTTTCTGAGAAATAAGCATAGATATATATATAAGTATAAGTTTCCAGGTTAAGGAGATCATATCAGCATATCGAGCTCAAGACAAACACTAGCCCACATTTCACTCTGGATTCTACCAAGCCGTGTCCAGACTACATTTATCAGCGATACCGAGAGGCCCCCTATCTTTTACAATCTTATCAACGACACCCCTCAAAATGGCCACCACAACCAACCAAGAAGCCGGCAACAGCACCCTCGCGGCCCTCAACTCCGCCACCATGGGCGTTACTTTCCCCGAGATAACCCTCTCGGACGGAACCGTCGTGCAGACCGGCACCGTCGGGTGAGTTAGTTCGCACTCTCCTCTTCCCCCCCCCCTCTTTCCCTCCTACGCCTCCTCCACATCCCACTCCCCACTAACCCCCCACAGGGCCCTCCTGATCAACATCCGCGCCTACAACGCCGCCCACGCCAGCGGTGACACGGTCACCAAAGCGCGGCTAGAGGAGAGCTTCCGGGCGGCGCTGCCGCTGCTGCACAAGGTAGGGCTGTTCGATTTATTCCCGCCGGAGGAGTGGGTGCGGGGGGGCAACGAGGGTCGTAGGGCGGTGGGGAGGGCGTATGTGGAGTTTTTGGAGGGGCAAAAGTAGAAGTGAAAATAGATGAGAGGAGAGAGAGAGAAGGGGAAAGAAAGAAGGGGGGGTATGAGAATCTTGGGTTGTAAGCATAGTGAGAGAGACTCCTTGGGGTTTGTTTGTCTTGTTTCTTCTAAAGCTATGGGGAAAATGAGACAAAAAAAACACCCAACTCCTATCATGTTAAATAGAAACATGTAATGAATTTTGTAAATGCAACAAGCAATATCCCAGTCAAAAAAAAAGGTAACGCCATTCCCTAGGTTGCTGAAAGTGGTATATATTAAACGAGGATTAATTTTTCCGTCGCTTCGGGGCGTCATCGTCGTCTATCACCATGCTGTCTTCACCTTCTTCCTCGAGGTCCCGATTCCGCTTCAAACCCTTCATCTTCCTCGTCTGCAGCTCGCCGAGGTCCTGTCTGCCCAGGTGGATGCGGCCTAGCTTGTCACCCATGCTGTCTGTGGTGATATTCTTCTTGGTCTTCTCTTCAGTGCTCTTGGGCTTCTTCATGGCTTCTTTGAGTAGCGCCTCGTCAGGCTCCTGCATGCGCCCAACTCTGAAGTCCACTGTTGCGAAAAGGGGGGTTAGCAATTCATTCGAAGCAAGATTGGTAGAGGCTTGTCAAAAACGAAACTGTCTAGAGACAAGTTTGACTTACTTCGAGGGCCCATCTCTTGGAGTTCTACTCTTGGCAACTTCTGGCCGCTGCGCTTGGTCTCGAGTAGATATATGCGCAGATGTATGGCGGGCTTATCATTCTCTCCAACCGGCTCGTCCGCGGTAACTGCGACAATGTACTGAAGTCCCTCGACATCGATCTTGTCGCTAGAGGAGTCTCCCTTGAATAGATCTATAAAGAGCGACTTGGCCATGGTGTATTCGTTCTTGACAGGACTTTCGAACACAGTGCCGGAGAAGGATAGCATGGGCCGCAGACCAACGGCGAACTTGCGCCCTTTAAACTGAGAGAGCTTGCGGAAGCTCTCGGGATCGAGGTGTAGCTCGAGCATGTCAAGGATCTTGTGGTTGAAAGTACGTGCGAAGGTCAGGGTATGCGGGCGCTTCTTGTTGGAGCTGCCAAAGACGAGCAGGGAAGTGTCGTTCTTTTCGGAGAAGAACTCTAGGGAGCTCGGGTCCTCGAAAGGTACGATGTTGTTCTTCTTGGTGAACCTAAGGGAAGATAAGAATAAGCAATCCATCTTGAAACCTGTGTTCGTGCATAGCATCGAGAGTGAAGAGCAAAAGTCGGATGACGTACTTCTTGGCCAAGGGTTGGCGCAGTGAGTAAAGGTCTGTCAAGGCATCCTGGACGATCTGGGAAGCGCTGGTTCCTCGGCTGCAGAGCGAATTGTCAGTGACCGTAGCAATAAAAAAGTAATATAATGTAGACCGTACAGGAAAAGCGCCGTCTTGGGGTTCTCGACGGCCTTGGGAGCTTTCTTCTCCAGCGCACGCTTGGATCGGGCATTACGAGGTTTACTGCGATGATACCGGGTTAGCTACGATATTATTTAGGTTGTTGAATATTGGATATTGGATATTGGATAGAATTGGGTGATTAGACGCACATTTGTCGCAGCATGATGTTTGTAGGAGTTGGATGCGACAGGTTGTTTGTAATTGAAGATTGGTAGAAGAAAAAAGATAGAGGAAATATATAGAGGAAATATTATAGAGGCGACTTTTTTTTTTCTTAGGTACCTAGGTACCTAGGTACTTTAGAAATTTTGCGACGAATTGGAACGGCAGAACTTTTTCTTGATTTACTTGATCGAGTGAATTTAGTAGGCGGTGAATAATGTCACTGCTTTCAGAGACCCACTCTAGTTCTACAGCGCTGTCAGCTGTGGAACTAGGTACTCTCAGCTGTCACATTGCTGTGCCGCAAGTAGTAGTAAAAGTATTATGTAACCTGCACTTATAACTTACACCGGACTATTTCTCCCCTGGTCTTAAACCTTCGCTGTCATATTTTAGTTTCAACTTCATCATTCTCTTCTCTCCTCTTCTCTTATCTTCTCTTACAATAACTGAGTTAATCATCTTGGAGATTGAATATCAAAAAAATAATATCTATATACAAGTCTGATCTATAACTATATGGATATCCTTCATAACTTGTCATCGCCATCTATATTATACACGCACACAACATTAACGAAACCAATATTAATGCTTGCCAAAGTTCTCGTTCACCAGAACATATCTGAACCGAGCCTTTCCTTCCTCCATGTCCACGATCACCTTGTTGGCATCCTTCAGAGGTCGCTCCTCAACCCAAGGCTTGATCTTCTTGTCAGCCGCGAGCTGCAGCATCTCTCTGATCTCTGATGGCGTGCCAGTCAAGCTGCCACCAATCTTGATGCCGTTGATGATGAGCGAGAATGCGTTGATAGGGGGTAGCACACCTCCATCCGGAGCACTATTTCATCCTGAAGTTAGAAAAAGAAAAGCCAGAGATGGGGAACTATAGGGGTTCGAGTAAACGTACCCAAGCTGGATATATGTGCCTCTAGCCTTGAGCAGGGTGAGGTATTCGGTCAGGGGCATCTTGGAGCTAGAGACCGTGCTGATGATGAGGTCCAAGCTCCGTCGGTTCTTCAGCGCCCAGTTCTTGTCATCGTCCGTAGCGATGTAATCGTCCGCACCCAGCTTGAGGACATCGGCCTTCTTGTCTGCCTTTCTGGAGATACCAACCACCCGGTCGGCGCCTAGTGCCTTGGCGAAGAGGATAGCAAAATGGCCAAGTCCACCAACACCCACAATACCAACCGTCTTTCCGGGACCGCAGCCGTTCTGTCTCAGAGGCGAGTACACGGTGATACCACCGCACAGCATGGGGGCAGCCAAGGCTGAGTCCAATCCCTCAGGTATCTTAAACGCCCAGTGGCCGTTCACTCGGTTGTAGTCGGCGTACCCTCCGTACGACTTGCCCTCGTCGTTCGGGAAGTGAGCACCGTACGTGTCGACGAGACCGTTGGTGCAGTACACTTCGTTACCAACACTGCAGTCTACGCAGTCGCTGCTCTGGCACGAACGGGACTGGGCGCCAACACCCACACGGTCACCGACCTGGATGTGCTTGACGTTGCTACCCACTCGGATAGCCTTGCCTACGATCTCATGGCCAACGACGCATGCTACAAATGGGAGTTAGAGAGCTTTGTTTCTCACACGTAGTCGGGGTGTCGAGAAAAGGACGAATACATACGGTATGGTGTCTCCTTCCAACCTGACTTCAGCATGTGTAGGTCAGAACCGCAAACGCCGCAGTGCGAGATTTCGATGTCGACATCGTCCTCGGTCCACTTCTTGGGCTCGTAAGATCCCCATTCCATCTTGCCATTGATAGCCTCGGGGCTCTTGCCCAGCCAACCTTGGAACTGAGGTGCTGCCATGTTAAAGGTTTGATACGAAATTTATTGGTAAAGATTGGTGTTGAATTTATTGAGATATTGCTGCTGTCAAAGATAAATTCACTGACATAGACGATAGGCACAGCCTGCTTCTTCTCTATTTATACATTCTCCCGTGGCATAATTTGGCCAGGATTCAATTTTTTCCCCTTCCAACAGCTTCTACTACTAATCATTTTCATGACGTGATGCGGCCCACGGAGATATTTGGAAGACCCAGTTTAGATTCGATACCACTACTCATCATCTAGTACGATCTCCCTAGTCGCTTGCTAGGGCCCCTCTGCCAACTCCGAGACTCCGGATATTGATTCAGCTTCAAAAAGCTAAGTCGTTGGCTTGTATCCTAACGTCGACCCATATTACTGTTACGAGCACGTCGATTTGGCCCTGAACGCATTGCGCATCTGACTCCACTCGCATAAATGCAGGCTCCAAGATCAACTATATGTAGCCAAACTGCGCTTCTCCATGGTATCTTAACGGTCTGGATGCCACGGTAAGATTCCTAGAACCTCGGGTCGTACAGGGGCGGAGGGGCGTCGTCTTCTTCTTTTGGTGGACTACCTGGTTCCCGGGCCGCAACTCTATTGATCCCACGCCGTTACATCAGAGTCGCCCACCGATCTGTGATAGGCCAAGAAACCTTGAAGCTTTTCGATAGACCGCTTCTATAACGTGTTTCGTGCAGCATTGAACCGTGCTGTGCCCACTATAACCTACCTACATGATTCGAGGTGGGCCTCGCCTCCATGCTTAGTCTTACGTATAGTAAAAGGGTGAATAAGTAGTGATTAACCATTCTCGAATTCACGGTGTCGGGACTTAGTAGCTTCGTTATAGATGTTGAACAAAAGTAAGAATTACTAATCGGTAGATAAAAATCGGTATAAGCTATTGAGTCACGCAACCTTGACTTATGCTGAAGTTGGCTAAGACGGACTCTTATTTCCACCTAAGTGGGTGCTCCGCCCGGATTTAGATCACGGACTAAATTTACCTCCTACCTAGCTCCATCTTAAAGGCCTAAAGCCGATGAGTAGCGCAACTTCTAGATGCCTACACTGACGATAAGAAAAAAAATCGATCATTGACGTAGTATATGATTTCTAGTCATGGAAAAATCGTGCTCTTGTCATGGAAACAGGTCGATGTCAAGGCTATGTAGGTTACAATGCTAAAATTACACTACGTCCTTGTCTAGAACTAGAACTTTTTCCAACTTTACCCTGATAGGTACTTACCGAAATAATAATTAGTTCTTTTTTTCCATTCTTCTGTTTTTTCTAAATACCAATAATGTCATGATTCGTATTGTTCTGTCTGCGGACGGTTTAATTGCTCCACTGCAACTAAGGCTTTCGGGATAAGGTGAGAAGAAGAAAAAAATCTTTTCGTTGCGAGTTTATACGAAGAATGCGTACTTACACGCCATACGTTACGATTTTTTTTAATCCCGTTCCCCTCCCACGATACTACGGCAGCCTACACTAATATCCGGCCACGAAAAAAAAAAAAAAACCCCTCGCCCCGTCGCTTTTTTTCTGAATCGCCCGAATGCCACGCTATTTCATAATATAGCCTGCCTCGACGGCATATAGGTTATATATGCTTTCTATGTACCGATGAAGTAGATTTGTGATTGTGTGTGTGTGTGTCTGGGTTGCATCAATGCACGAATATCTGGTTACTTACGTACACGGGGGGTGGGCGACGAAATGAAATCCCGCGGTTGCGGGCAAGGTGTGAAGGGGAAGAAGTAGGTAGGTCACGGCGGGCCTGGAATCGATGTTGCTGCCGCTGCTCCTGCTGCTGATCGGTTGCAGGTTCTCCCAGATCGGTTGGTCGTAGGGTAGGGATGCCACGTGAAGCATGCTTACTACGGGGGCCGAGCAAACCCACTAGGTTAGGTTGTTCTGTTCACGTAAATACGGTCCACGTAAATACGGTCCACGTAAGAATCTCTTGTGTAAAAAGGGGGGGAGTGCTGGAATTAGTTCTGGTTGGCAGTTTGTTTTTCTGTGTCCGTTTCTCCGTTGGGAATATCAAGTCACTGTCGAAGTCATCTGCGACGCTCCGGCGCGCAGGCAGAATTCGAAGTACGACGACTACCATCGTACCACTTTATGGCCCTGTGAAGTCTTCGAAATACAGCATGTTGTCCCTTGAAAATCAAATTTTCATTGCGCAGTGGGTAGACTAGCTCCCTCCCTTCTTTTCCTCTTCCTCTAGTAGCCACATGGTTTATTCCATGTTTCACTTATTATAGGCAGGATCTGTCTCATAGTAACCATCAACAGCAAACCAGTTTACCATGCCTTCAGAGAAATATTAGAGATTCATCCGCCACATAAAGTTAAGTGAGGTTTGATATCCTACCGTTCGTAGGGCTGCTAACACAGCAGAGCACCTAGGTTGGATAAGTGGCATCGAGGCTTATTCATCCCTCGAATTCCAGTCATATCTTCCAAACTTCTCACTCTTATGATTAGGAACTGAACTACTAATAACACTATATTATCATATACATTCACGACGGTGAAGTAACATTGGTTCATCTTGTGCTATCGTGTCACATTAGTCAAGAGAGTGTGCAGCATTATTGAACGTCGTGGAACCAAGCAAATGGATAGTTACTATTTTACTAGAGGAAGTTATTGTAGAGTTCCCAGGAGTCTCGGGCCGTTCATGACGTTTTAATATATATCCTGGTACGCATCCATCGTACCATCTCGTGATTACCAAATAGCATTCGAAGCTTTATAAAGTACATCTTATTAAGTTAATAAACGTTATAATGATTATATAACCTATACTTTCAGCTAGCTGTTTTTATTCCCTTTTAACAGAGGTATATTCACTAGTATATATCTATGGTTAGCATGTCCATGATGAAATGTTGAAGGCATTATGTCTTTTATTCCAATCAAGGAGATACAAGCGAGAATAATAGATGTCTTTAGATAATAATACATCTAGGACATATGTTGATGTATCATCATTAGTCTTATAAGAAAAACAAATGTTTGTGCTAGCAGAAGGTTTCCGACCTACAATGACAAACCAAGACGTCCCTAAAGCGGGTAATAAAAGGATTGATTATCTAAACGGGAAAAGATGTTGGTGGCTAGATTTCATAGCATTATTGTCACGAGATACAAAGCAAGAACTGAAATAATTGCAATGTTGTTGTGCGATAGAGGATCTAGAACTACAACTATGTGTATCACCAATGCATATTGACCAGCACATTTCTTAGTTATACATACTCGTGGCTTATCACCCCTAACAATTACAACTAATAGTCGTACTGTAATACGTACCTTTGTATCTATTATTTACGGGATAGGCAATAGAAGTATAAGCTTGAGATAACAACTATTATGAAATATGTTATATATTATTGTGTAGTCGGAGTTCTTCGTTCCCAAACAACATTAAGGATTAGCTGCTCTAAGAAAAACTACATTTTTGTGGAAATGAGGTAACTGAGAACTATTTACCATCTGCGACCTCTAGGAGTTTAGCTTTTAGCTCCGCCCCAGAATAAGTGTTACTAGGAGGTATATAAAATATACTATATAGTTTTCAGTGTGAACGGTGTTGTTACACGAAGAACTGGATAGAAATTGGATAATTCATGAAGACAACTATAAACTTAGACACTTATCTAAACGCGACCTCTTCGTAGGGCTGCACAATGGGATCCTATGGGAACTCCAATAAAAGCTTGACGTAAGAAGTCCCATGGGAAGATCCATGAAACATTATCATGGGAGAGGTAACGGAGAAAAGGGTAATAGGAAGTTATAAGGAGGAGTCTTAGACCGCAGTGTTCTCTTTCTTGAGAAAAGATCAAACGAAGTTGTTTCACAATTATTTCGCTTTCGAGCTAAAAATAAAATCTTGAACCTTAAGCCTTTTTCTCAACACGTTTTGGGAAATTCCAAATAGAACGAGAATCCATAGCCTTATCTCTGCAGTTCTCATGTGTTATGTCACACTACATATATATAATATGTCCATATATTATTGGCACTTCTTAGCCCATTTACCTACCAAGACGGTGTTGGATTGGTGTAACGTGACAATTCATCTAGGTTGGGTGCTATACAATCTTCATGTAATAGGCTCTAGAACCTCAACAACAGCACCTAGTAATTTATTTTATGTAGTCATGTTTTCTGGCTTGCAAAACATGCAGTTCAGTATATTATAGCAATACACATGGCCTATGACAACGTGAATAAGATTGTACCTTGACTTTGACTGGCTTATTTGCTGCCTACCTGTTAGCACTAAAGGGGGGGGACTTGTTCCTTTCCCCTGAAATACAGGAGGCTAGAATTTGGTGATCTAGGACATTATTGCTTTATAGATACTAATATCTGCCGAAGGCCGATTCTAGCTATATCATCTTTTGATGTGACTTGTCTGGTACAAGAAGAGTTTTTAGTCGTATTTAGTCGGGATCTAAACGCGCCTCTTCACGTATAGAAAGAGGTATCTACAGATATACGTATAGTATACTTCTATGTAAGCCTTTGGTTTATAGATGCTTGCTTATTAGATAATAATCTAGATTATCTTAACGACTAATGGCCCATACCTATGCAACCAAATATTCCCTAGAAGAAACCGGCGCAGTATGAAAACATTAATTTCGAGATGATCGTGTTTTTATCTGACTTTTGAGATCTTACTTTGATATTCTTTGCTTCTAAGTATGCTGCTTACTTTCTAATAAACACGTGGTTAGCGACCGACGAATCAGCCGTCAATTTCAATTTATATAACCTACCTATATACGCAGATATGTGCGCATACGTACAATCTCTTTATGTCCCCAAATAGACCTACCGAAAGCTCTGGGCCAGCCCCCCACCTCCCGAAATGAACTCCAAAGCTAAGCCTTCACCGTAATTGCATCGTGGAGTTCGTGGCGCTAGCTTGTCCGACACTACCGAGACGTTTTCTGTGTTCTAAAGCTTAGCTCAGCATTGGGCCTTCTAGATTGCCGGTTTGTGTTTCCCAAACCAGGCAATGGAGCTTCGTCGTTGGGAAATTTGGTTCGACGTTAGCAAGGAGCTAGCTCGGGTACCTAACCTAAATACAGCACGAAACATCGTTGACTTGGGGGCTAGTTCGCAAAGCATTCCTGAAGATCGCTGCTTGTATGGGCGGTCTTTTGAATCGGTCTAATGCTTCTCACATGCTTAGTAAGAGGTCTGGAACGGGTAGTTAAGTCATACATATATCGAATACGCATATGGAAGTACCTCTAGCTAAGGATGGCTTTTCAGGCTCGAATAGGAAGCGAGAGGAAGAGGGAATTCAGCGTGAAAATGGAGAGGGGGGGGGGGTTCACTGTTCTCAAAAATCTCGACATGTGAGTGTATGTAGAGTTCCTTCGAAAAATATCATGCGAATATCTGCAAATAATGACCCGTAGCCTAACTGCCTGCCTGCCTTCAGCACGCAAGCTTATCCAGACGTACCATAGCATGTTTAAAAAGGTCGTCTCCGCCCCCATCATCGTAAGCTGTTGCTAGATGATAGCTACATATCAATGAGCTCATTGCCTTTTTGGCGATTAGCGTATGCTTTTGCCACATAAGCACATGGCGAAGCCTTCCCGGTCCTTTGGGTCGAAACCAGAGCTAGATGGCTACTAGTTCCGGTAGGTGGTATTCCAAACACGAAACTACTGATTTAGGGTCGGCTATCTAGATTGCACGTGCGATTTATCTACGGCGTGGTGGTGGTATCCTCATCGGATCCATAGGTTTTATATATCGACGGTGTCAGACGAAGAAGATCGCCTCATCTCTACACTTACGTAACCTAGGTACTCGCTATAGGTGGTGAAAATAAAATACCTACTTAAGTAGGAAACGAAAGAAATAGGCTGTGTTGAGCTAGAGTGGGTTGGTTATCCATATACGGTCCGGTGTTTCGACTAACACCGCAATAGAGACGAACTCCCGTGCTCGCTCCCGCTAGGACGGACCGATAGAATGGATCGAACTGTCCTACCACATATGAGATGAACTCTGTTTTAGGTAAATACGCATTCTTCTACAGCTTTCTTTGGGCAGGCATGTGACGGCTGTTCACATAGTCAAATCTTAGAGGCCTTTCTGTTTCAACTATAGCTTACGAGCGAGGGTTGGAGACGTTACATCTATAAACCTACACTATTATATAATAGTACGCATACAATACAAGCGGCAGCTTGCGGCGGCGCCGGCCGCATGAACCGTACCCTGTCGCAATGCGACCTTGCGCAGGAACGAGTTGGCCTACAGCACACTGCCGGACTGGGTAAAAGACAAGACGACGAACGGCATTGTCTTCTTGACTCAGGTAGGTTACATACATATATATTCCGGGCTTTTCTTTTTTTTTAATGACTTGCTATGCGTATACCTAGATATATATATAGTAGATTGTCACGCGAGCTGCAGCCGTCATGCTGTTGGGTCTGGGTATAAAATAAGATCTCATCTCGACTGTGCGTCTCGCATCGCATCAGCGGCTTGTAGGTGATTAAGATCACCAGAAGCCAAGACATACATACACATACTCACCAAAAATCAAAGTCTGAATTTGGAGTTGTGGTGTAGGCCACTTATGCAGGTATAGATAGTATGTTGCGCTCTCTTTTGAACACAAACATCCAGATGAGAGGAAAAAGAGAAACCCCTTAAAAATCGTGAACCGATAGACATGTGCTTACGTCGTCAGTCATCTTGGCAACGCCCGCGCCCGACCGTCTCATTTACAAAAAAAAAACTCATCTGCGTAGTTAGCGCCATTGCTAATGTGGTTTAGTTACTGTATGTACGTAGTGCAGCCCTAAAACTTTCTACTTTTTCTAACAAGAAGAGGGAGTTGTTAGTGAAGATATCGCCGACTAGGTAAATTATCGAAATGAAAAAAAAAAAAAAAATGAAACGTTAAAAAACGCCAAGCTTAAGTCGTTGACAAAAAAAAAAAAAGATCGACATACAATGGAAAGTCAGGTGTGCCCGGATCTCTTATACGAAAGGAATGACAGGAAGACAGCAAAAAGAAGAAAAAGAAAAAGAAATATGTAGCATGTAAGTAAGTAGGTTAAGTATATAAGATTATAATGATACTACCTCCCCTTATTCCCTTGTCGGCCCTTTTTTATCTTACACACATTTCTTCTTCTTTTCGTTTCTTTCTCATTTCTCGCATTATACTTCCTCGTCCCTCAACTCCAGAGCTTTTTTCTTCTTTCTTTTTGATCATCATCTTTTTTTTGTTCTGGGATCTGGGAAGAAAGGGTAATTGAGGTTGATAGGGGGTGGGCAGGTGTCGAATTGAAAAAAAGAAAGAAAGAAAAAAAAAACCGAATGTGGGTATTTCGGAGAACCTGCCGGTTTGGATCAGCGCGATTTTCCAAGGGGGCGATCCAACCACATCTCTCCATCACTTCCGGGGTTCTTCGCCAGGAGGTAAGTCCTCCGTAGAAGATAGAGAGAAGGATAGCATATGTGTGCGTGTATGTTGGTGTTAGAGTATAGGGGTCCCCCACGAGGAACGGGGGGAAGAAGGGGGGTATTCATCGTCGTCCCACAAGGCTGGTTTCGTGCTGACAGGAGAGATGGGACGGGGGAGGGTTACATCCAACATCCAATCCAATCAATAATTATATGTATTGTAAGATGTGGTGTAGCATGCAGTGTAGCATGCAGACAGCATCTTATTGATCACACCGGAGTGATTGATTTTCTTTTTTTTCCTATTTCGCCTATCTGCACGTACCATGCCCATGCCATGCAACTGTTCATGCAGCTAGAAAAGAAGAGATTTTTTTTATTTACTTATTTGAATATCCAATATCTGACCTCATATGCACCAGGTGCTATGTAAACAATTAAAATGATCAGTTCGAAGGATTCCCCCCCTTCCTTTTCTTATTCATCCTCCTCCCCTCCTCTTCCCGCGGTTTCAGCTTGGAGGATAATGATAAGGGGTGATAGGTGGCATCTATGGATCTATGTAAGGATGAGATAAAATGGCGAGAACTTTTTTTCCCTCTTTCCTCTTCCTCTTGTTTTGCACCGAAGAAGACCCACGCGAATTGAAGCAACGGAAAGACTAACCGTTTAAACTACCTTACACCTCATCGTCCTAGTATAGATTCGGCATGCGATCGACAACTACCAGACATGACAAGTTCATATTTGCATGTGTTCGTATGTAGTCTTCTTCTCCCCCCCATTGCCAATATACGCCAACTACGATATGCCGTAGTAGTTCAGTCACTAAGCTATATTTTCTTTCTTGCTAGTCCCCTTTCGCGGTTTTCTTCGAGAAGCTTATTACATCAAATAATAATAATCTCATATTATAGCTTTACAGGCTCCACTTAGTGCGACATGTCATCGAGGTGTATGCCGGGAGTTGAAGAAAACATGAATCTAGAGAAAATCAAGGCAGCTCATAATCCGTGCGAGACCCATATCTCAGGTGAAAAGCCGTGCGTCGTTATGCGTTTATTAATTGGGAAAGCTTACCTATTTAGAGAGCTATTTACGTCAGTCACGTACATGCTCCGTAGTGTAGTGGTGCTTCGTGTATGTAAAGAGAAGAAGAGAAGAAGAAGGAGGATGATGCTAGGTCTTTTTATCTGCACTGCATTCCATACGAATCACGAACTTCCCAAGGTTTATTAGTCCGCGGGAGCTATGTATGCAAGACCCAGGTCTGGCCTGGCCTCCGCGATGTCCGTCCGTAAGATCATCACCTCGTTTCAAGGAGCCGTTGCCTCGTGGCTTGCTTGTCCAAATCAAGGCTTACTTACTATTCCCTTCCTGTACCCTGTCAGCGTTGAAACTTGACAGGGCCTTGCCAATGCGGCTATTTAGGTAACCTAGTATATTACAGACTAGTAGTATTGGGTATTGAGCTGTATGAACATGTATTATTCGGTAAGCATCTCCCGACCGACCAGCTCCCTTTCCCCCCTACCCCCTACCCCGAGGGTTAGCTGGAGCTGTAAGCCTTACTTACATATCATTAGAGAAAAGAAAATGCCGTGACTGGGGAAAAAAGGTCTCTTGCCCCCGGATCTTCTGATCAGTCCTTTCTTTTCTTCGTCATATGTGTTTCTCAGATGGGCAGACCGTCTATCTGTTTCACTTCTTTTTACTACCCACCACCCCATTCTCTTTGCTTTCTAGTTGTACTTTTTGACATAATTTCTATAGACTTTGCTTTGACTTCTTTCTCTTCAGTGTGTCGGTAACGATGAAGTTCGTTGGCTTCCTGGCATTCTGCCTGGGCGCATTGTTGCCGGCGACAACAGCTCAGAGTTTGCAGGATGTGCCTGATTGTGGTGTAAGTCCCTTGGAAAAGATCACTTACCGTGCACGTGTGAGCCAGGGTGGCTGTAGCTAACAGAAGTGAAATGTAGTTTGCGTGTATGCTCCCATCGATATTAAACTCAGGATGCAACTCGACGGATGCGTTATGTATCTGCTCAAATACAGAGTTGATGGCGAACATCACCACATGCGTAGCCTCAAGCTGCTCGACTCGCGACCAGTTATGTGAGTTTGGATCACCACAGTTTACGACCTTGAGGTCATGATCGCTTACCTAACACAATCTTACTATTCTAGCAACATTAAAGTATTCCAACACTTTCTGTGGTGTTGAAGGCGAGGACAGGAGAACGCTAGTATGGGTCGTTGCCATCGTCTTTGGGGCATTAGGTCTTTTAGCTTTCTGTCTTCGGTGCTTCGCACGAGTGGTTGGGACACGATCATGGGGCTGGGATGACACAGTCATGTGTTTTGCCATGGTATATATATATTTAGTTGCATCCAAGAGCAAGAGATGCCGTCAGCTAACCATGTTGATGCTATTTGGTGCAGTGCTTTGAAGTACCACTTGCGGTCCTATCCTTCCCTTGTAGGTATCCTACCCGTATATCCACCATTACCAGGAGACTAACAATTATAAAGTGACTGAACATGGACTTGGTCTTGATATATGGAATGTGTCATTCGATAATATAACCGAAATCCTGCATGTAAGTTGTTTCTCTCATTTGTCATCAGTTCATAATCGCGTGCAATATGTCTAGACAAGGAAGACATTTATAGGAAGAAAGAGGGAAAGGAGCTATGGAGGAAAGAAAAGAGAATAGGAAAAGCGCGCAAACCTTTAAAATGAACCAGCCAGTCGATACGGTATCGTGGCTCTATGTTTATTCCTGGAATAATCTAGCCTCCTCCGCGACTAACCCGTGACTAGCGGGACCACCGACGTCTATAGCTGTTGGTATTTGAGGCTACTTTCGACTTCTCTATTCCTCTAACCCTCCCTTCCTATGCCCAAATTATTCACTCCTCTTTTCCAATACCAATGGCCAAGAAGTGTTGGGGAATATTGTTGTTTTGCAAGAATATTGTGAAGAAAGATTATAAATGTACACGACAACTAACATATACTGTCTCCCCAATTAGATATACTTTTTCGATGAGATGATCTACATAGCTGCATTGGCACTTACCAAGATCTCGATCCTTCTTTTCTACCTCAAGCTCTTTCCAAAACGCTCCTTCCGCATATGTACCTGGATTCTGGTTGCTGCTAACCTCGTCTATGCGTTGACCTATATTTTCCTGCTGATTTTCCAGTGCGACCCGATACCGGGGGCGTGGCGCTTTTGGGACGGAGAGTTTGAGGCCAAGTGTATCAGTATAAATGTGTTGAGTTGGTCAGCCGCAGCTATTAACATCGTGTTGGACTTGGCTGTCATTATCCTACCCCTGCCTGAGCTCTTTAAGCTATCCTTGACCACGAGGAAGAAGATCCAGATCATGGCTATGTTTGCTGTTGGATTTTTGTGCGTTTCTTCCCTTATCCAGTCTTTTTCGATTAGATACGTCTCCTAACAGCGTGGAATAGCATAACGATTGTCAGCATTGTTCGGCTTCGCTCTCTTATCGTGTTTGGGACTACACAGAACTTGACGCGTAAGGACTCACACCACACTCAAAATCCTCGTCCCCTTTCGCTAATGCCTTCCGTAGAGGATTACGTCGAAGTAGGTTATTGGTCGACGATTGAAGTCCCCGTAGGCGTTATATGCGCCTGTATGCCAGCAATCCGATCCCTCTTCAGTCTCGTGTTCCCCAAGATGTTCGGCACAACCGCACCCGGCCGATCGGGTTATTATGGGAGTGGCTTTGGTCCCTCTTCGAAAGGAGCAAAACTCGCAAGCAATGCCAGCAACCTTCACAACAACCAAATCAAGGTCGAGCAGGAGTGGACTGTACTTGTCGATCCCGTAGAAGAACACCATACGCATACAAGGCATAACAGCGACGTCGAACTAGTGAGGGTGGGGACTACCACAGCAACCGCCGCCGCCACCGCTCGAGATGAAGATGCAGACGTGTACGTACGAGGCGATAATATACCGACGAGAAAGCTAACGTTGAAGAAGGAAGGGGGCGAAAGGGCGCGGCTAGAAGAACGACGGAAACCCCAAGAAGGTTAGAAATAAGAAAATAAAAAGCCTAAAAAAAGGGATAGAGGTAAATACCACCATAGAATGGGTTTTTAGGATCAACCGCACAGAAAAGTCCTCATAGACAACCCCAAAAGTCCGATAACCGAGAATATAACAAACACCTGTAGATACGTCAATATTTTTCAAGTCCGCTACGAGATGTGGAGTTGGACCTACCTCTCCTATGAGCAATACATAATTGTCGCGGATCCTCTGTCAATTACGCATGGAGTGAATTATCCTAGAGTAATCAAATCAATGTGATGCAACTCAACACGCTGAATAACGAGGGATGGGGTACAGAAGATCGAGACTTACAACATTTCTCAGCTCAGGATATCCAAAAATAAATACCCAAATCATTAAGAGGGAGAAAGTACCATCTTGACATGTTTTTATCTGTATACTTAACAGGTTTTAGGGAGGGTCAGCGTAGCCGTGAAGTTGCGGCTACGCTGACCCCCCCCCCCCCCCCGGGTGGGAGGGGGGGGCCCGGGGGGGGAAAAGGGCGGCGGGAGAGGCGGATGGGCGCGCCAGGGGGAGAATTGG
>MU394062.1:570471-743816 GCA_022578605.1 Camillea tinctor | reverse complement strand
CATACCGCGGCCAAAACCACCAACTGCACTTGTTTTTATTATTACCCTTAACCGTTTTGTGGCTGGGCCCGCGCCCCCCCCCCCCTCCCCACCCCCTCACCCCCCCCCCCCCCTTTTCTCCTAAGTACAGTTAAACGTTAGTGATACCATAGAGCAAGAGGGAAAGGGGGAAGGGGGACTTAGCTAAAAGACCTGCTATAAGAACAGGGTGGGATCTCATTTTGATGCGGGAGCCCAGCTTCCGCATCCCAACATCAAAGAAGAGATCCCTTGGAGACCCGCCACCACCCGGGAATGAATGTATTCTTCCCTCTCCAATAGTCACTAGGACGAGTTTGTTCTGTTTTTGTCACCTCAAGGGCAACGGCCGCAGTCGTCGGGCGAGCAAGCTCCAAGCGGCCGACTGTGTTTTCTCCATTTGGAAGCCTCCACAACATTAAAGCTTCGAAGAAAGTGGAAGTGGGCATCTGTAAAGAGTCGCGAGGTTTTCCTCCGGCGAACATCTCCAGGAAAGGGAAAAGTGGAGCCGGCTATAGATCGAAGTCTGCCCATAACGTATTACGGGCACTCGACATGTAACGTATTACATAGCACCTGCAACGTATTGCGGTATACCGGAGCTCCTAAGCTGGGCAGTGGGAGGCAAAACTGAGTGCACCAGCCCTCCACACTGCGGATGGGGTTGTTGTGTATATGTGGGTCATCCAGCCAGAGTAAACGCATCAACTAGGTTGTCCCAAACGTATTTGGGTATACCTTAAAGTGCAGAATGGGGGCCAGGCGCATGTGTGGGAGTTGTCCAAGTGCGGCAAAGCTAGGATATCGCTGACACACGACTTGGTTTGTTCAGTGGGTCATCTGCACCGTCCGAGAGAGGCTATCGCCTTCCGGAAAGCCACAGGCATCCACCTACCGGGCTACGGTTAGAGAGTGCAGCAGAGGTTTTCAGGGCCAAAGTGCAGAGCTCGCCACAAAGCCCAGCGTGGGAGCACACGGGATCGCAACGCAAGTACACTTTGTCGAAGCTAGCCGGTACTGAAATTCGAGAGGCCCCACCACTCCATCTCGAGAATCCTCGGAGCACACAGAGTGACCGCGCCAGAACCAAAACACCTAAGGTACGCCACGCAGTTAAAGAGCCAAATGTAATAGACATTACATTTTTGATCGCATTCACACCGAACAAGGGGATGGGGGGATGGGGCCACATAGCTGGTTAGACAGGTCTATGAAGACCTGTCAATATGGGGGTGTTCTATGATTTGTGTAAGCGTGTATTCTGCAAAAGTGATCCTGTGTGATTATATGTTAGTAATGGTTTTATAACTTTCAAAGTTTAATTAATATATAGGTATATCGGTGAGGTTGTACTACTAAGGAAAAGAAGCAGTGTAGATGCGGGTGGTGGGGTTACGTGTGGTCGGAATTTGAAAATAAAGAATGGGAGGGGTTGTGATTGCAAATCAATGGATGAATATAAGGTGGAGGGAAAAGGATAAAAACGAAACGAATTAGTAGGCAGGAAGCAATAAGTGCAGTAGTATGATAACAGTGTTGAGTTTTCGTGACTTCATGTGTGGGTGATTGATGGGTAGAGGAATAAAGAAGGAGTAGGTGAATGGAGGGGAGGGGCATAAAAATAGATAGTAAAAACAGAAGGAAACAAATGGGAAAAAAAAAGAAAAGGAATGTACTTGCCAAATAGTATCAAGCTATGAATGTATGATTCGATGGGCGTGTCTTGAGGGTGACGCTGGTTAGGTTACTGGGCGTTAGGTAAATTGACTTGGAATGAAATAGATAGTATAGTTGTACTTTAGATTTAGTAAAACCGCTTGAGAAATAGAGAGGGGGTGTTTGGTTTGCTGCACAGATGTAAATAATGTATAAATTCAAAAATGAATTGGGGGAGAGAAGGATGGTAGGAACAGGAACATATATTTGTGTGCCCAGGTAGTTATGTATGAACTTATGCATGCGGATGTGTTTGAAGAAAACGGAAGGAAAATGATGAGGAGTAGGTAAGATGTAAAGTGTAAGGAGGGAAGAATTCGTTGGTAAGAGTTGGGGGAAGAGAAGCAGGTAGATAGGTAGGTAGGTAGGTGAGTGGGTGAGTGAGTGCCTTGGGAGGGAAAAAAAAGGAAGGGAAATAAAACATAACGTCTTCCATGCTATGGAAAAAAGGAAGGAGCGGTTGTGAGAATTGTGTTTGCTTACTTTTGGTAGGAAGGAGCTCGCGTGTACCAAAGTACAACCAGGTAGGTACCTAAGTACTGATCAATAGGTATGCCCAAGGCCATTGATCAGAGAATAGGATAGAAGGAATTCTCTCTGATGCAGGGGTCGATATGAAAAAAATAAATATGATATGTTAAGACAAAAAATAAATAGAGGTAAGGTTGTAGCTATGGTGCAGATATGTAGAAGTGTAAGGAGAAACGAAAGCTTGAGTGGAGAGGAAAGAACCTAGTCGAAGAGGTAGAAAACGGAGTGCTAAGTTCATATGCTATGCTTCTTGGTAGTGGCCATGGTAGTAGAGGGAGAAAACATACCGTTTCACGTGAATAGATCTTTCCAACAATGTACGGGAGGCTTGGACAGGTCGAGGGATCTAGTATGACCGGGAAGGAAAGGTAATGAGGCGAAAAGTATTCAGTGAGGGATAGTTAGTATGTAAAGAACAATAATGGTAAACGAAGTTGTTATTTTGGTTATGTGTAGGTAAGGTAGGTAGAAAAGGTAATGAAGAAGGGTAGCTTGGCTAAGAGGTGGTTGTGGTAATGAAGGATGGAGAAGAGTGTTCATGTTGGTGAGTGTGGAGTGTGGGAAGAGGAGGAAGGGGAAGAGAGGAAGAGAGGGAGGTGGAATTCTAGGAATAAATACTAGCATGCTAAACCCTAGTGAGGTACAAAACTGATGTACACTCGGCCTCGCAATTGTTTCTATTGTTATGATTCAATTGTTCCAATTGTTATTATTATTTCATCACAAAAAGAGGCAGCTACGATACCCTACCCACCTGCCTACCTTTATAAGAGGAGTGACTGCTTGCTGCTAAGAGCCAATGAGAAAGCATGGTCATATAAGTTGAGTACATAGTACTTAAGTACTATGTACGTACTTCCGTGATATTTTCTTTTTACTTTGATTCCTCCTATTGTTTATAATTCATGTGCACCTAGGTACATGTTAACCTGGATCAGTACAATCACATCTACGGCCAGGACACCTCTCCCACCTGCTTTAGTTTACTATCTCAGTACGTATGATACCTAGGCGTATAGGCGGGCCCAGTACTATAATCCATTCTGAATTCAAATGTTTTGATCGTGAATTACTATTTCCACGATGTAGGACTCCTCCCTTATTGTGGTGTACGTGTTTGCCCCTTTTATTTTTCCTCTACCTTACCTTGATACCAGCCCTCGCAGAATAGAGGTAGTATAGATGCTCATGTACTTCAAGAAGTAGGTTACAACGTTCTTCGATTTATATTACCATCTTCTCAGATACTGGTTAGCATAATAATTCTGTGGGATGTCTTCTATAAGAAGGTTTAGGGTAATAAAGAGACACATGTATGACCACCCATACCCTCTACCTATTTACGAGTGGTGATACTGCTGGTAATATGGGTACATTGGTGTTTTTAATCTAGTTCAGTAGGAAATTTCTTATAGGTTGGATATCTAAAAGGCAAATACTATTCATCGGCCAAAAAGAGGCATAATGGTATAAACTATCTATTCCCTTCCCTCCCCTAAAAGATGATATAATTTAAAGCTGTTCGTATAAAGTGCAAAATCAAATTATATATAATATCAGTATCTACCGTATCGTTTCTCTATCGTACGAGGCTATTTTAGAGGTTGTATACGATCCCCTTACTAAGAAGATTTGCCATGATCCCAATATTGTTGCTTCTGTTCCGGCTCGCGAACTCTCATATACTATACAACTAGAACTAAGCCGCTCCAATGGAACATACGGATTCCTAGGATATATATTCGTATCTCATTAAATGGCTCGCTCGCTATAGACAAACATGACATGACATTACATTATAGACATTTTCCCTTCCGCTCTCCGGGCGTGACTTATCCAGACTCTAGCCCGGTATCAATATATCCGGCCGTTGCGTTTCCGTAGTCCCTAATCCGCGCTCGTCGTTTCATCGAGAGTACGGATTTTTCGTAAACGCACCAACCACGTATTAAAGTGGTATCCAGGGTATACCGGCGTATCGTGTTTCACACCTAGTGCTATTTTCGATCCAACTCCGCGTTCAAGCTTCGATTCCGGGCCCCTTAACCACAGGTATCAAAAAGAAATGCGCGGTCAAGCTAATTCCCCCACTAGCCAGATAACCAAGCCCGAGGCTACAGACTAGGTATATCATATGGCAACCGCAGCAATAACTAGCGTAGATAAAACCCATAGCGACCCAGACTGTACCGACATAATCACAGCCCCACCATTAGGGACCGCTGTTGCTGTCGCCTCCGTGCTCGATGCCACCCCATCAGTCGTCGCACCCTCCGTCGGCGCAGCAGAAGCTGGCGCCGTAGTCGACATCATCATCGTGGAAGCGCCATGATGGTGATAACTCATCGAGCTCGTAACCGTCACCGCCTCCCCATCCTCCTCATCACTCTCATCCCCTTCGTCCTCATCACTCTCCTCTCCCCACAACCCCCCGCACAAAAACGCCATCCCCCTAAACTCGCCGGGCGCGACACACGTCCCGTCCTCCCCGCCGCCGTACATGGCCCCCAGGGGCATGAGGAACTGCACGGGGGCCGCGCAGTCCGCATCCTCATACAGTTGAAAGACGGGCCGCGAGCCGTCGGGGCACCAGGGGCGCGCATGGACGGCGAGCCCGGCGTAGGGCGAGGGCGCGGCGGCGTCGTCGCGCCCGCACATGTCGACGCCCAGCACGAAGCCGTTGGCGTAGACGGGGTCCGCGCAGGCGGGGTCCGAGAAGAGCGTCAGGTTCGCGGTCTGGGAGAGGAGGCGGCGGGCTTGGACGGCGCTTCCGAGGCACCCGGCTGCGAGTACCGCGGTGGTGGTGTTGAAATGAGGGGTCTTCATGATTTGGTGAGAATGAATGAATGAATAAATAAATGAATGAATGGTATATACACGTAGGTAGTTTCACAGATTTGTATAATGTTAGATTTACGACCCGGGAGGCGTGATGAAAATGAGTGACTTGGGTGAGTGAGGGAGCAAGGGAGGCAAATAAAAGAGTGACGTTTGGAGGGTGAGGAGAAGGACAATACAAGGAAGTGTAATGGAGGGGGCGAAGAGCGGAATATGTAACCTAGATGAATGTGATCGTGATATATAGTAGCCGGAGATTACCCTGGCGGCTGAACATGGGTCCTTTCTATCCATCATGAGGCGAGACTCCTGCGCCGGTGGACCTTTCGGCTGCATTGACTCGTTAGTCGAATTGCCCCTTCTGGAAAGCCCCTTGGCAATGACAGGCTAGCATGAATTTGACGATAATAGCTTGATCCATTCACGATCCTCCTAGCAAGCCACCAACCGCTTCTAGCAGTAAAATTTATGAACGTCTCATTACCCCACAAAGGGGAGGAAATATTTCGAGACTCAGAATGGAAAAAAAAAAAAAAAAATCCTATTCATGACGGAACGCCAACCGTTTGTCACCAATGGTAGATGCAAACCAAGACGCATACCTAAGCTGACTGGTCACTGTCATACGGTAGTGATACACAGCCAATATCATCAATGATAACTGTACATGAAGGTGCACAATAATAGTCCCAACATAAAGGAAATTAATGCGGCTGATATCAGAGTGCCGCCGTGCCAATACCAGTTTACCCCAATAGCACCGTTATGAAACTCGGGCGCGACCAGCAGAATTGACCCCCCAACGCCGCTGATGCAGATGACAACGGCCCATCCATATTACCGTGTTTGAAATCCTACATGCCCCAATTCGGGGGTGGTTTGAAAAGAAAGAGAAGGGTTAAAATAAAAAGAATGAGGATAGCGTGATAATCAGTAAGGGATTAGATTTCCTTGGGGCTGCCGACAAATCGCTCTTTCATCGCTAGTCGCTTTCCTCCCATGGCCTTGAACTTATCAATCAATGTCTTGCGCGAGTCAAGTTCGGCAATCTCATCGCTACCACCAAGGCTCTTGCCATTGATCATAATGTTGGGCACCGTTTTGCGTCCAGTCATCTCACCCAACTTGGCTTGTAGCTGCTTGCCGAGCGGGTGCTCATCTAGCTCGACAACATAGGGTGTCGGGTCGATTGTGTATTTCTCGAGAAGGACGCCCTTGGCTCGTTTTGAGTACGGGCAATAAGACTTGGAGAATATGATGACTATTAAAATGAAGTCAGCTCCAGTTCTCAGAGGCATTAGAGAGCAGGGGATAGATTGTCTACAAACCTGGTGCTTTCTTTAGAATTCTGTTCAAGGTCACTTCGACTTCGCGCTCTTCATCGGTCACTTCGTCTTCCTCGTCTGCCTCCTCGGCACCCTTAGAGTTGGCCTTCTTGTTCTGCCCGCCGGCTGAGCTCCCTACACCCACAACCTGGCTGGGAACGTCGGGCTTAAGAGGGGCTTTCGCGTTTGCTAAGTCTTTGGCTTTTTGCTCAGCAGCACGTAATCTTTCGGCCATCTCCCGTGCCAATTTCTCATCCTCCTCGTTTACGATGCCGTCTCCATCATGATCTTTGGGGTTCGATTGGCCAGGTTCACCAGTCCCACTCATGACAACCTGACCTTGGCCATGCTTCTTTTCTAGCCCGTTCATCGTCTTCCCAAAGAAACCATCCATAGTTCTAGTGTCTTGTGGGGTTTTCGATCGCATCTGGGAGGTGAAGAACAGGGTCGTGATAACGAAGGCCAGCGCCACCACCATGACGAGGCGTAATCTTCTGGGTGACGGCATTTTGGGCGGGTGGCGAAGGTGGTCGGGTATCTATGAAGAAGGGTAGGTAGGGAGAAAGGTAAATGAGCAAGGGATATGTTTGTTCCCTCGATCGAAAGGGGTTATGCTGATGGTCAAGGCAATTGCAGCTGCGTACTCCGTCGAGTTGGCAGGACGGGTGGGAGCACAATCGACTAGTGTAGGAGGAGATGTAGGTACAGGAGGTATAAATGTAGCTCGGTAGTTGTTGAAATAGGTCTATCCGATGGCCGGCGCAAACATGTCTCGTATGAGGAAATTCGCTAATGGGCAGAGACGATCTTGTTTCAAGAGGTTGATCACTTCGCCTCGTGGTAAACGGTAAATGGAGATAAGATGGGGATGGAGATGGTATTGTCGGATGTCGATTGTCGGTTGGTATGTTGAGTAGCTAGTTGATTGATTGACCACCCACTACTGTCTGGGTCGCATTTGAACAATCGGTTCTCTCGGTCGAATTCGAGTTGATGTTTCGAGGGACAACGGTCGCAAGCGAAGTGGAACTTTGGTTATTTGTCACAAGAAACCCGCGATTACATCACACAACGGCTAAAAGAGATTCGGCAGACAATGGGAAGAGGAGAGAGTCGGAAAAGGGAATAAGTTATGTTAGGTGAGAACGTAAAGGTAAATTGTAAAATGTAGATGTAGATGGAATGGGGAGTAAAAGAGCAAGAGCAAGAGCAAGAATGTCAGAAGAAAAGAAAAAAAACTTAAGTTATCGGTAACATATGTTGGTTTAAGTTAAGTTAGGCAAGTGCCCTTACGATCTCGTGGTCTATTTTATCCCCCCCCTCTTAATTGAATCGGGTCGATTGCAAGAGCGAGGAATGACGATGGTTTTTTTCGGTTAAGCACCAGCGAACCTACCTAAAAAGTAACAAAGTTGTAATACAGAACCCGGACTTGAACCTGCTAAACCTGTTAAGTAGAGTAGACCTCACTCAGTGCATATCCGGATCGGCATTTTCCTTGCCCGAGCCTGCCTTTGTCTGCACCTGACCTCTCCAACCATGGAGGGGGAACTGCCCTGGCTGTCTGGTTCGGGAGCAGACTAGACTGTACTGGGTCTAGCTTCCACGGAACCAACAGCTCGTTTGCGCTTCCTGCAGGGGGTAGGCTGCTAAATTATCTTGGTTGGTGACGGTGCAAATCAAGGTCTGGGGTAATATCGCTTCATCTTAGCTCTGCATACCGTAGCAGCGTAGTAAATTTAACGTGTGAGCGCATCTCTATTCCATATGTGCATGGGTACCTACTTATTTTAGATAACTTCCGTTGCCATTTTAAGATTCTTTCCACGATCTACTACCTCCCACCATTGCGCTAACCTAGTTAATTATCTTGGTTTTCACAGGGATTCTTTTCTGAATTGTCCTACATACATGATAGGTATCCAATATTCTTTGCATACTCATAATCTAACTACCGAGCTGTTGGTTGCGCAGACTTTGCGGCATCTAACCAATTGGGGCATGCAAGCGGACGATAAGGCTATGCATATAAATTATACCTAAGAGAAAGTAATAAATAAAGGATCTCATTTTCGTACAGCTGCTGTTGCCTCGCAGAAAAGGGAAAAGAAAAGGAATGAAAAGAATTCGAGGTTAGTTCAAGCCCCGTACCGAGCCTATGGATCTCACATGGGGTCTAAGGTGGAGGATGGGCACCTATACACCTAGATATCTACATAGCTACGAATCCTTCGCGTTCAGTCTCGACAACACATAACCAGGATCATCGATAAAGAAAAAAAAGTGCCGGAGAGATGTGGAGCATTGCACCAGGATACTTATGTAAGATGAACGGAATGCCTATTGCTACGGTAGGTTGGTACTATTGCTACGGTACGCCACACACCTGCCACACACTAAGCCTAAAGACATTTAGCAGCTTTGGTACACTGCTACAGGTATATGCGCTCCTTAAATAGAAGTACCTTTTCTATCTTACGGTTGCAAAGTTAATTGCAACTTGTATCAATTCAATTGCACACATTGCAACTGCAATGCATTTGCTTTTAAAGATTTCAACCCATTTCAACTACTATTGTAACTGCAACTACGGCTGCAACCGTGAAATATTTTTTACCAGCAATGGTACCCCACTTTAAGGTGCACGACTCCTAGTAATCAAGGTACCTTTATTTTTGAAAGATATTGCGTAGCGTTAGGCAATCATACTTTGCGACTGTAAGATAGAAAAGGTACTTCTATTTAAGGAGCGCATGTACCTGTAGCAGTGTACTAAAGCTGCTAGATGTCTTTAGGCTTAGTATGTAGCGGGTATGTGGCGTACCGTAGCAATAGTACCAACCTACCGTAGCAATAGGCAAACCGAAAATGAAGTCTACGGTAACTTATTAAAAGGTGGCGGATAATTCATTCTATCTCTTCTTGTTAATGCTTAGTCCAACAACGGTTGTACAAATAGCCACTATAGTAATTCTACTAGTCATATAAAGCAGAAAGGTATGATTGGTATTGGTAAACTTATATGAGATCGCTCTTCCTGGAGGGTCATGACTCATCCCTGAGTCTAGTCAACTTCTCGCTATAACCATTCCGAGAAAATGTCAAACCTTCCACTTAGAAAAGAGCCTCAGGTGACAATATCTTAACTCTGTTGCGTGGGCCCTACTAAACAGGTTCCAATGCCTAAGAGAAAGCTGAAGTCTATGTTCCTATAAAAAACATTAGACGAAGAAGTCCTACCACAACACCGAACTAATGATACCTCGATAAGATGAGTAGTATATAGCTCTAATGATCACACGAGGACTCACGATCCCTGATAGCATAAATAATGAAATATCATGTTTTCTTGCCTTACTGTATACAACAGATAATAGAGGAAATTCTGTGCTAATAAAGCCCGTGGCACTATACGTTCTGCATGGGAGCTCCTAGTATGTCAATTGGCCAATATCCCAACTGTTAAACACTCTACCCTAAATTTCACGTGAGACTTTGACCAGGAGGGAACCACGGCGTACTTCATCAGCATCGTGGCATATTATTAACATCCAGCTTGTGACTGCGAATTCTTCTGCAAGACTTCTCCAACATTCAACGGTAATTACCTTGGGTACATACTTAATTCCATCATCCATTATCCCAGGTCCATATATTACTCAACAGCATCATGCCGTGCCCATCAATAGTGGTTTATTTAAATACTGCCACGATGTATACATTACATACGTACATGACCTTATCTAGGTAGCAGTTTTCTCGAGCGATGAACTCAAATCAGAGGTACTTGTTGATATAGACATCTACATACAAATAGGTTATTCATCCCCCGGTAACCCTTGTACTTCCAGATCCAAGCTCTCGGTTCTGAGTTCTCCACTCTTCAAACTCTTTCATAGTTACATTGAACTCCCAGCCGGAGCCAGGCACGCAGAGCATCACTGACCTTTTAGTAGTGTAGGGATGTTCTTGCTGTCTCTCTCTCTCTCTCTCTTTACTTCAATGCATCTCTAAATAACACCTTTTTTGAGGGAATAGTGATTTCATTTTCGTACATTATCAGCATGCCAACTACTAACTTAACCTAGGCATCTATGCAACTCCAGGTGCATGTACAAAGTATCTACAGCAGCCCATTTCCCCTTCCGCCATATTGCCGTATTAAAGTGATGTAAGATCATTGCAGAATGCAAGAGTCATATCTACTCCTGCTGTTTATCTACCACCAATAACTCAATCAATATGCATGTTTGCGCACACTTACAAGACGGTTATCGTACATAGTGTTACTACCTCTCTGATTGGCCTAAGCTTGCTCTCCCAATAGGTTAACAACAGGGCTCGGGACTACCCACCCTGCACGAAATCCCCCGGGCTTGCCCGGGGTAGCAGGGGGTAAGTGAGAGAGATACACCATGAATCACCTGTTAAAAAAAGCACAGGCTATGAGAGGTGCGGCTTAGACAGGGATTCCGGGTTTGCAGCAACTGGTGGGCGATGACTAATCTTATACCGACCAACGACAACTAGCCTCTAAGTCACTTACAAACCTAGTGTTGTGCGAATTATCATGAGAGAAGAGTCTTTTCTTTTTTCTTGAATCACACAGTGAGTAAAGAGAGTCATGAGTTGTAAGGACTCATGCAATAATAATGAAACAAGAGTGCTTAGTGCCAAAAGACCAGACCAAGCAGCCAAGCATGCGTTTTTTTCTCTTTTCTTTTCAATCCCGCCAAACTAGTTAGAGAGACTTTTGGTGGTCTTTGCAACCTTGACGGCAACTCCCAGCGCAATAGACTTCATGTTCAGTGAATCACTAGGGCCAGCTACTTACCTATTAAAAAAACTAAAATATGCAATTGTTTGCAGTCATGGTCATGGGAATAAAACAAAGTGAGGTAGGAGCCAAAAATTGTGCAGTTAGTTCCCCGACCTTGATGGCCTGGTACTTAAGATACTGCAGGTACAAATCGCATACATTCTCTCTCTTACACCACAAAACCACCACTTTCTGCCCTCAAGGTTCCCTCCCACATCCATTCTCGTCACAGCTATAAACTGGACTGCACAACCCAACCTACATTATTCACTTTGTCAATTTCGTTACTGAATATTGTGCTGGCAACATATACCGTTTTCTTCTTATTGTTGAAGTTATAATTGGTATTATTTCTCTATATTGCTGAGTTGCAGTTGTGTTTTCTCTCTATTACCCAAATTGCCAATAACAGCAACTCTGTTCTTCAGTATCCATCTTCGCAGTCTGTCTATTCTATCCCTAGATAACGACGTCATAGCTGGTAAGCTTGGACTATTCCCTTGTCTTATTTTATTTTTCCTTACCCAGAACCATTCTTTGCCGTACCCACTTTACCGTTTAAATGTCCCGGTGGATCCATCCATATTGATTCTGTCCCCCAGTCTGACAGCGACGTCGAGGTTATCAGATTTCTCTCTTACTAACCAGACACTTTAGGGTTTTTATCTGTTGCTATCGTCAGCATTGTCTTTAGTATTGTGTGTGGGGATATAAAGACCGAACAAAGACTTGACAACACAGCTACAATTGTTCTGTTGTGTCGTTTGCTTGTTCTGGCCCCTGAATTCTCCCCTGTGTTGCTAGGAGGGTGGGTCGACAATTGATATCTCCCCTATCTTCACGGTATTGAATACCCTCTCTCTCTCCTCCACCACCCCTATTGTTGTTTTTCTCCATTTGCTTCTTTCTCCATTCACTTCCAGAAATTCCAGAGGACATTGAATGTTCTATTTTCCCCAGTCATCTCTCCTAATCCTATATAACTCCACAAGGGCCCCTCCCTCTCTACCATCAACTCTCACTTCAACTTCTACCTTAACTTCCACTTCAACTTTTACTTCTATATCATTTGAAAGTCCATTTGCTGTCCACACCACCCTAACTTATATATGTGCCGATAGCTTTCCTCGTTCGCGAATATAAATAAAGCATCACGTCATCAGGATTTCAGATGCTAAATAATCAGAAACTCTTCATGGATTCAGAAAGCATATTGTCTCTAAGGCCGAAGGGAAGCGAAGAGGTAAGACTGGAAGTCTCGCGTCGTGATCTGGTCTGGAAGCTAACCCTTTTTTCTTCTTCTTCTAGAAGATCGCCATGTCTAATACGGCGAAATCCGATCTGGATATTTTCCCAGCGGAGATAAAGCTCTCTATCGTCAAGAGCATGGACCTCCGTTCCATAAGAAACTTCATGCTCACATGCACGGTAAGTCCATTCTAGTCCAACATGCCCACCTTTTTCCGAGTCTCTCTCTCAAAAAAGTAACTCATCATTTTTTCTTTTTCTTCCGGATAGAAGCATAGGGATCTAGTCCTTGAAAATCAGACTTCCCTGTGCGTAGATATGGCCCGCCGGTATATCGTTCCTCCGGCAGGCCCGATATTCGACTCAGTCGCGGTGAAGACGAACGGTTTCTGGACACGCGGGATCATACAGCCGGGCGCATTCAAGTTCATCGCCGAGCTTGAGCTGCGGGACCGCCGCATCGACCGGATCACCTCGTACTTCCCCAACCTCGTGTACCTGGTCACCCTGTCCGGGTTCGGGCACACGACCAAGGAGATCCGCTCGCGCATGATCCCGCTCGTCCGCCGCACCCTATGGCACTGCGACGCCATCTCCGACATCGCGGCGCGCGTGCTCCCGGTGCCGCGCGACGTCGACACCTCGGGCATGGACGAGCGGGAGCGGTGGGCGCACGAGGCGCTCTGCAACGACATGGAAGCGGTGCACAACGAGGACCCCTACCGGTTCCTCGCGGCGCGGCACCTGCAGATCGGCTACGTGCAAGCGCTGGCGGACCTGGACCTCGCGATGCTGCTGCTCGTGAGCGCGGTGCTCGGGTCCAACTACGCGCGCGTGCACGAGGCGGCGCACCACCTGGGGGCGCACGTGGGGCAGCGCGCCAAGGAGCGCATCACGGTGTTCGAGGAGACGGCGCTGCGCCACGGGTCCTGGTTCCTCTGGGACGAGATGTGCGGGGACGCCGAGATGCGCCGCCACGCCAAGCACATGATCGAGATGGGCTGCCGCGAGCTCGTCGAGTTCGAGGACGGCAACCCCTTCGCGCCCTCGGGCCTCAAGATGACCCTCATGAAGGAGTGCCGCGCGCGCTTCCTGAACCACCTTAGGAAGGGCAGGAACGTGCGCCCCCTCAAGGTCATCAATACCACCTGGGATGTGGTCAAGCGCGCCATCGGCCAGCCCACCGAGGACCAGGTCAAGGAGGGCACTCGCGCGGTGGAGAGCCTGTCTGAGGAGATGGCGAGGATGCACATTCATTAGGTGCGCCGACTTCAGCACCGGAAGCGAGAAAATGATACCGGCATTGTCACCGCGCGATAGCCGACTTTTACTTCCTATTGTATGGCTGTCTGGCTCTAGCGGTTGCTCTCGGTTCTGTGCGGTTCGGTTGTTGGTGTACACTGATACACAAATATGCATATACATATATACACTATATGATTGGGGAATTATATTAGTAGAGGATAGAGGGTCGGTGGTTTGGTTGGGCGGTTGGTTGGTTGATTTGGGAAAGAAGGACCCCCGTTGTATTTGTGAGCCGGTTTGTGTGGATGGATGGATATATGGGTGCATTGCGTGGTGCGGGATTGTTGTTATAGTTGTGGTTCCTTACCCCTTTTATCGTCTGGGTTTTGCCTTTTTTTTCCCCTGATAACTTACTTTCGTCTTCATTCTTGCTGAGACGGGGGGTTGGGAAAGCAGAGATGTGGTTAGCGAGCATGGTGGTGGAGTGGAGGAGTTTGAGGAGGGCATCGATCCCTCGGTTGGTATTATTGCATTCATCAGTTGCTCATATGCTATTCTATAGTAAATCGCATTGTGTTATTTAATTCTAAGATGCCGTTGCCCATGCGTTGATAATTTGTGTAGCGTGTGTTGGTGTGGTAGTCGATTGGAATGTACTTACCTAGTAGGCAACTAGCAAACATTTAAATCTGCCCGGTTACGGTCATGCTGCTGACACAAACTTATGGTCATCGAATCTAATGTCAATAAGAATTTAGGTTGTACCGGTTCATTACCAGGCAACCATTAATGTAGGTTAGGTAGATGAGGATGGTGAAGTAAAGATGTGAAGTAATGTGGTTAACCCCCTTGCTTATACCCGTTAGTTTTTGATCAGCAATTAAAAGATCGCCAATACACAGTGATAGACACATAGAGCGAACCTGGGACGATGACAGTGGCACGAATCGGAGTAGGCAGAGTGGACTAATATGAAATAGTGTCACAAGCATCTGAGAACACGGGGTAAAAACATAACGAATCATATTAACGTCCAAATAGCACCACGTTCTAGATCTCTAAGCCTGTCATCCTCGGGAGACAATTCTCATATCAAAACCCAATATCAAGTACCTATGTGTAATATCTATTACTCGAAGAAGCCCTTTTGTCTTTTTGTATTATCCCCCCCCCAAAAGAACGTAGCTATCCTTAGGGTGACAAGATTCCCCATGTATGCCCGGTTTCCCCTCAAAGGAAAGAATATATATGTGAAATTATTTTCATTATCATTACTTTTTGACTAGATCAAAACGACCTAATCTCAGAACTTGAAAGGATATTTCCTTCCGAAACAAACACTTGGAATTCCTAGTCGCCGGTTGGCCATGTCTCACTCTTTCTTCCTTTCTTCGTGATATACGTGTGTAAGTATATGCAGCATCACCCTCATGCACGGGCCTTGGATCGATTGATTCCAAATGCACCCCCCTCACGAAATGGTAAACTTATGTCCTCGAATATAGACGGAAATAACCATCGTCAAGTTGGCTCGGCGCTGTCGCGACCGTCCCGGGTCGCAGGCTAGTTTCCCCAGGCATCCTTTATGCGCTCTCGCATCGACTTCTTGGGCTTGGGCGCGGCGTCTTTGTCGTAGGAGACGGTCGTGGACTTGGATAGGATAGAAGCGGCGTCGGAAGCTTTTGTGGTGGTCGGGGCCGACGAAGAAGAGGAACCAGCACACTGGGAGGCTTTGGCAGCTGGGCTGGAGGCGGCCGTGATCCGCTTCTGCTCTTGGACTTGGGACCAGACCAGCGCTGGGTTGGTGATGGCCATAGAGGCCGGGGTGAGGGAGGCCGCGTAGGTGTTTTGACAGTTTTTACACATGATGGATAAGGGGTTTGGTGCTTGACTTGTATATAAAATATTATATGGGTTTGGTGGTGGGTTTTGATTATTTTCTGAAATTTGAGTTCTTCTCTCTTTGTTTGTTGTACTCTTTAATCTTTCAACTAAGATGTAGTAAGGTTTGATATTGCTATCTTTATTGCTATTCGATGACGATATTTCTAAATCAACATTTCCTTCAATAATCTGAGGCGAAAATGGCATTTACTTATACAAAATATTCTATACCAGATGCCTACTTATGACTAACACCGTCTTACTGCTGTCCGATCTAAACATCCTACGGTTTAGGAAACCGGGAAACCCCATCCCAGATGATCTATACAAACCTGGTATTCCGTTGTTAGGAGTGGGCTCTGTACATAGTAGTTCCGGTGAACTAAAGCCGGCTCATGTGGCTGGGTCGGCGCAGTAGCGAAACATAGCACTTGTAGACCCTGCTTTACCAGAAGGTGACGAATGCGAAGGGCGTGTGCTGATGACTGCATCTCACCCCTGTTGTCTGTCGTGTATTACCTTGTCAATTAGGCTGCTATGTTGCACTGAGACAGACCACTGAAGAGAGCCTTTGCTTCACCGTTCCTAGTCATCGGCAGACCGTCTATAAGATGTGATGCTTCAAAAGTCGCGTCATTTTCTTAAATCTTGGGTTAGTTCAATCTTCACATGATTCCACTTTTACTATTTTCTGTTATTGCGTATTATGTACACAATATAACAGCATCGAAGTTTCGAGTTCTCAGCTTGGTAAGCAGAAGGCTATGATACCTAGGTATACACACTAAGTATACATACTAGGTAGTGTAGGTTACTTGAAATGATGTATCGTCACCCTGATGTCCACAGGTCTCAATAACTAGACTAACCTAGCCTAGCAACCTTGAAAGCTAGCTCTCCTGCCCCAGCTTCAGCTCCAGCTAGGTACTCCACCCCATGGATCTGAAATCAGATCAGTTTTTCCGCCCCCTGTCGCCGAACCGGAAGCAAGTGACTCGTCCTAAGCCCTAAAATCATTAGTCAATTCGACTTTGAACGGGAGATTGACAAAGTTGGGGTCGAGGCCGCATGAGTCATCAGATTAGTTCTTTTCCAATTAAGACATTTTCTATTTATCGTCCAACGGCATCACTGACTATTAATAACACCATGTATACACTCGCTTCTTGTTACCAAATGCTACACACCAAGCGGGGCGGCGTAATGGATCACTCGACAATCGGGCTGGTGGAAGCGTGGAAGCGGATCACTTTCCGACCTCTAATGATATACTGAGCCAATAATACAATCGGTTTTCTTTAAGGCGTGCCTGGCGCGTTGTAATTTGTAAGTTAAGCACCTAATACCTCAGTTAGATTTGTATGAGTTCTGGTTTCCTGTATAACAACTAGGTTCTTAGCTAGATCTGTCCTGTATAATATAACTTGCTGTTTTATATATATACGGAGTTTACCAATGCTCGAACAAGAGGCTTAAAAGTATAGCCCAAGGAGACATGACAAGCTACTTTAAAGGTAGCATCATCTACAGCAAAAGGCTTATTGCCCCATGTTGAGAGTAGATGCTTACACGGAAGAAATTGATCAACAGGAGAATGACAGGTATAGTTAGCAAGTCCCATATTTACCCGGGAGGCATTTGGCTCGTTTCTTGTGCCAATATGAGAGGACTATATATTGAGTTACCTACATAATGTGGGTAGCCAGTAACGGTCTAGGAATTAGTCAAACAGCTTTCGATACTTAGCGAATACTACACATGGGGGGACCAAGCAGCTGCTACATACCTAGGTGCCACCAGACATCGACAAGTATCGGCATGGAGCTCCCGACAGGTCAACTATTCTAATCCATCCATCTGGTCTACACGAGGATACCTAACCAGCGCGGATTGTATCCCGCAGACCCGAGGCTAGCCGTTGTCACTATTCCGAGAGTGAGTAGCAGTAGCTCAGGTAGTTGAATTGAGGTTGACATCACTAACTAGCTTGACGACGGCTCGAGTTCGTTGTCTGTGATGTTTAGGTCTTTGCTTGTTTAGGATAAAATTCGGACCTTCTCCTCCTCTAAACAACAGCAATAACACCGATAAAGTATACATTTGCAGCGTAACTAGCGTGAAGAGAGCCCGAGCGGAGTTTTGGCTTGTTCCGATATCGCATCTGAAATGTTGTATTGTAAATGTTATATTTTGTTTTTGGACTCGGAAAAAAACGATCTCGCGATCTGATTTATGTAAGAAGCGTGAGAAAGGAAAACATCCTATTTAGATCGGAGAAGAGTGTTTGAAAATACGTAGAAAGAAGTTTTACTTACCTAGGTACCTAAGGTATCTCATATATAAGTCAATAGTGACCTAGTTTGGTTAGTAACTGACCTACCATCAATTTAAACCAAGTTGAAAGAGTAAGGTATATTAGGTTTTTTCATGAGATGGGTAAGATATTGACTTATAAGTTATAGGTAGGGAACCACGTGGGTGAGAAAGGTGCTTTATAGGTATTCTAGCTCGTGCAGTTACCGAATAGAATTGTACGACACAACCTTGGATCATGGTTCCAGTTACAAGTCCCCAAATGATCGGAATTGGGAATTACCTAATCGAGGCAGCATAGGTAGCTCGATCTAATCTTGTCCGTTTTATGCCTACGAGCAGGGAATCTTAGCTAAACCTTTGCGCCACAGGGGTATGTACGCCACACAAAGCCCGCGCCACAAGGTGACGACAAGGCGCGAACTCTCGTACTTACAAGGTTTCCATGTCTTGTCTCCGTATCTTCTTCTTCGTATCTTCATTTCCTCCCTCACCTTTATTTCTCTTACACCACAAACCAAACCCGCTGTCACGTCTACGATTAGTGGTGGCTTTGCTTTATTGTTTTTTAAAAAAACGTAATTATTTCAGTGACCGAACCGAATATATTCCATTTATTTTTAACAGTTCCGTGAGACAATTTCCACGGCGTCAAATCGAAATTACCATTCCTTCTCATTCGAGTCGAACCGAGCCGAAAAGCTGCAGCCTGTTGAATTCAAGAAAACCCTCCTTTGACCACGCCATCGTACCAACTTATACTACCGACACCTCGCTTTCTTTTATTATTTACCGCCATAACCAGAGTATAATAACCCACCGCCGTCGAAATGCCCCCTCCACCACCTCCACCGCCGCCTCCTCCAGGCATAGGAGGGCCACCACCCCCACCACCACCACCCGGAGGTTTGCCGTCAAGACCCCCCGCAGGCGCTGGCCGAGTATGTCGTCATTACTGTCGTTGTCATCTCACCGGTCCGTGCTTAGTTGCTAATACGAAGTTAGGGTGCGTTGCTTGGCGACATCGCTAAGGGTAGGGCGTTAAAGAAGACCGTCACAAATGATCGATCTGCCCCTCAGGTGGCGAACTCCTCAGGAGGAGGCGGCGGCGGTCCGCCTATCGGGGGAGCACCTCCTGTCCCAGGTTTTGGCAAAGCACCAGCGATTCCTACCAACCGGTCAAGGAACGACAGTGATCCAGTTGGCCGAGACAGCAGTGCCGTGACCGAGTCCGCGCCGCAACTTGGAGGCCTCTTTGCCGGCGGCATGCCGAAGCTCAAGAAACGGGGTGGAGGCGTAGATACCGGAGGTAGAGCACAAATTCCTCCATATTATTTGACTTGCTGTTTTGTTATTTACTGACATCGATCTGTAGCAAACCAAGACGCTTCGTACCGATCCGAGCATGAGTCATCAGCCCCTAAACCACCCACCTTGCCGAGACCCCCTATAGGAAGCGCCCCCGCTATCCCAGGACGTGCAGCACCGTCGGCTCCTGCAATATCGGCTCCGGCCATACCGCCAGTTCAACCATCTGTAGCACATCTCAGGAAGACGATCAACAACTCGCCGCGGCCACTATCATCTGCCTCAACGAAAGGACCCCCACCCCCTATAGGCAAAAAGCCCCCGCCGCCACCAAGCTCTAAGAAGCCTTCTTCGATGGCGAGTTCGCCTTTCCAACCTCCTCCTTTACCCGGGGCTCCAGCACCGCCACCTCCTCCATCTTCAGCACCGGCTCCGCCCGCCCCACCTCCACCACCCCCATCATCGGCTCCGGCACCCCCGGCACCTCCCCCACCTCCCCCAACTTCGGCTCCACGCCCGCCCAGCGCTCCATCACGATCACAGCCACCTCCTCCGCCTCCGCCCGCCCCCTCCGCCAGCGCATCATCAACCAACATCGCCGTCGCCGCCGCCATGCGCGCCAGCGGCCGCTCCTCTCCCGTCCCACCTCCCCCACCACCCCCCGCCTCCGCGCCCTCACCTCCATCCTCGATCCCCCCGCCCCCGCGGGACGTCACCTCGGGGCGGCAGCGGACCAGCTCCAACCTGCGCAACTCGATGCTCGACGCCAGCTCGTACACCCTCGCGCCGCCCAACGGCGGGGGCAGCGCCAAAGCGCTGAGCCCGCAGCTCACGGGCGGCGGCCTCACGAGCCCCCGCAACGCCCCGCCTGGCGAGCGCTATATCGTGCACGACCCCCGCTGGAAGTTCACCGACGAGAGCATGCTGCCCAAGCCCCGCCCCTTCCAGGGCGGCGCCAAGCGCTACCGCGCCGGCAGGGGGAGCAGCGTCCCCCTCGACCTCAGCGCGCTCTAGGGGAGGAGGCGCGGCCGCAAACGCACTGCTGTTGGTGGCGAGAAAGGGGGGAGTACCTCGGCAGCTAGGAGGGGGGCTTGGATCAGGTTCTAGCGGACCCGGAGTTTTCGCTCGAGGGGGAGGGAGAGGAGTATGACGACCTGAGAGATAGGTCTTCTACTATATGCTTTTTTTTACACTCTGGCTTGTTACTGGCATTGCACCGCGTTTTCCTATCCCGTTTCCTATGTGTTAACTTTGCTTTTTGGGTTTGGTTTTGGTCTCCTTGAGGTCAAAACTATGGGAAAGTATCGTTTTATTCGAAACAAAAGGAGGGGGAAAAGCGTTTTTGGTCAACCTCCCTTTTTTTTTTTCGTTTTCGGGGTTTCGTGTTTGTCGTTTTTTTTTATAGATGGAGGATATGGGAGAAAGGAGAGGAGAGGGGGAAGTAGACAAAGGGGGGCAGGCGAAAGGCTGAAGAGAGACGGGAGTAGGGATATATTATATAGAGTATAGTAGTAGATATAAATATATAAGTATCCGTGGACCTATACTGGAGAAGTGAAAATACGAATTCAAGACAAACAAGAAAGGGTAAATTAGACTATCATCCCACCCTGCGTAAACATATTATTTAACATTATATAAGGCTTGATGTCATGAGGAGGGATGGTATTATAAACTCCCTAGAGAATAAAATAGGGGTTGGGTAGGTATAGTGCCTAGGCCACCATGCCAGAGAGGAAATATTTATCGAGGAAAATGATAAACTTAGTTAACCCCTCCTCCCACCCCCTAAATACCTACTCACTCTTTCACTACGTAATTTTAGGACTTTTCTATATCGAGAACTTTGCTACTGACTCTATGTAGGTAGGCGTAGCTGGTAACCTATGCATGAGTATTCTAATCACTAGTTAGCAGGATAAGGAAAATATCTTACACCAACCAAACCCCGTTTTTATTGACGACGTATCTAGAACTCGAATGAGCTCGAAGTGTACCTATGACTCCGACATGTAGAAAACAGGATAGCAACAAATATAGTACGTAGTTGAGCAACAATAGGGCATACCCTTTTTTTCTTGTCCCTAATACCCCGTTCCACCCTCGCATCATCCTAAGAGATTACAAACTAGAGAGGCGTAATTTTTCAGATGGAAAGCAATAGCAAATCTTGCTTCGAGTCAGCGGAAATAGCTAACAGGTCGGTTCACCAGTATTCTCTCTTCCAGTTTCGCAGGGGTGCTTCGGCCTTAGGCGGCTTCGGCGGAATGCCTCTTTTCCTAGCTTCGATTTCTCCTATGCTAGATGGAGGTACACCGTGGATGAGGGTATCTTGGAAGTTGTCCCCCCAATACCCAATCCCATCTATAGACTCGACCATTTCCGTAGCTGTGCTGATAAGGCTGTCAAATGCACCTGACTTTTGGAACTCCTCAGCAGACCAGTGACATTTGTCGCCAAATTCAAGATTTCGGTTCTCTGCCAGGGCGGTGGATATCAGACTCGATCGAATTGAAACTTCGTACCACATATCTGCTTCCCCAGCTCGTTGGTTTCCAGGGGACTTCTCAAATTTGATGATCGAAGCTTCTTCTGTCTGAGACACGATAGATTCTCTCATGTCCCAAACCTCAGAGATTTCTAGGATGTTTCTGTCAAGCCCACTGCTGGGTGAAAGAATATCTTCATTGTGATCTTGTAGATTGTATGAGGCAATGTTGCGCGTCCGAACGTGGCATATCTTCACTTGATACGCATCCTTATTGGTAAATTCTAATACAGGTGGTCCTCTGCTCTGTGGCCTGTAATATCACGTTAGGAAGGTACATTGGGTATGGACATACTGACGAGGCCCACTTACAAGATACGAGTGGAGTGCACAAGGTCTTTGGCAAAAGTCTCAAAATGGTTGTCTAAATTTATAGACGAGGCAAGGGATATTTGGAAGTCCCAGGAGTGCTTCATGACATGCACTCCCAGTGACCAAGAATTCTGGTCAGTTTGTCGAATGTTTTGCTCGAACGTTGTACCGTCAATGTCGATAACAAATGAGAATATAGTACTATCCTCGGATGTGATCGTGCATGTGACTTCATAAATAGTGCGACGGGAATAAAGACACCACTTTTCTTGGCCATTGGTACCCTTCAAATTGGCAATGAAATTGGCATCTCCTCCATGAGTTGTGATTATCTTAGTAAACAAGACGTCTTGTGGGGTGATATGACGTCTGTTCAAGGACTCCTGGAGACCATGGAGTTCATGGTGCCGTGGTTGGATCTCGGAGTCTGGTAATTGCACATGCATTGGGTTAATCTTGGTGAAACAGAACCGCCCTAGATCCACTTTGAATGACAATAGTCCCGGCATCAGTTCGAGGGGGCGCATCATGGTGACAAGCTTCTCATTGATGGCTAGCATCAACTCAGATTGTGGATTCTTGGGAGTTCCCTTCCGAGAACCTGCCTGTTGATGCATTGTGTTATGATACGATCGAGATGCCATCTCGTCATCTGTTAGTAATTGTGGATAGGGGGTTCCTAGAATTCCCCCGGAGACATCTACAGAACGAGCCCCTTGCCAAACATTAGCAAAGGGGTCGTTCTCAGCCCATTTCATACGATTGTTGATAGAACCACTTGTTTTTGGAGTGTTGTGCGCCTTTTCGTTGCGGAGTTCTGACTTTTCAACGTTTGTCCCAGCCGATATTCTCTCAGAACGTGTAGAAGTAGTAGAACTCGACACGTCCAATAGATCCGCCAGTAAAACATCTAATCCTGTCTCCATTTCTTTGTTTGAATTGCGAGTTCCTGTTGACATTTTGTCTTCTACCGTTGGTGAAATTAAGTCATAGTCTCTAGTAGTTGCAAGCATTTCTTCAGAAGAAACTTGCTCCTCGGTGCTGACGAAATCTATCAATGTACCGTGGCAGGATGAAGCCTGGGGACTTGATCGGTATTTTTCTGTAGAAGTAGAGAGATGGCCAGGCACAGATTCGGGACTTGATGTACCAGAACCTTCACAAGCTAATATAGTTCTGTTGTCGTCCTGGGCTAGCATTCGATTCATCGCTAGGGGAGATCTCCTCCTATTGTTATCCGACTCTGTACCGAGTTTTCGCAAATTATCCATCTCCTCCATACTGCTCAATACAGATTTGAGACGTTGTGGCTTGAAATCAGGAAGATGGGACACCCAAGTCTCTACTAGAGGATTTTGGTCTGTATGAAATTTGTCAGCTCCAATCCCGAAATCGTTCAATGACAGCGATTCTGTCAGTGGAGGACTATCATCTCCTTGATTTCCATAGTCTTGCTTAGCTCTGTATTTCCAAGCATCTGTGCTAAATGCTTCATATTGCTGTGTTGCTTCTTCTTTACCCACTGCCGCTAGAAATCCATGTTTCTCTCTGTCAGTAGCTAGTCGGCTGACAACAACGCCTTTCTCGAAAAGAAGTCTATAGGAACGGTTCAGGGATCGATAGCATGTCCGATCTAGGTAATAGGTCTTCAAAATATGATTGTCCACGTGAGACAAGTACTGAAGAACCAATTTGTTGTTTATTTTAGAACCGCCTTTGTCAAAAAGGAAGCATTGGAATTGAGGTTCGCTTTCCATCGGCAATGACTTCCAAAAGGTTAGAATAATACGCGACCAGGAGGGCGAAATGTCAAAGTGTTATGAATTCGACTCACGAAGAGGGCTGACAGATTATCGAGTTTTCTCTTTGCTGCAGACAGTCCCGAATCTGACTTTGCTCCAATATAGACAGTGGACCCATCGCAACTGATGAATAGCGTAGTGGCGGTAGCCTGTTGCAAGCATGATAGCACATCGGCAGGCAAGAGGTCTTTCGCAGATAGTCCATTAGCAGCTAAGCTTTCAGGACGATGCCAGGTGCCTTGATGCTTGCAGTGAGCTATCTCATGAGGATATGTAAACCTCTTGTACTCTTCAAGCTCCTCGGGGGTAAAGCCGCCCCCAAGGCGCCAATAGCCAATCTGGCTGATCCTTGGATGTCCGTCCTGGTGCCTGTTAAATAATTGGCCCAAACAACGAGTGTAATGATAGAGTTCTCACCGGTCCCTTCTTGAGCTCATCAATGAGTATCCTGTCCAATTCTGTCATAGCCTGAGCAACGACTTTATCATGATCGCGTGGCAAGCACCGAATTTTGAATCCACCAAGTATTGGATCAAAAATGAGTTCCGTTTTCTTTCATATTGATGTGTCAGGCACTCATAACATTGCATAGGATGGAAAGTCGGGTTCCTCAATACTTCAACATACCTTCAGTGTACCACGTAGTGCGGTGAAATAGTCACCAAGGGCGTCAGGGTCAAGCAACCACTGACAACTCATATAAAACTCGAAAGGCTCCTCTACTAGGTTGATGGCACTGCTGCGGGTCGAAGGGGCTGCTATTGACTGGGTATCGGAGACCGGTGCAGATTCGGGTGCACGCCAGGTGGGAAATGCCCTAAGGAGGGCACCAGAGGCCCGGAAACCGTAGGAAGCTGGGACAAATTGCATCCTGGTGATGGGGGACAGCCCGAGGGCTGGATGGTAGGGAGGTACTATACAACAGAAAGGATGAGAGATTAGTGTTTAACAAATATCTCTGGTGTGGAAAAGAAGATGAAGAATAATATACGTACGTACTAGAGTTTTTAGAATAACTTCCTAGCTTAATATTGGCGATGCGTGTGAGATGTGTCAAACGAAGGTGTTTTCTGTGTATGTTTTTGGTAAGTGTAGGTGTTTTTCTTTTCCAAAGTGAGTGAGGTAAGTATGTAGGTAGGTAGGTTACCTGGTACCTACTAAGGTAGGGGTTAAGAGTCCCAGGGGTTGCCCTTCTTCAGGTTGCACGCAATGATGTAATGCAATGCTGAGTATCTATTGAAACCTAGATGAAGATGGAAGTAACGCTTGTCTTAACCTACCTAAGGCAAAGGCACCTAGTTACACGTACCTTCTCAAGTTGTTAACTTAATAGACAGTTGATTGTCTACCTGGTACATAGTACTTGCCCTCTTATAAGAACTAAGACGTCACCCTAGGTACTTAGATACTTACTGACGTTACCTACATAGTAGATCGGGTATGAATATACTTAGGTACCTTCAACTCCTGAATTTCACATGTACATGATCGGGCCTGGGTGTCGGCAGCTGGCAAACAGAATCTCTCCTATTAGAAGTAATTCTACCTCTCCCCTATATGTATTAGGTAGATACATAAAGCATGGACCTGCATACATAGTAGTGCTACTTACCTCAACCCACAAAATATCACGGCTACATACCCCTTAGTCTATATTTTGGGCATCATCTTTGCCTAGGAAGTCTTGGGTATAATATGTCACGGATAAAGGCAGAACTTAGTGCATGGCTTAGTATATTCTTTTGTACTCTGGGTGTAAGTTATATTTTCATAGTGCAGATAAAGCAGCACTCACTACCTGATACCTACCTAGGTTATGTAATACCCCTATACACATAATATGACTTGGCTTGGCTATTCCCATGTAGACGGAATTCATCAATCAAACAAACAGAGATGGGTAGAGGCTACCATTTTCCGCTATACTAGAGGCCTGACAATATCCACACATGAGGTATAGAAAGCCTCTCATTCATATTTTCAACCAGTTCTCAGGCCTTGATCCCGCTTTCGTGGGAGCCTCCTTCTCCCAAACGGGCCTCCTACCTATAAGCTTAGCCTAGGTCCTTGGCGTGCGTGGGTAACTCAGTAGGATATAGATTGTTCGCAGATCTATTCCACTGAATATAGAAGAGGCCTCAATCCGGGAGCCACGCCTTGAGTCTCCTTCTTTCGCAGGAAATATGTGTAGGCCTAGCTTGCATTAGGACCATGTTGCTTTTGTGACCGGCCCTGCGGCTGTGGTGTGGGCACCATGGATGCCATGTACGTCGGCTAGCTGCTTGAGTCATCAATGCAGGTGTCCCATAGTCGGAATATATGGAAGGCTGAAGGGCTCCGGTTGACCCGCCTATGCATCTACGCATATGTATGTGTGTATGTACGTACGTGAATATCGTCTTTACCTACCTACATATATATGCATGATTACTTAGTGTGAGCACACACGCCTCCATGGGCGACGGGTATACATGCCATTGTCATTGGGCTTATGGTTATGCAGCCATAGGGCCTCCGAGCAATGTTTGGAGGCCTTAGATGAATGATAATGAATCAGTACTATGTTCCCGATCCTGCTTTTTGAGATCAAAGCACAGACCGGTACAGTGCAGCTGCATGGAAATGTAGACGCTCAAGTGCCTACGCCAAGGGAGATCTGGGATCGTATTCAAGCTTCTCTCTGGTAAGATTACGCTTAGATTACTGGGTTGGGTATCCCACTCAACCGAGGCGGGGAAGGAAGCCGTCTTGGTTTGATGAGCTAGATATCCAGGACAGTATTGCGATATTGAGGCTTTTGAGGCCGCCTATATGATCCCGTAATGAGTAAAAAGCTGTACAACCAATAAATTGGCCATGCATTTCTTGGTTGTGAATATCTGGGATCCCTATTACAAAGAGCGATGCTGGCGGCCTCTTCTTCAAACTAGGCATATCCTTATCACACATGTGATTCACTCCAGCCCCTAAAAACGAGTCAAACAGTACACGACATACTGTAGCATTGAGATAAGCCTAGAATGACTTCACATTGTTGGGGGGAACATATATGGTCTTATTATACCAGTGAAGGGGGGAGGGGGCCAAGCATCTAAACCTAGGCCAGCCTTCATGTTTGGTACCTGCTCATGTCATGCTGTAAATAGTAACACGTTTCTTGTCCATTATCATATGCGGATTCCCGTTACTACTGGCGGGAGATCTAGCTATCTATGACCAAATATTGGACATACACTCGGTCATTGAAGCCTGTTTGGAAAACACTAAAGCTCCAATGATTGGGAATTACAGAATGTATCCCCTAAATACCTCCCTTTGTTAGTTTCCTACATAGATATTAAAGAATGCCGTATTCCATACTCGGTCTATTGTCAAGTTCCAAAAAATTCCGTCCCCGCCGCGGGTCAACAAAATCACGGGCCCCTTGGGACCTAATAAACCCCGCATACTCATAAAATAGGATGTCTTGTTTCGTGAGATCTCGGGGTCCGGGAGAACCGGCAAAGTCTAGCGTATCACGTAAGGCCGATCACGTAGGGTTTCCTGGGACTATAATTCAATGGGCATACATAGCGTATATCATCGAACCAGACTCCTTCGCTCTGTACGTGATGTGACTCTAAATCCTAGCTACATGGTGGTAACCTTGCAGGATGCTAAGATTGAGAATTAATATCAAACTATCGAGGCCTTGGTGGTCACATCTAATAAGCATCTATTGGGAGTGAGCTTTTCTTTTTGTTTTCTGGTCCCTTGTCTCGCAAATAACAAGGCTCCGTCGATGGTTTATTGCTCAGGTCTGTAGCCGATGAACCACCCCAAGCTACCAGACAGGATGGGTAAAGCAGCGTGAAGCGAAGGGAGCCTCAAACTGATGTTCCCACTTATGACGAGATTTGGTCTGTCGCCAAGCAGGTAGAACTATCCCTGTCGAGCTGAAAGTGTCTTCTGTATGGGGAAGAAAACGGGGTCGGCCGGCTCGGCACCACTAATCAACATCAACGAAGTGGGCGGGTCGACCCGCCTGTCGAATCGCTTTATACCATTCTTATATGGGGTGGCAGGCATATAATTCCAGCCTCTTTCGCAGTGTATGTGTGCACTGTTAAGGGAATATCTGTCTAAAAACAATTCAGCTTCCGGGGTAGCCAGTTACAAAGAAACTTGGAGTTAGTATGGTAATACAGTGACTATCAAATAAAGGATCCAACGGAGAGAGCATCGTCTATCTTGGCAGGCCCGAACCCTGCGATCCACAGACAATATAGATTGATTACACAAGAGTTCGCAGGTGGGTAAGATGGGCATCAGTTCCATGTATGTACGGAATGACTATCGATGTGCGGTTTTGAGGGAACCTAAGGATGAGGAGGGGTCTCAATGGAACAGGTGCATGACTATACTGTATGACAGAAGACCGTGAATTTTTGAAGCACAGTGATTCATCCAGAAACAGCTAACCGGGGAGTACACGGCATCATTTAAGGGGCTCTTTATTAGAACCCGGCTCGCCATGGTTCTCTTATATCTTCATCTTCTTCTCTCCTCCAAGCTGGACCTTCACTCTTACTGGGCTGGATAGCAACCTCGTCTACGAAACCACAAAACTACGAAACCTAGGATACCTAAATTCCGCCATGTCGTTCTTTAAGAAATTGGCTGATAAAGTCGAAGAGTACCTCGACGATGACAAGGACAAGGATAAGGACAAGGACAAGGACAAGAAGCCCGAAGGAGGTTAGCACATGATTTAAGAATCTCATAATACCTTTTTACTGCTTAAGAAAGTAGTTCTAACACACATCTCTTTGCTAGATCAAAACCGAAACTTCGGCGGCGAACACGGACAACAAGGCTCCTACCCTCCTCAAGGCTCTTACTTTCCTCAAGGATCCTATCCTCAACATGGCTCCTATCCTCCCCAGGGTTCTTACCCCCAACAACAGCAACCACAAGGTTCCTATTATGGAGGGGCTCCTCCTCCCCAGGGACCTCCCGCCCCATACGGCGCGCCTCCCCCTATGCCTCCAGGCTGGGCAGCCCAAGTATGTCGATTTTGCAAGCTCCTCCACAAGAACCGTCTTCGAAACTCCGTTACAAGATATCAAGACGGTATATTCCATGAATATATGCCAAAAGAAAATACCATCAGACTATCGATAATACATATACCTTTTGTCCAAATCACGATCCTGTATCCCCCTTCTCCCCCTGTCTCTCCTTTTCCACAAAAACGAGAAAAAGAAAAACAATTAAATCCCCCCAAAGCACAAACAAACAAAACCCTCCCCAAGTTCTCTAACTAACCACCACCCTCCCAAACAGTGGGACCAATCCCAAAACCGCTGGTACTACGTCGAGCAAGCGACGGGGCGCTCGCAATGGGACCCACCGGCGAGCTTCTCGCCCCCGCCGCAGGGCCCGTACGCGCCGCCCGCGGTGGCCCCACCGACGCCCGGGTACGGGGCGCGGGGCGAGAACGACTCGTACTACAGCGGGGCGAGCGGGATGCCGCCGGCGGCGGACGCGCAACACGGCAGCGGCGGCGGGGGGTACGGCCAAAGCGGGCACGGGGGCGGCGGTGCAGCAGAGGGCGGGGACAAGAAGAAGTCGGGCTCCACGGGCAAGCTGGTTGCGGCGGGCGCGGGAGGCCTCGCGGTGGGTGCGATTGGGGGGGCGGTGTTGGCGCATGAGCTGAGTACGTTTTTTTTTTCTTTTTTTCCTTCCCCTTTTCTACTAACTCTCCCTCCCCCGTTCCCCCGTGTTGCCCCATGCCAACAAGAACAAACACTCCATCTGGTTTCCTTCAAGAAACAAGCAGCAGCCTTACTAACATCTCCCGTCCTACAGACGAAGACTCCGACGACGAGCACCGCGCCGCCCCGCAGACCGTGTACGTGGCGCAGCCCTCCGAGCCGTCCTACCAGCCGGCGCCGGCGCCCGTGTACGCGGAGCAGCCGCTACCCGAGGAGACGGCGAGCGGCAGCTCGGTGTCGAGCAGCGACCTGGAGGAGCTGGAGGAGCGGCGCGAGGAGCTGCGCGAGGCGCAGGAGGCGTACGACGAGGCGTACGAGGAAGCGTACGACGACTAGGTCGTGTTCTGGATGCGGAAGCGGAGACGGTCTTGGTAACGCGTAGAAAGCGAGAAAAGAGAAAGGGCCCTACCCGTAAACTACTGAGGAGGTTGTTACCAAGTTCTTCCGCATCCATGGGTAGGGGGGGAGGGAGAGGGAGAGGGAGATGTTGGAGTTGGGATAGACCTAGTGCGAGTAAGATAGCTCTGTGACTGGTGTGTGTGAAGACTGTCATTACTGAGGACGACGTTGCATGGGCGGAGCGTTTGTCTTGATATAAAGACAAATATATTCTGAATACATGGTAGCTCAAGGTGGAAATCTCATAAAGAGGATAGACTCCCCAGAAGCCATCGTACTATAGTAGCTACTTATCTATATACAATAAAGGCAATCCGGAAAGCATAGCTGCGGGTTCACACCAAATAATATAAGCTGCTCTAATTATCCACGAGTCACCCTCCAACAAAACATTTTAACTTATTAAATTTTCAAAAGACAGCATAGCCCCCCCCCTCAGCCGCCCGTCGTATCATGTTTCCCAGTCTTCTCTTCTAAACCGGCCTATCTCACCGACGGGATCAGAGACCCCGGCCCCTTAAATCCTCACATATACCAGAGATTTCCCCCCGGGGGATAGTATGACGCAAAGACCCCATTACCTATGCAACCACCGATCTATAGATGTGCATCTGCGAGTGAAACCAGATCTAGGTGGAGGCGTTCGAAAACAAATTGGGCTTGGTGAAGGGAGGGGGGTGGAGACCAAGAGAGAACGAAACTACATAAGCTCTTTCCCCTCCCATCACCAAAGGGGACAGAAAAAAGAAAAAAGAAAGAAACATAGTAAAGTCTGTTCCGAAATCAAGTAGGTTAGTGGCTTCAAGTTTAAACCCTCAGTTCAGGGGAGATAGCTCCCCCCCTTATGTTATTATTACTCTCTAAACGAGGTACGTATACCTGCCGTTTTACGGGACAAGGACAGGTGCCTGGAGAGCTTACCTCAACGATATAAGTAAAACAAACACAGATGAGAATGGGCATGCGCCTATGGATTTAGATAGGTAGCTGGGTAGGTAATCCATATCACAACAACATAATCTAGACTAAATAATGATACATGAAGTCTCTATAAGGGCTATCTGGTAAATTCGTAGATTGCCCTCTAGATTTTACACGCATGTAAACACATCCAGCAGAGAAGCTTGAACAGGCAAGGCGGATGAGAATACACATGTAGGTTAGGTGTTGGCAGTATATAACACGTATTATTTACTAGTATATCTCTTCCCAGCTCATTCATCCGTGTAGTCACAAGGCGAAACATAGCCCGCCCACCGATGACAAGGTACTAAGCTAGTACTCAACTATCCATCTTCCCACCACATATCCCGTACTTTCCTGCCCCTAGAACCCTTCTTATACCTACAATAAGTTACCCGAGTCCTGACCAGACAGGGGGGTTTTCAAACACACATATCTTCAACAGAACATAAATCTTTGAAATTTGTGACAAGGAGGGAGAGCTTTTATTATTTTCTCCTCTCCTGCCCATTCGCTTCTAGCTATCTGATCCTAGAATCGGACATGATGGTAATGATGATGATGGGTATATGCAAACCATAAGAGAAAGAATAGAAGGGGAAAAAAGTGACCAAACATACAAATATCTGCTAGAAAGAGAGAGGGAAAAAATAGTAAAAGGCTTCTCAGTCTTCTGCTCGTCAAGGGTGAGAGCAGAATAGACATAGAAAAATAAGAAACACGAAGGAAAAAAAAAAGTAAGGCATGTTCATACAATGGAATCAAAGTAAAAAAAAACAAAAGTGCTATGGGGTAGGTAAGGTAGTCAACCTAACACCGCCACGCTACCTCTAAACTCGTTCTTCCGATTGGAGGAAGAGTGAAGGATAATAACATGTAATAAAGAAACATGGCCAATGATTCCATCCATTATCCCGGAACCCCCTCCCCCTTTTCTCATGCCATATGTTATGGAGGGGTTCACTGTAATTCATAAAATGAAAGATTTCGTTTCGCAACCACTGCCTTTCCTCGCCAGACACATAAAAACGCCATACCATATATCCAGACTCGGATGAATTTTTTTTCTTTCTTTCTGTGGTTATATTCCTTTCTTTGAAGAATCCCTTCGCGCAAACCGACCTGTCTAATGAAGTAACCGGGAGAAACAAAACAAAAGTTTAAACCGAAACGCGGGGCGCTGTTCCCTAGGATGCAGATATATCGAATATTACGACCAAGATCCGGGATTTGTCGATGGATGGGCCATACATCTCCTTGGCCCTAAAAACAGTGAACGTAGGTGAATTACATAGCGTGGAGAGAGAGAGAGAGTTGGTTTTCGTATAGTAGCGAAGAAGCTTTGCAGATTCGTACGATGATGGATGGCGTCTTAACATTCACACTTTGCGACAGAAAGAGCTAATCCGGAAAGGAGCTTGATCATTGAGCACCCTTCACGTCTCGCTTTACGTTGAGTGCCCATCTTAGCTGACCGAGCACTTGTTTCGTTTCTTCGATGGTTTTTAGCTGCTCTTCTTCTCGCCGGCGAGCTTCCTCTTTAATATGCCGTAGTGATGCCTCCTGCTCACGCTTGTAAGCCTCGAACTGGTCGCCAATTTCGTCCTTCTGCCGCTTGAGATCCCGGATGTTGCCGTCCTGCTGGTCGCATAAGTCCCGCAGGACATTGATCTTCTCGTCATCCTTCCTCCGTTCTTCGACTAGGGATTTGATGGTTGCGTCTAGGCCCGCCGCTGCCTGCTTTACTTCCTTGCCCTGTTCCTTCCAGTGAGACGATATGGCATTATACCGGCCCTCCATAAGAGCAGCATGGGCATTCGCCTCTTCAACCTGGACTTTGGTGTCGCGCCGGCCCTTCTCCAGTTCTTCTTTCCATATCCGTTCCCGTTCCTGGGCATCGGCAGTCCGCTTCTTCTCCAGTTCTACGGCGGCCTGGAGGGACTCGACTTGGCGCTCCTTTCGGTTCAGCAAGGTCTTCTGGATGTTGGCTTCTAACAGGCGCGACTCGTATTCGGAGATCATGCGCTCCATCTTGTCTTCCAGCAGCTTGGCAGCTTGTTTTGATTCTTCGGCCTTTAATCTCTCTATCTGAAGATCGCGTTTCAGGGCTTCATTTTCGGACACCAGCTTGTTGATGACACGGCCGGTCTTTCCGAGTCCGGCCTTGCCCACGGCACCATCCCACTGGTTGGAGGCGTCATGGAGGTGATCGTCGACCAGAGTGGTATCGGGAATGGGGGAATGGTCTGCCAGGTTTTCCCTTCCCCTGGGCGAAGCATCGGTGGCGGACATGAGGGAACCGAGGCCGTTGGAACCGGGGGAGAGAAAGTCTGGGTCAGGCGAATGGGGCTTTAACTTGACGGTCGAGCTACTCTGGGTGGAGGGCAAATTGGAAAGGTCGGAGGCGCGGCTAACATTACTGTTCACGGAGCTAGAAAAGCCGCTGTTGCGAGCAGAGGGAGATTCCGAAGAATCGGTTTCGGAGGGGGCTTCGAAGCTAGGTACAGGTCGGATGGTTCGAATAGTAGAGGTGTTGGGGCTTGCAGTCATAGTGTTTAGGGGAGCGCGGTGTGGTGATGGTGATAATGAGGACGATGATGACGCATGTGCAAGCTTTTTCCCTAAGTTTGCATCTGAAGCTGCAGCGTACAAGTCAGTAAGCGAAGATTGTAAGAAAAGAGAGACTGATTCTAGATCGAATTCGGCATCTCATAGAGAGAAAAAAGAAAAAAAGAAAAAAAAAAGAAAAGAAAAAGCTCGTCAAAGAAGGTTATAAGAAAAGAGACTGTAGACTGTGGCTTACCGTTCTCAATGTCTTGGTGTATAGTGAGAGAAGAGAGTTTGTGATTAGACACGGCTCGAGGAGGAGGTTTCTGTAATCGACTGGGCATGTCTCGTTTTTGATTTTGATTTTTTCAAGACTTTTTTTTTTAGCACCGGCGGCAATTTAGTGTTTCGAGCTCGAGCTCGAGCCCGAGTTTGTTTTTGTGTGCGCGTGCACTTTGTATGTGTGTAGTTGTGGGCGTGTTTGTACTTATGATGCGTGTGTGTGTGCGTGTGGTACCGGTACGTCGTTATTATCGGTGGCAGATGGGGGTGGGGGAGTTTAAAGAGGAGTAGGTAGTAGTAGCAGCAGCAGCAGCAACAGCAATAGTAGCGGCAACAGTTGGAGGTGACAGTTTCGGGCGCGTGCTCGCGTCAGAAAGTCTCAAAATGTGGAAATGTGTTACGGATTGGTTGGTTGTATAATGCAAGTCATTGTTTAGTAGGTAAGTAAAAGTAGATGTAAGAAACAAAGATTACAGTACAAAAATAAAAAGAAAGAAAAGAAAGAAAGAAAGAAATTCGTTAGTATGTAATGTAATGTAGGTACTAGTTAGTAGGTAGGCTATGGTACTACGATGATGCCCTGGTGTACATGTAGTATGTATGAAGTAAGGTAGAGAAAAAAAAGAAATCGGGGAAATTATTTTTCTATTTTTTATTTTTGTTTACTCCCATTAACACCTTCCACCACATACTACCTATTACCGTAATGTTGACTTCATTTTAGGTTAGGGAGCCAAAAGTTAGATTACAAGCCCTGTTAAACGGCTCCTTCCCATGTTCATTATTAAATGCTATCATATTGACATGGATGATGGATGATGGATAACGGATTGGGGGGGTAACGAGAGAGGGGAAGGGTTAAAAGTGAAGGAGGTAGGGATGCGTGTTCAAACCAAAAGGAAACCACGAGGTACGGAGTACTACATTATCCAACGTTCTGTCCCGACAACCTATAAAGAGATGTTAGCCGACTAGTGTATGTATGTAGGTACATACCTAATTCCACCTGAACGGAAGCGTAAAATGCATACATGTATGTGCCTAACATCACCTAGTACACTAGTGACGCTGTGGCGCGCAAACTACATAGTATGTAACTAACCTAACTAGATACTAAAATACATAATGCACAATGCGCCACATTGGAATCTCACTTCCCAACGCTCAAACCGTCCCCGCATTCATTAAGAAACGAAACAACACCAGAGCAGCAGACTTAAATTACCTAAGTGCAGAGGTGGGGGTGGAAAGGGAAGGGGGAAATGGATCCCCCTATAAGTCAAGTCAGTCAGCCAATGCAATTTATACGTATGTACCTAGGTATCTTACACTAGGTACATGTATAATTACCATGACCCTTCCAACTTTGCCATAATCATCTGTTCCTACTATTTACCCATGTTTCCACTTTGTACCTATAAATCGAAATCCAGGATCTAAATTGACTAAATCAGCACTACGAATCTATATATATGTACCTAGGTATATATATGAATATATATTACACAAGACATACGATAGATCATTTAAGGATGTACCAGAGCGAGCATGGAATGATCGTCCCCTATTACACGTCGGCAAGATGCAGCAAGCATCTACTTTCACATCTCATCCACACTCCCGAATTCCACAAATTATAACGCAGCCTGACGATTTTATGCACACGCCGTTTGAGACTTCACTTATGCGAGACGCGTTAAACGGGTGTCGTTGTCTTCCAGTTCGGCTCAATGGCTTATCTTGAAACCACGCGCCTATGCTGTGTAATACACACATTAACTCCCAATAGTACATGCACTATATAGGTACACTGGAAGGGGTTGATGAAAACAAAAAAAAAAAAGATGAAAATTCTCCGATTGACCAAAAGGTAGCTTGGTTGATGAGGCGACGGCTACTTACGTACTAATAGAGACACACATACTACCTATCTAGGTTAGGTATCTAATGTAAACTAGACACATGCAGCACACTACCATATGTGTAGATGAGCATCCCTGACCTAATCCTTGACTTTTTGAGATCCCCTGCCCGGACCCCTGAAAATCAACCGCCTGACTAACTGACTAAACCTACCAGACTGCACAGTTATGTAGCGTACATAACGTACGCATACATACAACCACCTAGTACATACTTATAGAATTGGATGTGATGGCAGCAATAGTGTCACACGGCAGATACTAAAAGACGACATAGAAGCGTCTGAGCAATGTAACCAAACATAAGACATCAATACTTATGTAAGTTGCCTAGGTTAAGCAGTTCTATAAACAATTAACACACGAAAGATCGAACTTATTCGTCAGGAAATATATATGACATATATCTAAGTCACGGAACTAGGTACGTATACATCTGGGAAAACTGCTAAAAAGGGAAAAAGAAAATTATAGAAAAGAAGGGAGAAAAAAGGAAAAAAAAACCATTTCTCCCTGGCACTCTCTAATCTATATGAAGCCCACCGCGCCTGGTAACCAGCTCGAGGGATGACCCTGGGGGTAGATGGCCAGGAGGCGATAGTACAGCAAGTCCCTCAGATAGGGGCTACCCCTCGCGGAGTAATTATTCTCGTAGAAGGTCTGCGTGGCGAGGCTGTCGCCGATGAGCCTGGGATCCGTCGTGGCCGGGTTCTCGCGGAGCGTGAACAGGAGGAAGAGGATGAGCTCGGGGATGTACTTGGGGCCCATGCCCGACATGATGCGCACGCGGTCGACCGGGAGGCAGTCCCCGAACCGCCCCGGGACCTCCTGCGACGTGTGCATCACCGCCATGATGAGCCCGATGAGGGCGAACTGCGTAAAGCACGGGTCCATCGCCCGGTGCCAGTACCCCTGCAGGTTGTCGAGCGTCTCGTACCGCACCCGATTGAACAGGCTGAAGTCGATCGGGTCGTCGAAGTCCCCCGTTCTCCAGTTGTGCCGCACGTTCCGCCAGAACAGGTTCATGTCGTGCTCGCGCTCGGGCCGCCCGTAGGGCCACGGATCAAGGAAGTGCACTGTGTCTCTCTATAGATGTCATGTGAGCTGAAAGCCGCCAGACGAGTATGTTTTCGAGCGGGGGGGAGAGGGGACCACTTACTTCACGATCGTACATGGTGAAGGTATACGCCCTCAGGCGATCGATCTTTTCTGGCTCGTGTTCTACCTCCACCATACTGCAGTTTTCAAGCAAGATCAGTCTCCCTCCGTTCGATAGCAGCCGCTCGGGTTCTAGATTATAGGGTAAAGTTCGAACATGGCGAAACGACGGGGCTTTACTTACTGCCGATGGATAAAAATTAAGATTCGGTATTTGCCCCAGTCTGGATTGGTGCGATGAGGCTGTTCGTACGTAGAGGTCCAGTTGGTTTGCAAGTCTTGGTAAAGGTTCTGGTCCCAGGTGTCGATCTTGTGCAGCGGTATGTATTCATCCCAGTCGAAGTCATCAGGTGGATCTCGAGGAACGTCGAGCATATGCGGGCTGATGAAGGTCCACTAGAAGATGTTGGTCAGCATATGCGGTACCCTTCCCGGGCGAGCTACACATCTGCATCGAGGGACTGCTACTTACGACGTTGTCAACACTAGCTCGAGTTCTGGCATTGTAGGCATCTAATCAAGTCAGCCACGGCTTTATGCGTCGTATCGCGGATAGGCGATATTAAGAAAGCTCCGGGAAACAACTAGATCTACCTACTAAGGACAAAGGGGATATCTGTTTCTTTTAGGTATTTAGACATGTTAAATGTCGGACCAGAAGAGAGGAGCGTCTTCATTACTCTTGCCATTCGTCTCGAGCTGTCTGGAGCATTGCTGAGATCAGGTTTCCAGGTCCCTGTTCTTGTGTTAGAAAGTAAATTAACAAAGGGCCGATAAAGAGACACGACAGCAGAGGAGAAGCATGTATAAAATATCGCTTACCACTTCCATCCCCTGGATCGGGGATCAAAGCATTGAATGGAAATGGTGCCTGTGAGTTAAATATTTAGTATAGATGCCTTAGCCAAAATTTAATCGAAAAAAGTCACTTTGACTTCAGTCTAGAATAACTCCCAACTATTGAATTTGAAGAATTTACTTACAGGATACCATGGAGGGCCGGGCGGAGCCGCGGGACCAGGGGGAGCAGCGGCCATCTTCAACGTTGAGATTTATCTGAACAATTAATATTAATAGAAGCGCGAAGCACAGAGGAATCTCCAATATTCGTGGACCCGTATCAGCTAATAGGATTATACGATTTTCTTTTCCTGCTTCAAAAACCCTGTCACATCGAGTTTTGATATTCATGTATATAATCTGGGATTTGAACAAAGGATACTCTCAGTCTTGTACCCGAAAGCAGCCATGAGCCTGTGTTTTCACTAGCCCATTATTACATCAACGCTGTATCTTTGTTGAAAATCTGAATAAGTATGCACCTACCTAACCAATAAAAATATGCGAGCATTACAAAGATGGTTCTGGGCTTTGTCTGGCAGGGTATCTTGCTTCTAGGAATAAGGAGGATTGTGATTTATTAGATCAAATCCTCAAAGAGACCAGTACCCCTTTTCTATGTATGAGTCGCCTAATAGATAATTATATAGATGCTGGACCATGTTTGATTTAGTAAGCAGTTCACGGAGACAATATCACAAATGGACAATCAAGGATATGCTAGGTATGTTAATGATAGTTTTGATGAGGTGCTGGGAGCTTCATAATGAAGTTATTTCTGGCTTGATTATAAAGCTCTATATAGATAAGCAGCAAGAAATCATCAATTTTATAAGTGTATATTTACAATATTATGAGTATTATTGACGACAGAGATGTCTTTTTTACATACAATTAATATTCAATAAGTGTAGGATGTTTTATTAATCTACTCAAATACCTCCCTCCACCCTTTTTTCAGACAGCTATAAAGATAATTTGGTTCTTGACATCTCAATGATGGTTCTTGACGATGATGCAACGTGTGGGGATAATAAACCTCACATTAATAGTATTCTTCTCATTCTCAAGGCTCAAAAGTACATAGGTAAATTCAAAATAAATGTGAAAGAAAAAGAGAGAGAAGGGGGGGCATAGGATATCAGTCTCTCACTACAAGGTTTATATTGTTTAGGCTCTTACAGGCATCGATCATCGTCTAAGTTAGAGGAAAACTATCAAATATCCAGTCCTATTGTTACAATGTGGATACCCCGATCTGCGGGTCCACATATATCCAACGACTAAGCAACATGCCGACATGCAGGAATGAAGGCGAGTGAGGGGTTAGGACTGAAAGAATGGATAATAGGTCCAACACATCGGAAGAGGTCGGCGTTGGGCGTCGACACTCATGCTTTGTATATTTAGAATATTGGAATACGCGCCAACGGCTAAAAGATCTTATAGGCGGAGGACTAAGCTACCCGTCTATATAGAGAGCTAAGGATCCCCTCGCAAAATGGGAAGGGGGATCTGGTACGGCTATTCTAAAACAATTATTCTAGTTTTTGAATACAGGCATATTACCCCTTAACACCTATATCACTAAAGTACTTATGGTATCTAGTACCATGAAGCAAACTGGGTTTCCAGCAGACGTCCACGAACAGGAGGTACCTCAGATTCTCCATAGCATTTTTCTTCATCGCAATCCCAGGCCCAGGGCTAATAGAAACCACGCACGCACCGTACAAGGAGATGAACTGGGGCATTTATGTAGGCATTTTTATATAAAAACGCGAATACCGTAAGTTAGTCTAGCCAAGATACAGAAATAAACAATAAATCGCTGAAACATTGCCTTCACACCATCTATGTCCCCTTTAAATCAAACTGTAGGTATATCATCCTCTCATCCAACCAACCTCCCCTTCCCCTATTCCCTTCAATCCCTCTTCCCCCCTTCCTCAACCGCCACCGCCGCCGCCAAGCTCCTCTCGCTCGCGCCGCGCGCCTCGAACGGCACGCCCTCCACGAACGGGGTCAAGAAGCCCGCCTCCTCGCCCTCGAGGTCGGAGAAGTACTTATAATCCAGGCCGCGGATCTCGTCCTCCTGGCGGACGCGCAGGTGGAGGCCGGGGATCTTATTGATGACGAACAGCAGCACGCAGCTGACGGCGAACGACCACGCGGCGCAGGTCGCGGCGGCCGCGAGCTGCAGCCCGACCTGGCGCCAGTTGTGGTCCCACCAGCCGCCGTCGTACGCGTCGCCGCTGACGCCGTCCAGCGCGGGCACCCAGCCGGCGGCGAAGAAGCCCGTCAGCAGGTCGCCCACGACGCCGCCGACGCCGTGGATGGCCCAGATGTCGAGGCCCTCGTCGAGCGCGGGGATCAGGTACTTGTAGCGCGTGACGTAGAAGCAGGCGGCCGCGGTGAGCGCGCCGATCGGCGCGGCCACGTACACCGGCACGTACCCGGCGGCCGGGGTGATGCCGACGAGCCCGGCGATGATGCCGGAGCAGAAGCCCAGGATGCTGAACTTGCCGCTGTGCGCGTGCTCGAGCAGCTGCCAGCCGAGGCCGCCGCCGCAGGCGGCTAGGTTCGTGTTCACCACCACGTAGATGCTGCGCAGCGACAGGTTCGCGGTCGACGCCCCGTTGAAGGCGTACCACCCGAACCAGATCAGCACCGTGCCCAGGCCGACGAGGAACGGGCTGTGCGGCTTGAAACGGTGCAGCGCTTTGCGCCGCTCTTCGCGCGAGGAGGGCGCGTCGCCGTCGCCGAGGCGGGGCCCGAGCATCATCGACCAGGCGAGCGCGCCGAAGCCAGAGGCGATGTGGACGGGGCCCGAGCCGGCGAAGTCGTAGACGCCGAGGTTGTAGAGCCAGCCGTTGGGGTTCCACTCCCAGTAAGCCAGTCTGCGGGTTGTTTTGCAGTTGAGCAGGGTGCGGACGTTATGTATATACTTTTCTGGGGAGGGGGGCCTATAGAGAAGAAGAAGAAGAAAAAAGGCAAGACTTACATATAATACACAAACGTCGTCCAGCACAGCAAGAACACCATGCTCGGCCACAACCTGCCGCGCTCCAGCATCGCGCCCGCGAGGATCATCGCCGTGGCCGTGACGAACGTGCACCCGAAGGCCGCGTACAGGATGTCGGGTATATCCGGATTAGCGAGCGACGGGGCGGCGAGCACGTTGTGCAGGCCGGCGAGCGACAGGTCGCCGAGGATGGGGTTCGTCGTGTGTGACTGGTACAGCGAGTACCCGTAGACCCAGAACTGCACGCCGCAGGCGCAGGCGCAGAACAGGCTCTGGAAGACCATGGTCAGGGCCGACTTGCGCCGGTGCATGCCCGCGTAGAGGAAGCCGATGGCCTAGTTTTAGGGGGGGGGGGGAGGTCAGTGGCGATTAATGGATCGTGGGCATGTAGAACTTGGACTAGGGTAGGTATGGGATAGGGAGACAACGTACCGGTGTGATCTGCCAGCATAGGACGGTCGAGACGAGAAGCCAACACAGATCCCCTTTATCGTAGGGAGCGTTGAGGTCTTGCGTGATGGGGTTCCCGCCCTGGGGGTCGACGCTATAGTCCGGCCATTCTGTGACCGGCGTGATGTCGGAACTCATTTTCTCTCTCCCTTTTGGCCCTTCTTATCCCTTTCTCTTATTTATGTTTTCCTTTTCCCAACGAGAGGGTTAGGAAAATGTTGTCGTTGTAGTCAACTAGCTTCGTATAAAACACTTAGGCAATCCCCACGCGCTATTCGGAAGAAACTGCTATAATAGACAACCGAGATATGATGGAATATGTTGAGTTGTTAGTTGAGTGAACCGGAACTGTGGTCTTCGCTCTTAATGAGAATAGCACTTGTGAATCAATTACAATGTATATATGTTCCTCGAATAGACTAAATCCCACGGCTTCTTGTTTCAAGACAAGTGACAGTATCAAGTGTAAACCTCAACGAAAGGAGACACGGAAGAGCGATACCTTAGTCAGGAACAGCGTCGTAATTAAGCTGGCAGATTAGCGAGAAGAAGGGGAAAGGCAAAACCGAGGCAATGGATCCATTGAGCTGAACACCCGTCATATTCATATAATTCTGGGCCCCATATCTAGTGGCATTTCTGTTATCTCTCCGTGTCTTCCATTTGCCCCCCCTTGGAGGTCAAGGGGGGAGGCAGGATGAGAGGCTGAGGGTACTCTCGTAGGAAACCAGGTTCTTTCACTTAACCTAGATTGGTTGGACGGCTGGCTACCTACCCACCGACTTATACGCATGCACGTAGGCCTTACAAGTGGCTACCTGAATCTAGCTCTACTCTAGATAGAGTAAGTAGGTACCTAGATTAAGGTGTATTGCAGAGTTATGTGGATCATAGTACTTAGGTTATCTGCTTACCTACCTACCCTGGTTTCTACCCTTTTCGGTTCCCTTTAGATGCAGTAGATCCATACCTGACCTCAGATGAAAAGTTTTTTCAACCTCTACACTACTACCACATTTAATATTCTAGATGAGTAATTGGTTAGTTAACAAGCTGACTCGGGGTCGGGAAGCAAAAGTAAATTTTAAAAGGGCATATGCACTGCACATATCGTGTAGGATATTGGATAAGCTGGATGCCATAGTAGTAAAACAAAAGAGAGACAATCTATTCCTCGGTTCAAATACCGCCAAGTTCCGCCACCCCAAGCCCCCATGTTAAAGCCAAGAGATAAAGGTTTAGTTGATAGATACTCAGAGATAGAGAATCATCTTAAAAACCTGTCGTCATCCGTTTGAGATTATACCCAACCAAGCACCTCGAGATGTCTAACCTAGGATATATTACGCGGGGAGAGGGAGCTTGATCTGACAATCTAGTGAGTCCCGCCATCTTGGCAGAGGTCTCGGCGTTCCTGCATGTCGAAGACGTTGTCCAATGAAACTATAGTATATAGTGTAGCAACCACCCCTTTTGGTGTTCCATAATTGGAGATGGATGGGGCATGATGGGGTACCTGATAGACAAGACATAATTTTGGCTTGACTTGACTTGATTAATACGTCTTATTAGATAAGAAAGATTTGATAACGTTCCATTCTCCCATGTTACGTCAATCCTATAGATAACATCATTGGAAGTACCTGAGCTGTCCTAGATTACAACCTTGATAAGTTGACAACGATTCAAGTACCCTAGGTTAGGTACTTAAATTCTTAGCTTGGATGCCCGTGCCGTTTTACTTCCAGTCTATATATGTGAAGACTGCGGAATCGGAGCTGAGCTCGGATTTTCATCGGTATGCCCTTCTAACTGATAACCTAAGACTAGCAAGTAAGTGTAAACCCATCTTGCTAACAATCATCAAGATATCTTCTTCATCAAAGTAAAACACACAAATTTCAATAGATTTTTGGAAGCCAACAGGAAATATGGGGGAATCAACCGTAAATGTCGTCATCTCGGGTAATGCGCGACCCTGGTATAGGTGATGTGCTACTCAACCTGCAAAATGCATCACCTACCACTGCTCCGGCCGTGCCTGAGCTCATCCGTATACTGCTGCTACTGATCTCTCCGTTCCTTTCCCCCTTTTCCAAACTCCATACTTGACCTTTCCGTCAAATTACCAATTCTCGATACACAACCGTAGATGCCTCTTTTTTTTTTCATGGAGACCCATCAGTCTCCAAGGAGGAACATAAACAAAGTTCTAGAATACACTATCTTCACTCTCTTATCGCGTGTCGCGTTGTAGAAACCGCGAAGAATCTACAACTGAAGGGGGTATCACGTAGCAATCGCCGTCGCACCAGCACCAACAGGCGTACTATTCTCACTGGCATTTTGTTTGGCTGCTTCTAGGAAGCCTGGCCTCCATTTCTGCAGGTACTTGGCGGCTATGGGCCGCGAGTCCTCATAATCCGTCCAGATGTCCTGGACCGTGTCTAGCGCAAGGTTCCGGACCGGGGGCCGCATCATCACCAGATAGTACAAGCTCGTAAGTGAGAGACTGACTAAACTCGGGTCTCGACAGAGCGTCTTAACCCGTGAAAGAATAGCAGCGCTTAGTTCGGGCAGTTCGCTCAAAAATCGGGTCAAAACTTTGTCTTGAGAGTGTAGGTAGGGAAGAAATCCATCGAGAAGACGTAGTGCCCATTTCTCGTAATGGGCTGGGATTTCATGCGGTGAGGTCGAAGAAGACAGAGCCCGTTGTTGGACGCGATCATTGTACCACTCTTCACTCAACCACGAAACAGCAACCTCGATGCGTTTCCGGAAGTCTTCCAGAATATAGGTATACAACATTTCGCGTATGGAATTACTCAAATGGGACCCGGAGAGTGCCAGCTGGTTGTCTTCATCTTTTATTGAGACGTCAAGACCAGCATTTGCTCGGGTAGCTAGACGTGTGATCACCGTGACCCAGGAATCGCGATCATACGAGCTGGCCGCGAGTCTGTTGATACCAGCCTTTGTCTTCTTGACTGCAGGATCTTCGAGTGTTCTCATGGTGCCAAAAACGCGTGCAATAGAGCCCTGGCCGACCTTTACGGCCTGTTCGGGGTTGAGAGTGGGTGGCGGCGGAAGTCGAAATGTAGGTAAAGCTAGACCGTCCAGAGCAGGGTTTTGCAATTCGCGTCTTTCGTCCGAAGGTGAAGAGTCAAGCTTGTTTAAAAGTTGCTCTGTGTCCTCCGCAGCATAATAGTCCGGTTCGTAGTCATCTTCGTCCTCTTCTACATCCAATGGCGCTGTCTCCGGGTTAATGGGTTGCTGTTGCGCCTCATATAGAGCTCCTAGACGGTCCCTCACACTCTACGGTACCCATTAGTGTCAAACCCAGAATGTCGCTCGAGTGATTTATCAACTTACGGCGATAGCTCGCTCTAGCAGCTGAGGGTCCAGCTGGGAAATAGTGCGAACGCTTATCTTAGCAGCGAGGGCAGCAGGAACGGTGTCGCCAACGTGGAAATTCTTCAAGCCCTCATTCGTAGTCATAGTAAATACCTCTGCTAGGCTATGGGGACCAGGCTTCAATGGGGATGTATCGATCTGTGGCTGGGCAGAGGTAGGTCCAGTACGCTGGCGTTTGGCTTCCCCTGCTGCACTAGCTTCTGCTAATGCTCGTTTCCGGGATTCATCAAAAATCTCGGCCCGTGACCGCACAAGCCGTTCAACGTATTGTTGTATACGACCAGTTAGAGGGTTGTGCGGGTCCCTGCACCTAGAATGAGCAAAGAACCAGACATTTCGCAAATACGAACTTACCGTCTCGAGAGATGTATGAGCAGCATCCGTGTGGTCTTCTCCATCGATTTAACAAGCACCTTCGTCTTGGGCGTCATGGGAGAGTTGGCGAGTTTCAATGGGTTGAAATTAAGTACAGTATTGAGAATTCGACTGGAGGTCGCGGGTCTTGCTCGGACAAGGATGGACAGGGTGTTAAGAGTAGAATCCACTATCAAGGCATCACTATAGACGATCAGTAACCGTGAAGCTGTAGACTGTGCTTCTACTAGCGTGGAGGGCACTGTACCTGCTATTCTCTTGTAGGGCACCTAGCATCCTGTCTAACAATCCGAATGCCTCGGCCTCAAGATTTGAGCGGTCGAGAACAGGATGGCTAGGGGGAATCATGACGAGAGATATATCTAGGGGGTCGCCTCGCTGGGGTCGCAGTTAGCAGACATATTACTTGTGTGAGAGAGTGGTCGGCGAGGTCCATACTCTTGGTTCCGGGTTGATACTTGGGGTCTGCGCAAGCACAACTCGTTGCGCAAACTTGATACAGCATATCCTCACAGTCAGCGGAGCAGTATCCCATATCCGCAGTATCCTCGTCTTGATCGCAGTCATTCGTTGCCAGGTTGCTGTATCGTAGGAATTATTAATTCTAACAGGGGATCATGGACGTCAGCAGTTGGGCTTTTGATGGAGGATGAGAGAGAAGAAAAAGAAAGCAACAATAAAAAGCAGTGTCCAGACGAGTTTATCTGCACGCATAGTCGTCATCACGGCAGTCAGGTCTACAGAAGGTAAAGGTCTACGATCCCATGTGCCATGGGGAGGGTTTGTACCTACATCCATCGTAATGCCAGCGGGTATATACTGGCTGCTGCTTGTATAACACCTCTCAACACCATAACATCCTGATTAGCATCCTCTACTAATAGCTTGAGGGTCTCCAAGACCAAGAGCGACAAGGTCTCTTTCTGGCCGAGAGGGACGGCCGGCGTCGCAAAGGCCTCGGCCAAAAATTCAGCTCCCCATCTTCGGAACTCGACCAGAGCCGTTGGGCCAATTATGGGTAGCGTTGCTTGGATGACTTGTGGATAGTACGTAACATCGCCCAAGACAAGCTTGCGAGCACCTTCTAATTGGCGAATCTGGTCGGGAACGGATAACTGAGGTTGTTGCGTCATGCTAGGAGGGAAAGGGTGGTCCTAGGCAAGCCCAGGACCAGCATGGATAGGTTGTAGGAGGTAGCGCTGGTCGCGAAAAGCTGAATGAACAGGAAGAAGAATATGGTTTATCGCTCTATGGTCTGTATTCGGTTGTCTGTCGTCTATATCGTCTGTCGGTAGCTTGGGTACGTGGATAGGAATAAGAAATTGGAGTCAAGAGGAAGCTCTCCAGGAACAATCCGATAGATCTCGGTCGAAGATGCTAGATACTAAAATGCCAAATGCTGGATTTCGGATGTTGGATGTCCAGGTGCTGTTGTGTTGGGGATGTCAATTGGAGAGGTTTTTGTTGTTGTTGTCTATTCTTGGGGACGATATTTTAGGTTTCGTTTCTTTATTCTCTTCATGCATAGAAAGAGGCTGCGAATTGCTTCTTCCTTAAATTCATGAGAGGGGGGATGAACAGGAACTAGGTTACTACAATCAACCAAAGAGGGAGTGGAGCTTAGTTTATTTGTCGGTCATGGTTATCGAAACAGGCCTTGTCCTTGTAGAAAAGAAAGAGAAAAAAAAGAAAAGAAGAAAATATGGAAAAGAAAAAAAAATAAGATGGAAATCGCAGAGGATTCGATGTTTTGTTCTGTCGCCTCGCGCTTTACGTTTAGTGTTGAGATTGACTTTAACTTGCTTGCTACTGCTGCAGCGCGAAGGAAAGATTTGGGAAAGTACGCTAACAAATGGAAACCTGCAAGTACATACATTCCGATACTTCAATATAAGTCCTTACAGTCATAATCTGAAAGCTTACTATTCAATAGCAAGCTGTTTTCTAGTTAACGGGGACCCACCTAAGCTAGCATATCCACCATCCATGTGTGCACCAAAACGTCCTTTGAACTGTGGAGTTGACTCCACCCCCACTGCCCCATACCTTTGAACCTAGGTTAGGTTAATATTATTCTGAAAAGACCTAACCTAGGTAATAAATACCTTCTACTAGGTACACTAATTTTATATGAACCTTTTCCTTTTACCACTTTTCAATCCATGTCTGTTCTAAAACAAGAAGAAGGGGAAAAGTTCAATGTGCATATAATAATCAATATGTTTTACATACACAAAATATACATGCTTGGTGATAACAGCTTTGTCTCGGAATAAGGTTAAGAATTGAAATATCATGTGCCACATAGTGTGTGTAAGTAGTTGCCCTATCAGAGTGTTTAAGTTAAGTATGTAGTACGACATGTTCCGTGCTACATCCAATAGAATCTACTAAAAGGTGATAAAGTTGACTCCACAGTTCAAGGTACTTCTTACCCAGCACCAGCTAGCCAGAGTTGACCCCTTTCTCTCCTTTCAACCTCAGCAACAACCTCAACATAATACCAAATGGAAATATCCCATCTCAGCAAAGCCACAATCTATTCAGTCTCCCTTTTCTTCAAACCTTTCCAACTCTCCTACGTAAACTGGGATAAGAGACTGAAATGTTGCCATTCACACATTTGAATGCAGGTGTAGATTGAACTATGCTCAGTACTAAACTTGTCAAGCAAAGGTCCAAAATATTCATCTCATCTATTGAAATGACATCTAGAAGCTACTCCAAACGATGAAAGACCCAGAAAATATGACAAAAGAATGGTCAGTGATACAGCCCTCTCTAAGTCGAAAAGGGAGCACTTGTCCCCTGGTATAATTTACGAGCCTTTAAACATTGAACCCAAGTCTCCGAACCAACCAGTCCCGAACATGAGGACTTCGGGGCGAGCACCCTGCCTTTAGAAGTCGTCCAGCTATAGTGTGATGGTTAGATACCTATTGGTTGGGTAAAAGAGGAGCACGGGTGGACTTGGAAAGTATCTCCTGGAAACGAAAGGGTACTTACGATAGCTTTGGTGGAGCTAAAGGGTCTGGTCAGGTACTTGCTAGACTCCTCAATGCCTTTTGCGGCAGCATCCTTGGAAGCCTGGCTCGAATTCTCAATGGCCTTGGTGACCATCGGGGATGGCCTGACGGGGATAAATTGAACCTCGTTCGCAGCATTAGTAGCCTGTTCCTGTAGGCTAGCCATGATCTCCGCTTGTCTCTGGACAGTCCGATTTGGCTCAAATGGGCCCTCCCGAGGGAAGGCCACGGCCTAGATGTTAGCAAATGCAAGCAGAAAGAAAACCACCATGTGGTCCAACTTGCCTTAGCAACCATGTCTTTAACACCGGCGATGGCGTTCTTGGACCATGTGTTGATTACATTGCTCCTTTCCGCGAGTATCTGCGACACGGGTTTCTATGCATTAGCATCAAAAAAAAGACGAGTAATAGCTAGAAATGAAAAAAGGTCCTCCTGATCTAACATACCTTCTTCTGCTGGTCATCTGCTGCAACTCGATAGCTCGACTGCATGTCGTTGACAAGCTCGAGTCCTTTGCTAATGAACTGGTTGTGGGTATCCAGGTACATGCCTGAGATTTCTCCGAAAAGCTCAAAGTACGCCCGCGTGTTGAGGGCGAAGCTGAATATGACCTACGACCGGAAAGAGTATTGAAACGTCAGCGGGTACTTGAGTGAACACGACACAGCCCATGCCTGACGTAATATGAAGAGTCGTAGAACTAACCTGGCGTTGGAGATCTGTGAAGGTGAAGTTTAGCACGGCCTTCGTCTTGTCGTCCATGGTTCCCGATTTAATGAAGTCGATAAAGGGCATCACTTGATCATCGACAACGGTGTTGATCAGGTCCGATACAGCCGAGAAGAAGGCTACCAGGCGGTTGATTTGGGACTTGAGCTGGATCAATATGTCGATGCACTTGACCAAGATGGACTTTATTTTGTCCAGGTTAAAAGTGGCAGTTGTTAGACTAGAAATCTCGGCCTGGATATTAGAGAGTTGAGCCTGTACTTCCAAAAGCTTGCTATTGGCCTTTTGGAAGCTCTCCGTGGTGGTATTCATGACTTGAGAAGTAGTGTTGAGCTTAGTCGCTGCGGCATCAATGGCTTGCTGACGGAACGCGCCTCGTTTGTCGGTGGGTGAGCTGTGAAGCTGGGGCTGATTAATCAAGGGTGGCTAGGGATTCAGATTCCATGTTAGTGTGCGGTTCGTCAAATAGACAGGCACGATATGGTGTTTTAAAATGCGGATGGGAGTCATTTAGCTTACACCCCGGCCTGTCGTGTTATTCTTGGAAGCCGTTTCAAGCTCAACAGTCTTCTGCACATCAACTCCCAGTCGAACCTTCCAACCATTGACTACTTCGGAGTCGTTGGCAGGCAGAGGTTTTCCATTGATGTTTTTGCTATCCTTTATAACATCTTTAATGGCTTCGGCGACCTAAGGTCATGGTTTTTCGTTAGTAGGAACGGCCACCAACGAACAAATATTGATACACTTTCGATCAAAGAATGAAGTACTCCATTGGGAAAGATGGGTATGTCTCACCTGTATGACGTCGTCTAGAACCGCCAACAAGGTTACCGAAGGAGGATCCGTAGAAGGTTTAAATGTCTTCTTTGCGTCGGCCAACAAGGCCATAAGAACCTCAATGCTGTTTGATTGCTTCTCATGGTCCTTGGACGTGAGAAGTTCCCAGTCCACCCCATTGTTCGGTCCACCAATCATGAACGAGCGGATACTTGCTACATAGTTCCTGATGGGACCGATCACGCCATAAGCAGGGTCATTGGGGTATGGAGTTACCGCCTGCGGCACGGCGGGGGGCGCCTTAACCGCCGGCTGAACGGCCGAGTGGTCGGCCTTGCCGTCCCCTACTGACCCACCCTTGACCCCACCGTTATTGCCGGTGAAGATGTTGACACCCTTGTCGATTTTGGCTGTGAGGCTGTAGCTTTCGATGAGAGCTGGCACTGCCAGGTTGAGTGCGTTGGTGAAGGACTCGCCTAGGTCGCTGATGAACTGCTGCCCGATCAGATCCCAGCCTGTCGGGAACTCGTCGGCCGCTTTCTTGTACGCCGCCGTGGCCGTCTTGAGCGTTTCCTGTAGCGTGCCTAAATTCTTGGCCGCCTCGTCCTTGACTTCTTTCGTGCCTGCCAGCCGCGTCTTGGCTGCGGCGAGGAGGCTTTGGTTGGCGGCTTGCTTCTCAGACGCATCGGATGAGGTCTGAACCACACACGTGTGCAGCTCGCACACCATTTCTAGCCAATCTTTGAACTCATTCTCCACCTCCATGGCCCGGTTCTTGCAGTCATCGGCGACTTTAGCTATGGTTTGGATGGTGGGCACCAAGGACGTCTTTGCTGTCTCGACATCACCTAGAATTTCCACCAGTTGGCGGACCTAGATATCTGTATTAGTCGGGCTAAAGCTTTCTCACTTCTTGAATATTGGTAAATGTGGAAGGCCTTAGGTAGAAGAGGCATACCCTGACTTTGATAGTGCCAGACTTCTGGGAAATGGCGTCAAAAGCTGAAGCAGCGACGCCAAAGGCTTGGACGCCCTTGTCAGAGCAGCTGATCAAGCACGCATTAAGCGACGGGTCACTGCCATCGAAGTTTCTAATTGTTCATTAGCGACTACACTTTGCCTTTCCTCCCTCTCTACATCATCTTGTACGTTTGAATCGTGAGCTGATCACTTACGGAAGAGTCTTGAAACCCCCAACAGGTGCGATGATCTTTATCGCGAGAGCGTCGGGAATGGTTGAGGCGACAAAAAGGGAACCAAGAAGAGAGATAGAAACAGGTGCTGCGGACAAAAGATCATTCCAGTTGAATCCTGGTCGAAACATGAGCGAGTTCTTCAAATTGTCAACATACTCCTTAGCAGTGGATTGACGAATCTGATTCTCCTTGATGTGCTGCAGGGCTTGGGACTGCTGGTCAAAGGACATGTTATCGGTTGTCGAAGCCGCCATCTTAGTTGCTTTGTGAGGGTGAATAGTAGGTATATGAAATTAAAATGATGATGATAGTTGAAGATTTGAGAGTCAGTGACTGATATCGAGAGACCACGATGTTTATATACCGAACCGTATAGGACAACAGGTGGGCTGTTAAGATCACCACTCTCCTCCTAGGTGAACCGCGTGAGCGACTACTCTCATCCATCTCAAGCAGCAGCGACAATAGTGCTCAAGATGGGCGACTTCGAAAATCATGAAGCTGTGACGTGTTTCAATGACTTCATGCATCTTGCAACGAGTTGACGAGCGAGTTGATGTGTCGTTTTTGCTTCCCTTGCATATATATTCAGACAGCCACTATATGCACGCACTGCGCTATCTCTTTTAGCATGTATAAACTATACCCAAAGGGAGAGAAGCCGGCACTCATGATTGCAAAGCTGAAATAATATCTCCAGACTAAAGCAGAGCTCGGTGCTTTTCATGTGCCATAGGTTGGCCGATCGAGACTATAATCGGTCAAGCGGCGAAGTGGACACAAAATATGAGAGCAGACAACTTCTATCGATTCGATATAGTCAACGGAAACACCTTTGGGGAATCGTCAGGTGCCCTTCCCAAGCCACAGAAACCAAAAAACCAAGGTTATAGACTTGCGCGAATCGGATTAGACACATTGCGGTGGTTTATAAGTCAAGTTCACCTTGAAACTAGTTACGTAAATCCGTCCGTGATGCATATTCCGAACTAAACTAGAAGTGAAAGAAGTGCCATAGAATCCATCGTCAGAGGCTTCTCCGTAGTCTTGGACGCGTCAAGAACTGAGGGGTAACGACGGCTAGGAGTAACGATGGCTTGCTGAAGCTGAACAAGGCGGGGGCAACTAGATGGCTCGGGCCCATAATCAGACATAGATCAACCACAGCTTTGCCGGTTCTGAAGGGTAGCAAACATCGTACACTATACTGACTAAAAAAAAGAACAAAAAAGAAATCTCGTCAGCCATGTCGTTGAAAATTGCAGAGGAGGGCGTCGCAATGGTCTGATATGCATAGGCTACTAATGCGGCTAGGGAGAAAGGCTTACATGTAGGGACCGGCCCGTGTAGCCCGCGGCACGGCACTACGGCTGGGCTTAGCGCCCGATGACTAGTGGGACCACTAATCGGGGGATGTGACGTTCTACGGCCGGGTAGACCCACACTACATTTGACGTCTGCGCTCCGTACGTCATGCCAATCATGGTGTGCTTTGAGACGAATTAACTTTGCCAAGACTGCGAGGAACCGATAAATCAACATTCTATGGCAGCACCAATATTAGGGGATGAGCTATGTAGTTGACAGATGTTTCCCCCCTGCCCCCTTCTCCCCTTTTTTTTTTCTTTTTCTCCAATAGTGATACTATCCTGCTCACTAAAAAACCCAGCTCTGATCTACCCCCTTTCGCTTGTAAATGAAAAGAATCCACTAGGTTAGTGCTGCTGGATCTTCTGTTGCGCCGTGTTCAACAACTTGGTCAGAGGCTGATATGATTTGCCCTGCACCACGGTCTCCACGAAGAAGACAAGGCCTTTGATCATCATGTCGACGAATTCGTCATGCGGCATATAGATCTTCAAGTTCACAGTGCCTTTTGGGGTGGCGTTGTAAATGAGGATAAAAGTCCCTTTGTGCGTGACATCGTTGACGATGGGGTTGTTCACGTAGGCCGACTGGCCGTGAGCAAAAGAGTTGCGCACGCAATTGTTAAACCACTGCCTCGGGCGATTGCTAGTCCCTGCGAAGGTTTCTACCACGGTTTTGGGGTAACGAGCGTTCAAGTTGGCGGCCGAGGTGAAGTCTCCGAGGTTGAAGGCATCGGCCGGGTCGACAGTAGTGTTGCCGGCCTGAGCGAGGATCTTCTTGTACCGCTCCAACGGGAGGACGATGCAGAAGTTACCGATGGACACGAGGTTGAAAGGTGTAAATCCGTTGATGATGACTTTGTACTCGGCATCGGTGATTTTGTTGGGGCCCTTCCCCTGGACTGATTTCCAGTTGACGATGCCGTTAGCGATGTCGGCCTCGGCGAGGTAGCAAGCTAAACCGCCTACTGCCTCTGTAAACAGAGCAACAGCATCATCTTGGGAGACTATTGTCCACGACATTACGAATGGGCTGGGGAAAGTAAAGTCGACCTGACGGTGTTTGGAAGACGGTCAAGAACGTAGGAAGCAGGAAGCGCAAAGGTAAATCTTCCAGATGTAGGCAATTGCACTACAAGAAAGCAAGATGACTTGGAGAAAATGTGGAAACCGGGTTGAAATTCGAGGCTTCCGAAAGGCACATATATATATTATCATGATCACCAGTATACTCGTTTGTATCGATCCTCGCACCGTACAGGCAACCACTTACACTCGCACGGTCAAACGAGGAAAGATCTGACAGCCTATAATTAACACCACATTTTGAAAGCAGATCTACTAATGCTTCAATAGTTCATGATCTCCGGGTAACAGCGCCCGGTATCCACGGCTCTGTTCTACATTGACATGATTGTGGTAAGCCGAACCGTCTTTCCTTAGACGGGTTGCCTAAAAGTAACTTGCTAGCGAACTTGTCGTGTCTTACATAGTCGTAACTTGCTCGCTAAAGGATGTCAATCCGGATAAGAGACACCAATCATGAAGTTTTACGAGTAGGACGACTAGTTTTCAGTATTCTATCACATTCGCGGGACTTTAGGTCCTCAGCTCAGCCAGCCACCTACCATGGTGATACGCCGTTCTCCGCACAATTGGAGTCTAAAGCAGGTTTGGTTTAAGTATAGTCATTCTATCAAAAAAGACACTCTGGTCATAGGATCCTATTATGCAGAGAACAGACATTGGCTTGTAGAATAAAGTGCTATATACCTAGGTACCTAGGTATTAAGTTTAATGGCGGTAACAACTGTTGGGTGGAGTTCTATACGAGTCACAATATATAAATCTCAGTGTTCTTGAAGACAGCGGGTCGTATTTGCTGACCGCGCAAGAGAAGAAATAGATTAATCACACCCCCAAATCTTCCCCCTTTCACTCTAAGATCTGTCTACGAATACTTTCCTTCTGACATTGAGTTCGTATCTCCTTTTGTACTACCAGTCACTTATTTCCATCTACCCCCCCATCGCCACCGCCAATATGTCTTTGCAGGATGTGACAAAGTCGTCGACGAAGCTTCGAGAACTTCAAGACGAGTTCACATCCATGAAGACCACCAATGCCTCGGCCCATGCTGCTGCCCAGACCAGCCTCGCCCGGAAAAATAACTCCGCCATGGCTGGCATGGCTGATCTGGCCGTGCTTCTTGACGGCGAGTTCGATCCCGCGCACCCACCTGATGGCCTGGCGCCCGCTCTGAAGAGAGCAGAAGGACTGTGGGCCGACGCCAAAGATGCCGCCTTGGACTGCTGGAACATCACTTCTAGCTATTCGATTAAGGTATGCGAAATTCATGTCCACACGTGCAAAGCACTTCTCCCCTGAGACCCACCCAGCCACCTTTTCCTTTCCTCTCTAAAGGAAACACTTGTAAGAAAGATAGGACAAGGGAATTCTAACACCGTACTTTATTCTCCCGGTTTCATAGGTAGCCCAACTGCACGACAGCAAGATCGCCGCCTGGCACTCAGAGGCCCAGGAGCTAAAGGGCCATCTACAAAGCAAGCTAGACACCCTCAAAGGCGCGCTCGCAACGCAAAGAAACACCCTCGAGGACCTCCTCGAGGCCGCCGAGGGCGCAGCCCAAGCCCTGAAGACCATGGACCGGAAGCTCTACGAGGCACAGCACAAGTACGACGAAGCGGACATGTGGACGCTGCTCTGGCCTCCCGCACGCCTATACCTCGAGGGGCTGAAGCTCCTCATCGAAGCCACGACCAACGACCAGGAGGGCGCGCGCCGCGGGGTCGCAACCGCGCAGGCCGCGCTCCGCCAAGCCCAGACCCGGGCCGCCGACGCCGAGGCCCTCGCGCTGGACACGGCGCGGCGCGCGGCCGCGCACGCGGGCGTGCTGCGGAAGGGGCGTGAGCTCCTGGCCGCGTGCGCGGGGCTGGTGGGCGGCGTGGAGGCGGCGCAGCGGGAGGTGGGCGCGCTGAAGAACGAGTGCGTGCGGGCGCAGGAGGTGGTGGGGCGGTGCGCGACCCGGGCGGAGGGGGCCGGGTACGCGCTGACGAAGGGGGAGTACGGCGAGGCGATCCTGCGGGTGTGCGAGGTGGGGCTGGAGAGCATTTCGCTGAGGCCGGCGGCGGTGAGTATCTGCAAGCACCTCGCTGCGCATGATGATGGGGCTGGGAGCATACGGGGGATTAGGACGGAGCAGCATAAGGAGGGATTGCTGGCTTATCTTGAGGCCCAGGGCGCTGCGGTGACGGGGAATTTGTTGGCGAATCTGCCGCCGATGATGTGGATGGCTGCTGCGGCTCCTCACCTAGATCCCCTCCCCTTGGCTACGGAGGATGGGATGCCTTTGACGGAAGAGCATAAAACGGATATCATGAATTTCTTGCATTCAATTGCTCTTTTTTGATATATTTTTTCTTTGGTTGGTTAATCACTCAACCCCTATTCCATTTACCCCTGAATCTTTTACTATATACCTAGTAGGTAGGTAGGTAGTCGGGGGGTAACATGGAACTTGAGCATGTCATTCTAGCAGTTCTCCTAAGAAAACGCCTTCTAAATAAACATACCCAAACAAATCCTATTATCTGTAACCTGCAGTTACTTTGTATCTTCAGGAAATAGCCTGACTGTGAAACTCGTATAGTAGACTCTTCACAGTCGAGATAGCAGATCCCCAGGTCCCCACTTGGCAGGTACCTAAGTACTCTCCTCCGAAGAAACCCCGAGAACCCATCAAGTACTGCGTAAATACATAACCAATCCCATCATGCAGAAAGCCAGATTAGTAAGTATGTGCAGGTTCTTCCCCACGTACATATGCACATAGCCCGCAGACCATCACCAACATCTAATGTAGAGTAATCATCAGCCCACACTCGAGAGAAGTGCCACTTATACTTCGTACTACTACCACTTACATATAGATCTGATCACATCTCGTCTCAAGCCTCGTCGCATTGTCCCCCAAACCCCCTCCAAAAGCACGCACGATCCGAACAATTCAGTACTAAGAGAGAGAGAGAGAGAGGGAAAAAGAGACAGAAGTCCCCAAGATGCCTTCTGGGTAATGCCGCTCTCCCCACTTGGCAGAAGCTTGACTCTTACTAACCATTGCTCTGTTTCGCACCCGAGTATACAGTTTCGGAAACTCATCCTACTACGACAAGCAGTACCGGCAGTCGGCCGCGCTGATCCGCGCGCGGCGGCCGTACCTGTTCAAGAATGCCGCTGTGGGCAGCGCCGTGGCCGCTTTCACGCTCGGGGTTTGTACGTTACGTCTCCAACCTCCTCTTCCCGTATTTCCCCTCGATCCCCCGTCTCTTCCACAAGACCGGCGCCCCCTACCCTTCCGATATCATTCTATAGTCCCATTATGGATATGCGCCGGTCTCCGTCTCCGTATAAAACCCCATATATATATAGCTAACGGTCCGGTCATGCGCAGACATCTACACCATCCGCGCGATCGGCCAGGACGAGTTCGAGGACGTAAAGGTTCCGGATGCGCCGAAGAAATAAATACCCCCCCGCGAACCTACCTACCTACTTAGCATGACACACGAAACCCTACCTACTTACAAAAACAGGGAGGGGGCTAAGCGCAATTGATGCCACCAGACGAAAAGAGGGATAAAAAAAAAATAATTCACCATTCTGTCTTCACCGAACGAATCGATCCATAGGCGTTGAGGGAGGAGGGCCAGCAGTGTAATATCATCAAACCCAGCACAGGGGGTCACGAAATCTTTTGCCTCGTTTATCTACTACACTACATTTGGGGGCTGATGTTGAGTGTACAATATACCAGAAGCCAAAAGAAAACGAACAATAATCAGTAAAAAACACTGCTTAAGTGGTATCATGAAGCCGAAACTAAACTTTCAAGCCTCCCTCCAAAAGGACATCATCTTGTATCTACGAGAAAGAGAGAGGGAAAAAAAGAAAAACTCACAATTATGCCGCCACAGAAAGAAGAAGAAATAGCCGCCCCAGTTCTAGGATTTTGCGCATATACCACCAGCAGCAGAGAGAGACAGAGACGCATACAGAGAGAGCAGTTTTTGTCCATTTCCTACACTAACATCCGAGAACAGAGAGGTGGAGAAGAAAAAAGAAATGAAGAAAAGTCTGTCCGACTAATATATCCATCCTATTCCCTCCATCCATTTCCCATCTCTTTTAACCGCAAACAGTGTGTGACGCCGGGAGAAACCCAAACAACGACATTATGCACATGATATAAAAACGCCCTAACTATGTTTTCCCCAGTACGCTGTCTATACCAATAGGCGAAAGTGGGAAAAGGGGTGGAAAGGAGAAAAGGGGGAATTTCGCAAATGCCACAAAAGACAATCCTAATTCGTGTATGTGGCGAGTCGCCAGAAATAATATAACCACACGCCTTAGATATCCCCCATGCTCCGGTAGCTGAACTGAAAACAAAACTTCTATCATACACCACCGACGGGCTGGCCAGTATCGTGCTTCCTGCTTTCTGCCGCTTTCATACTGCGGGCTTTTGTCTGCTCTAGTAGACTGGCGGCTCGGGTGACTTCGGGGGATGTTGAGGGCTGTCTGGGAGTGTTCTTATGCTTAGCGTTGCCGTTGAAGGGCTGGCTTCCTGAGGTGATGGCAAAGGGGCTGGGTTGGTGACGCTTCGGTACGGATTGTGGGACTGGTGTATTGTTTACCACGGTCGAGGACTCTGGGTGAGAAGGTTGTTGCCGGTAGAGGAGGTGGGCATTGGACGGGTGATGTGGGTTGGCCCAGGGAGTCTGCTCAATGAACTGCTCGCCCGCAGGCCCGAGGCTTTCCCCAAAAGGTAGACCCCCATAATCCGCATAGTTTGGCTTGTGGGGTTGATACCGTGATGGCTGGTGTCGATTCCTCTGATCAGATGACATTAGCACCCAGCCAAGAACTAGAAAGATCATAGGTGACGCCTCACACTCATAGCATCGAAATCATCCTCCTGTTCTTGTATTGACGCCCCTTTCATATCTGGGGCAGCGGGCATGCCTTCATATTTGGCCACCCCTGATAAGATAGACACCTCTTTATTATAGGCCAGCGCGTTTCTAACCCGCTGGGTTTGGCTTTGCGGAAATCGGATCCCGAATTCGGGAACGTTGTTGGCATGTCGTCGCCGTTCGTGCTGGATGTCGTACCACTGCTGACCAAGCTCGGCCAGAATCCTCTCTCGAGATTCTCTGACGCCTTGGAAAAACTGCGAATGGATCTGTGCACGCCTGGCCACACCCCATCTCTCCAGAGATTCTAATTTTAGTGAGAGCTCCCGCTCTGCTATCCGTATTCTCTCGTCTTTTCGGGCATCCACGCACTGCATCATAGCAAGGTACTCGGGGTGTGTCGGATTGTCGGACCGCAGCATGGCTTCTTCTTGGTTTAACTGCTCTAGTCGTTCTTCGTAGAGTCTACCCCATGGTCAGTCAGCACTATATCCCATACAGGGGCGAAGAGGGCCAATCGAACCTATCTCTAAAGGTAGCAAATCTTTTCTCGATCCCCGACAATTGCTCAAAAGCTGCTTTTTTCCTTTCAACTATCACATACGTGTTAGCTCCAGTGTCTGCATGCGATTGATGGTTAGCTGCCATACGCTCTTCTTCGTTTCTATGCGCTGCTTCTGCTTCTTCATCTACATCGACCTCCATATGCTCGTCCTCTCCAGTATGCGCGCCGTCTTCCTCGGCGGCTACAGCATCTGTTCCTTCTTCTGTAGCCTCTTCAGCTTCAGCATGCTCTTCCGAGCCCTTAAGCCTCTTTGAGCTGCTCCGAGTTTGCTTTCTGGGACTAACTTCCTTGTCCGAATGGGCTTCTCGGGCGGATTCTTCTACCGAGTCCTCACCAGCGGTCGCGTTGACGCCCTCGTCGGCGGAATGCTCACCACTGTTGGGGACCGACGAGGGATCCTCCTCATCTGCTATACCGGGCTTTCCGCCCGCGTTTGGTCGATTAGGAGCGGTGAGGGGAGTGGCGCGCTTTGATGGTGACTGTACGGCTTCGGGCTTTTCCACTGACACAGGAGATCGTTTTCGCTTTCTGTTTTCTGCTTCCTTGTTCGCGGCCTCGGCAAGAATGTCTAGTGTCGGGGACTGCAGTTTCTCGGAAGCTGCTCTCGCTTGCGCTGGAGGGCTCGAGGCCATCGAAACATCTTCGTCGGAGAGGCGAGCGTCTTCGTCGTCTTCGCCCTCTCTACTCGCGTTCTTCTGTTGCCGTAGTTTGCTGGGGGTACGCTCGTAAACCCGGCCTTCAGCTGTCTGGGTCAATACAACGTCTTTACGCCGTGTGGCATTCCGTGGCGTGTCGTAGAGGCGTTCTGTCTCTGCCTCAGTGTCATTCGCCTCGGACAGATCGTCAGGCGAACTCCCGTCGTTGTCGCGATGGGTATTGACAACGTTGTTCAAGTCGTGTAGATCGTCGGGATCAGCATCCTTGTCTTCTACGTCGCTCAGAGGGCTCGAGCCATCGTCGTCGGAAAGAGGTTCAATTGGCGGGGGAGCGATGGTAAGCGGCGGAGGCGCCGTGTCTCCGGTTGCCATTATTGTCAGTTATTTATAGTCTCTGCTGTCTACTTATGGCAATGGGTATAGGATATCGAGCTTTGGGGGCGGTTGCGTTCAGGTCGAGGGAAAGTTGTATGATTCTTTGGGTGGAAATGGTCGGACGATTTTTGAAGCTTCAGCAGAACGACGTCAACAAGACGGTGCGGGTCAAAGGTTATCGGTTAGAAAAAAAAAAGAAAAAAGGTATAAGGTTAGGACGAAAGTTAGGGCCAAGGCGATCGTAGAGAAAGTGTAAAACGAGCGTCTGGAAGAGAGGAGGAATCGAGAGGTGGGTTTATGGTTGAGGGGAAGAAAAGAAAGATGTGGTGGTTGAAATGTTGGAAAAAGAGGAAACTTCACTAAGGAAACTTCAACTTTGCGCTGAAGCAGAAATCCGTCCAAAATCTGGGTGCTGCAGCGAACTATTACTGCTAACCTTAACTTACTTACCCCCAATGACCCCAACTCCCGTTACGTTACGGCATTTGCCAAGAACATTGGAGCATAAACGGGCCTTATCGATAACCAATTTTCGGTTACTTTTTTAATCCGAATACTCCCCAATAGGTAGAGACCCACCTGGGCACCACCTGGGCACCACCTTATCTTATGTAAGTAGTACTACTTAGGTACCTAACACCCACCTAGCATTGTGTAGGCATATGTAATGTAGGGCGTACATGCATTATCATAGATAAGATATGGGATGGAATTTAGGAACTGGACCCACATCTCTCTGTCCCTGCAGCCATTGAACTTTTTTTTTTTTTCCTTTTGTACTGCGCTAAGTACGTACTGCTAGAAGCTTTTCTAACGATACATTTCTCTTTACGTCCAGTCAATTTATTGCCATTGGCTCCATATCGCCTCTAAATATTCGACCATGGCCAAATCGTAAGTATAGCCTGTCCGTTAATTTATAGAGTATCAACGTTGACTAACTAGAATGTAGAAAAGCTGGACTGACAGCGTCAGTAAAAGCTATAGACCCCACTCTAGACGCCTTGTTCTCTGGCAGTGTAAGTCGTTACAGTTGTCGCATAAAGATCCAACGCTCACTATTGTTCAGTCCGGTCCTATAAAAGCACCTCCGACGACTCGATATGCGGAGCTACTTCCACTCAAGGAGAGAAAGCCCCTAGACCAGTCTCAAAATTCCGGTTCTGATTCAGCCGAAGACGACTCGGACGATAATATTACAGACCCAAGTGACGAAGACGAGGATTTAGAAGATGGAGAATCTATGAGTGGTGTAGAGGGCGGAGATGACCAGGAAAACGAAGACGAGGACGAGGAAGAAGGGGCTGAGAAAACATCGTCGCAGGGTCCGGACAGCATAGAAGAGGCTCTACAAGCTAAAAAGAAGGATCGCAAACGCAAACGTAAAGATGAGCACGATGACCTAGAAGCCAAATACATGCGCAAGCTCGCTGAAGAGGAAGAAGAAGAAACCAGAGAAGAGAAACGTCGAAAAGGGGAGACCGGAGAAGCAATCGATGGCGGTCGTCCCGAGGGAGAAGCCAGTCAGACAGACGAAGAAGATGAAGCTCCTTTGGTTCACGAATCGCTAGCCCAGAAGCCAGAGGAGCATGTCGATGTTGAAGTTGACAAGGCAAACCGCACTCTGTTCCTGGGTAATATCTCGGCCGAGGCTATTTCCTCCTCCAAAGCAAAGAAGACTTTGATATCACATCTTGAATCACCACTGTCCGAGCTCGAGCCATCTACAGGACCCCACAAAGTCGAGTCAATTCGGTTTCGCTCCACGGCCTTCTCCACAGGAGCCATGCCGAAGAGAGCAGCATTTATTACCAAGTCACTTATGACGGCTACAACGAAATCTACAAATGCCTATGTTGTTTACTCGACCCCTCTAGCCGCGCGGACGGCATTGAAGGCTCTGAATGGCTCGATTATCTTGGACCGACATATGCGGGTGGACAGTGTAGCACATCCAACTGCGGTTGATCACCGGAGATGTGTATTCGTCGGCAATCTAGGCTTCGTGGACGATGAAACCGTTCTCAATACGAATGCGGAGGGTGAAACTACAACCAAGAAGCGTACTAAGGTCCCTGCCGATACAGAAGAAGGGCTATGGCGGACATTTGAGCAACATGCTGGCAAGGTGGAGAGCGTGCGCGTGCCTCGGGATGAGAAGACACGGGTAGGAAAGGGCTTCGCCTATGTCCAGTTCTATAACGGCAATGACGTCGAAGCGGCCCTTCTTTTAGATGGGAAGAAATTCCCGCCTATGCTGCCACGTGCGTTGCGCGTGTCCCGGGCAAAAGACCCACGGAAGACAACGTTAGCAGCGGAACGTACCGCCAAAGCAAAGCTCCAGAATGGCAAAGCTGGAGATGAGAAGTCTAAGAGCACAAAATACAGGGCCAAAGTCACGCCAGAGGAGCAGTCGAAAGCGGGAAGAGCTGGAAAGCTATTCGGTCGTTCAGGAGCAGCCAGACAACGGCACGGGTTCAAGGGTCCGAACCGGAAGACGGAAGGAAGGAGAGAGAGGGCAGGGAATGAAAGCTCAATCAAAACACCAGAACAGATTGTGTTTGAGGGCCGTAGGGCAAGTGCTAGAGATGGCAAGCCGAAGGACCTCAAGTTCGGTAAAACGAAGGGGAAGAAGGGGATGGTGAAGGCAAAGACAAAGGGCCGAGGAGCTCGGAGGGCTGCTGAGTGGAGGAAGAACAGTGCCAAATCGTGATTAATTACCTAGCACATAAGTATGCATAGTAACATGTGGCATAATGGGATCGATACCTCCTAATACTTATCTGTCTACCTAAGCTACAATACTGTACTCGGTAGGTTAGATGAAGATAATAATTTACAGTAGGTAGTATTCTAAGGGTGACGTATGTATGTATTGCCGTATTGCCTTACTTTACCCCATACATAGCTACCTTATATTAAAGCTGGAGCCATGGTGTGTGTTGAGATGGGATGAATTCTTTCCGTTCTGCTCTTTCTGGTAAGGTACCTAGGTACCGTTTTGAAAAGATATCAATTTCGACATGCCAAGAATGCCCAAAAGAGGCAGCATCCCCTGTCGCGCCAGCTTGGCAGATGGGCGGTGTGTGAATTAGTTTTGCATTAGCCAGCAGGTGAAAAACCAATGGTGTGTTTACAAGAAGGTACCTTTCGTACCGGGCAACACAAAACAGAGTGTAATTGGTGTTTCAGGAACCTCAGGGCCAACACGACTTGAAAAGCTGCCCCTCCAACAACAGGCCCCACCCCACAACCCCCCGGTCGCGTCACCTGGCAGTTCATTGGAAGAGCTGGGGCCCTAGTTGGCCAGTAGTGAGCTGTAGTGGCCTCTACGTCCTTGCTGGTTGAGCTTCCCGCCCCCTCATTCGATAAAAGGCCGTGCAGCAATTGAATGGCTACTCCACACAGAAAAGGTAGTTCATCCACACCTCCTTTTACCACCTTAGTAACCAAACTTAATCTACCTGCTGTACTTCTTGTTATTCCGGACAATACACCACACAACACACACATACACACACACAACACCACACCTCTTCCCAAACCTCCCAAGGCGCTGTGCGCATAGGTAAAAAAAAACCATCTCAACCTCTGGATACCATCTTTCTACTTTTTCTCTCTTTTCACCACATTATCACATCATTCATCATGAAGGGCGAGGTAAGTTTATATTATTCCAATTCCCATTGGTTTCCCTGAACCCCTCCTTCTGCCCAGCTCTCCTCCAATATCGAAGTCGTGATACCGCTTTTGCTGCTGTCCGAGAACTTCAAGTTTATTTTTGCACCCCCCAAAATATGAACTTTTTTTATTTTTTATTTTTTCCATGTTCTATTTTGCTCTATTCTTTCACCCTTGCGTATCGAGACTTGTTGGATATACGCGTCCCTATCACACCATGCACCTATCTACGAATAGCTTTACTTCAATTTTTCTCTTTACTACATATCTGCACATACACCCACAGAGAGGATCCTTAATCTATCTTTTGAGCTTCAATTGACCTTTTTCGTCTTCTCCAGATCCTCCACCTTCACCTGGGCCAGGCCGGTATCCAGCTTGGTAACAGCGCCTGGGAGCTGTAAGTCTCTACACCGCCTTTGCCCTCGATATCTCGATATATCCTCCACCCCGTGTACCCAATCTAGATCAGTAACTCACCTTATCTTTCCCCCCCCAGGTACCTCCTCGAGCACGGTCTCGGAGTCGATGGTCGCCCGGACCCTAATGCAAAGGACGTCCTCGATGGCGGTTCCTACGAGACCTTCTTCACTGAGACCAACAATGGCAAATATGTCCCCCGTGCCATCTTCATGGACTTGGACCCTTCACCCGTAGACGAGATCCGTACTGGTGGCTACCGCCAGCTGTTCCACCCCGAACTCTTGGTTAGCGGAAAGGAGGATGCTGCCAACAACTATGCCCGTGGTCACTACACCATCGGCAAGGAGATGGTTGACAACTGCCTCGACCGCATTCGTCGTGTTGTTGGTAAGTAGAATTGAGCTCTGGTCACGGATTCGTAGCCAGCTAACGCGTCTGCGCTAGACAACTGCAACTGTCTCCAGGGTTTCCTGATCTTCCACTCGTTCGGTGGTGGTACGGGTTCTGGTTTCGGTGCTCTCCTCCTTGAGCGTCTCTCCACCGAATATGGCAAGAAGTGCAAGCTCGAGTTTGCTGTCTACCCGGCTCCTCGTGTGTCTACTGCCGTTGTTGAGCCCTACAACGCCGTTCTATCTACCCACAGCACTATCGAGAACTCTGACTGTACCTTCCTGGTCGACAATGAGGCCGTCTACGATATCTGCAAGCGGAACCTGGACATCCCCCGTCCTGACTACGCCCACCTCAACCGTCTGATTGCCCAGGTTGTCAGCTCTATCACCTCGTCTCTGCGGTTCGACGGTGCCTTGAACGTGGATTTGAACGAATTCCAGACCAACTTGGTTCCCTACCCTCGTATCCACTACCCTCTGATCAGCTACGCTCCTGTCGTCTCAGCCTCCAAGAGTGCTCACGAGAGCTTCAAGGTCCACGACCTTACCTTCCAGTGTAAGTTCTAAGTTTTACCTCTAGTTATTGCCTAGGTCTAGTAAACTAACCCTTCCTTTTTTTTCCCCTTTACTAGGCTTCGAGCCCAACAACCAGATGGTGGTTTGCGATCCCCGAAACGGAAAGTACATGGCCGTCGCTCTCCTCTACCGTGGCGATGTCGTCCCTCGCGACTGCAATTCCGCCATTGCCGCGCTCAAGGCCAAGGCCTCGTTCAACCTTGTTGAGTGGTGCCCCACTGGTTTCAAGCTGGGTATCAACTACCAGAAGCCCATGGCTGTCCCCACTACGTCTCCATCTGACGGCGGCCTGGCTTCCGTCGACCGGTCCGTTTCTATGTTGTCCAACACCACCGCCATCGCCGAGGCCTGGTCTCGTCTGGACTACAAGTTCGATCTCATGTACAGCAAGCGCGCCTTTGTACACTGGTACGTCGGCGAGGGTATGGAGGAAGGCGAGTTCTCGGAGGCTCGCGAGGATCTGGCGGCGCTGGAGAAGGATTACGAGGAGGTTGCGGCTGACAGCTTCGAGGGAGATGAGCCCGAGGCGGAGTACTAAGTTGGTGGGCTGTGATCGTGTGTGGTATAATACCCCCCCTTAGGTTTTCTACGTTCTCCTGCTATCGACTAAAGCTTTTTTTTTTTCGTCCCCACCTTATTTTTTTCTCCTCCCCTCCCCAAAACGATTTGTACAGAGAAGGTGCCGCCAAAAAAATATGTTGGTAGCAGGTTCTTGGAAGGGAGGGAATTCGTGGGTTGGCGAGGAAAAACAGAAAGGCAATAATACCGCTATTTTTGTGTCTGTAGTCGTGAATAGAGAGAGAGAGAGAGAAACTAGGGGGAACTTGGGGACGAAAAAAAGAAGAAAAAAAAAGAAGAGAGATTGTGGATATAAGGAGTTCTCTCTCTCTTTTTTTCTTTTTTTTTTAAACTTCGGATCTTTACGCCCTTTTTGCTTTGCAAATAACTTAATGCTTCTCCCTATTACCTACTACTTACTACCATTTTTTTTATGATTCCACATCCTTTTTCTTTTTTTTTTTACAGCTCTGCTTCTTTTATGAGACAAGAATCTGCGTTTTTTTTATATTGCGTTTTTATTTGATGCCCACAGAGTGCTTGCGCGATAGTGAGGTATTCTGATAGTGAGAAATTGTTGTGATTGCGTGTGTGATTTGGGTTTGGGGTTGGAGAGTGGTGGTATGAACGTGTTGGGTAAGGGATATATGGTTTGGACTTGTAGGAGGGGGGGTGAAGAAGATATGTAGTAGAACCCACATCCTCCCTCCCCCTTACCAAAAGGAGGACGGACGGACGGAAATGTAGAAAAGGAGAAGAAGAAAGTCTGAGAACGTAAGACAAGCGGTTCCTAATGAGTAGGGTGGTCGGAAGAAGGGAAGAGACAATAAATCAGAATGCTTTTTTTTTGTCTTCTTTCTATATGGTAGCATGTAAGATGATGTTGTAGATCATGCATACAACGGCTTGGCTCCATTTTAGTGTTTTTATGGTATTAAGGGGATGAGAAGGGGGGGGGGGGGGTTTAGGTAATTTGTACTCGTCTCCCTCCCTTTTTTTTTTTCTGTGACCTAGGAAGGATTTCTTTTTGATATTGATCGTTCATGGAACTTGTCTACGCTAAATGTGTATTTACGAATAATATCGATTTCGTAGTTATCAACAAGCTTGGCGATCTATGTATGCGTGTATAATATATCAAGTTCGAGTATCATCATTAATTAGTTGATTAATTTGAGGTGTATGTATGTGTAGAACCTAGGTAGGTAGTCTATCACGTATGTACCTCATACATACGGTATGGTAGGGTATGTAGGTATGTAAGCTATAGTAGTAATGTGCGAGGTATGCATTGATGGTACATGCTATGCCAAACCCGTCGATATTCCTCGTTCTCTTCCGTCTTCGTCCCCAATCATCCACATATCGTATTATGTAAACCCTTAACATATATGCTGGCAAGAAAAGAATAGAGACACACAAAACGGTATTAAGTTGGTTTGGCTTCTTCATTGTGGAAGAAGAGAAGAAAAAAAAGGACAAACAGACAAAAAAGGGAAAATATCATAAGCATCATTAATTCATCCAAACACTATCCTCCTCCCTTGGGGAGAGGGAGATGGGGAAAGGGTAATAAAGGAGGGCTTATTCGTGGATCATGGGCGAGTTTGGAGGTGCAGCGGTCGGCATGGCAGCGCCGCGACCCTCGATCTCCTCGTCCTGTCGGTGCAATTCGCTGACGAGCTGCATGCCGTCGTAGGCCTCGTCAGCGAAGGCCTGTAGGCGCTCAAGTGTGGTCTCGTTGCAGTTGGGGAAGAAACCGTCGATCGATCTCTGCCAGGATGAGGTCGGATTCCGCGGCGTTGCTAGATAGCTCGCCGCGTCCCACCACTTGCTCTCAAGGGGCCGGGACGGCGGGTTGGTAGGTAGGTAGGAGGGAGGATAAGGAGCATGCAGAAGTGTCAGCTGCTGCCCGACTCCGAATCCGAAATCCTGATGGTGGGTATCCTCCGGCGGGAGATGCACTATGGGAGAGCCGTCGGGGGCGTCCGGCTGCTTCATGCCGAGGACGACCTCGACGAATCGCTGGGAGAGGCTGCGCGAGAGACCGCATGGGTCTACGACATCGTACTTGGGCACTTCGCTCAGGGGTTTGGCCCAGGAGCTGTCGAGGTACCGGTCATAGCCCAAATTCGAAGCGCGACACACGCGCAGGTCTAATATTTCTCGCAGCCTTGGCGCTATCCACACAGCGCCGGCTGTTGGAGCCGGTATATTTGGGGGGCCGACCCAGTAAGAAATTTCACGTTCCGCGGCGGATTGATTCCCCCTTATGACAGACTTCAGATAGACATAGTCGAGGTAAAGCTCCCTTAGGGAGCCACTTACTATCTTAAACAAGTCCATTAGGTCTGCCGGGTGGATTTCGAGGGAGCGGAGCTCGAGGAAGGTAATGTTTAACATGGCAAGAGACGAGACGCGATGGCTACTGAGGGGCATGGCGCGGTTTTGCCAACCAGAGAACTTGGTCTGCCCTTCGGTGGTAGTCTTGAGTTCCGACTTATCATTGACATCCAGGCCAACCAAGCAGAGACTCTCGAGCTGTTTAGCCTTCAACAGCATCTCCCAGAGGTAAAAGGCAACCTCGAACCGGCTATACGGGCAATCGTCATGGCGGCGCACCGATACCAACAAGTGCTTCAGGTGGCCAAGAATATTACTGAGATTGGCTACGTCGACGGGGTTGCGCCCCAGCTTGTAGAGGGTGAGGTCGGTGAGGTTCTCGATCACTAGGGTGTCGACTATCGCGGACTCTTCTGGCCGCTTCAGAAGAGCTTTCAAGGTGTTGCCCAGGATCATGGTGGCGGCGCGACAATGCTGGGACAGCAGCTGGAAGGGCAGGTTCAAGCGCACGGCTGTGACATTGGGGCAATGTTCCAGCATGCCGGCTAGACGATTGTAGTATTCGATCTCGGTAAAGGATAGTTCGTTGAGACAGTAGCGTTCGGAAAGCATGTATACGAAAGGGTGCATCTGGGGGACGCGGGCGAAGGCTTGTTTGAGGTAGTTGACCTCGCCTATGTCTCTCATAACCATCATGTCGAGGTACAGAGCCCGACACAAATGGCCGACTCTGCGCAATGCATTCTCGTCGGGGGGTCGCGCGCTCCGTTCGGTCCTGTCGAGACGAGTGTATTCGAGCTGGAGTGTTCGTAGAGTGACGGGCTTGAGGGCCTTATCGAATAGCCGGCAGGTGGTGCGTAGGGACAGGGCATGGTTCTTGTCGGCGTAGGGGTCGGCTACCAGCTGCTCGAGAATAGCGAGCAGCAGCTCGTTTGGCAAGGTGACCTTGGGGGCATCCATTGCCAGATTCACCACCTCCTCCGTCGCATATGTGGCTTAGCCAATTCCTCTATTTACAAAACACGGTCGGCGGTGTATTGAGCAAAGAAATCAACGAGGCGTTTTCGCAAGTTTGAGATTACTTGAGAGGGATTGATAAGGTTGAGGTTGATCTGGTTCCGTTTGGTGTAGTTGCGCAAAGAAGAGGAAGAAAGAGAAGAAGAAGAAGAGTAGCGGTTTTCATCGGCGTGTTGTATTTGTATCAGATATGAAAGTCAAAAGTATTCCCGTACATTACACCACCTGCATATACCTAGCTCGGCTGGTTAGGTAAGTCAAATGGTTCTAATTCCGTAAACTCTTTTCTTTTTAAACTAGTAATTACACGTACATGCACTGTGCGTCAGGTACTTGTTTACTTGCATCCCCCCGGTCTTGGGGTACCTAAAGATATTACTCCATGCGGCCGATGCAGACCCAACTGGCCTATCATATCTCTTCGCTCAGTCTGTGTCACCTATCACCTTGCAAACGACATCATGTTCCGTTTCAACTTCTCTAGGTTACCATCTTTAGGTAGTTTAGGTACTTATAAAACTGTCAATCACATGTGGTTCCAACATTCTCGTACTTTGGCAAAGTTGAAGGGTTGCGCAGGTACGTATGGAAAGACAAAACATAGGCAAAGTTGATTGGGACCCTGCCAATTTTCATGCACTGTACATTTACTGTAGAAAGTATAGAAAGTACTAGCACCAGACATAACCTTGTGGTGTGTACATGTGTGGGTGTATATAACCTACTCATCACCTGAATCTCAGAAAGGTAGGTTGGTATGTCACCAGATCATGTCATAAGTACATATACTCTCATGTCAACATCGTTTTGCACAACTTTGTTGTATAAGTTCATTCTCTCTCACCCTCGACAATGGAGACCGATATCACACTAAACATTGACATGCGTTGAGCCCGAGAAACTCGGGGGTGATTTGTATAGAAGTTGGATATATGTATGTACATATAACCTATGATCAAGACGACCAACGCCGTGATCATCGCTACCCGGCAAAATGCTCCGATGGTCAATGCCTGAGACACGGAGGACGATCCCGGCGGCTTTTGGCCCGTGCTATAATTCTGAGCTCAGCAAGACCCATCTCCGCCGAGATCGGGCTGAATACCCGAAACATTTCTTCGGATACTAGTGTTAAGAAACTTTTTGAGCCACTTAGAGTGATAAGAGAGATACAATTTTCATCTTGCACTTATAAGTAATCCATTCTCAAACCTACATAACTATGATGACCTATTATAAAGATTTCTTTTTTATCTCTAGAGGTACCTAAATGAAATATTTAATAGATTGGATATAGGGTACAGAACCGGTGGGGATCTTTGCTAAGATATACCTAACCCAACCTATTATACGATCGGGATGGCGACAGAACCGTGATCGGATCCCTATTGAGTTGCCGAGTTGAGGAACCGCTATAGGATGAGGTAAGACCTGGAGCGGGGGCGGGGAAAAGTGGGATGAGACATACTTGAATATTGATCTAGATATGTAGTGAGATCGATCTACTTATGATTGACATGTAAGGTATATAATAAGTAGAGAGCTATGTAAGTGTTGACAGGAGTTATACTGGACTGCCCATACATGTTTAACGACTAGTGCATCAACATAAATGACCTAGTATATGCAGAAACCCGGGAGCCTTCCCCATCCTTAGGTTATAGGTTATAGGTTATGAAATGTGATGCTAAATGTGACCTCTTGCCGAAAGCCGACTTTAGAATGATGCAACTTGTCGGATAGACTTGCTTCGGTAGGGACTAGGGCGGAGATACATGGAGAAAGAAAGAAATTTTGACCCTTACCGATCTACATGCTCCTTTTTATAAATAGTATACATTATCTGCATTATCACGTAACCTACATTATATCCAACCTCAACTTTCTTGTTGTTTTAGAGAATATTTATAGGTTTGAGGGTGGGATAATAACCAACTAATACCTCCTGAGAAGAAGAAGAAAAATTATATTAAAAAATGTCCTTAAGCAAGGAAGAAGCAGAAGCCCGTCTCAAGGCCCGCGGGCCCGTCCCAAAGCCCGTCCCTGCTTACCTCCCCACAGCCGGCTCGCCCCTTAAAGTCGATGAGAACCTGTACGCGAGCATCAGGGACAGCCCCAGAGTGAAGATCGGCGAGTTCGTGCTCCCGATCAGATCCGGACGAGCATGGAAAGCACCAGCCGGGTCCATCGTGAGGATTAGCACCCCCGAGGGGGCCCAAGTCGGTAAGTATCCAAGGCTTACACGATCGCCATATCTATGCCCTCCTCCCCCTTTTCAGACAAGTTCGCTGACAGGACCCTCCCCCCTTCCCCTTCAAGGCGACCTCAACATCTGGAACGCGCACAACCCGCGGGAGCGCTTCTGGGCCGCGCGCACGAAGCAGCTGCACGCGTCGCACGTGTCGACGTACGATCGCCTGTGGTCGTGCCTGCCGTACATGCGGCCGCTCGTCACCATCGTCGGCGACACGCTGGCGTGGTACGGCGTCGACGAGAACGGCGGCCGCGTGCACGACCTGCTCGGCACCGGCTGCGACCCCTACGTCAACGCCGTCCTGTCCGGCGGCGCGTACGACTTCCACTGCCGCTCCAACCTGGCCCGCGCCGTCTTGCCCTTCGGCATGACCGAGGCCGACGTCCACGATGTGATCAATATCTTCCAGGTCACCGGCCTCGACGACCAGGGCCGCTACTTCATGAGCCCGTGTCCGGCGCGCGCCGGCGATTATATCGAGTTCCTTGCTGAGCAGGATATCATGATGGCGTTGAGTGCGTGACTTTTTTTCCTTTATCATTTATCTCTTTCTGCTCGATGCCGCGCTGGTCTACCCTTTCTTCTGGGTAGCACACCGATGTAGCTGACGCATATCCTTTTACAGGTACCTGTCCCGGCGGTGATTTGTCGCTATGGGGCTTCGGCGCAGATAGCGAGAAGGAGATGATCAAGTGCTGCCGCCCGCTCAAGATCGAAGTATTCCGACTCGAGGATGAGGATTTCCTCCGGAGAAGCGGGTGGAAGCCCGCTGAACCCTCGCCGTATCAGGGCTTACACGGGATGAGCGTTCCTCGAGGAGAGCACGAAGCCAAGAGCAGCAGCTCGTAGGTGAAACTCATATATAACTTTCCGAAACCTAAGAAGTCGGCGGCGCCGGTATATGCTAGTCACCATCTACGCACGAGATTCAGGAAAATTGTCTTGGCAGGAGGGTTTCATGAGGGCTTGCTTTTTTTTGTTTGGCATTAGGCTTTCCATCAAACCACAATAAATACTCTATAAGTATACATGTATAAGAATTCGTTCGCGCCTCTGCTGTACAGAAGCTACAGAATCATCAATGGTATTACCGTCATGGCCATCATCACAGGCCGTTCCCTGCCTTAGCCTTGCATAACACCCACATTCCGCAGTATGAACTTATGATGCGTTAATGCCGTTGTAAGCAATGATATTACTCTTAGACGAAATGGCGTTAGGGATCTCGTTCGGGGTGCCGAGCTCGCGGATGCGATCGCAGAGCGCGACGGGGTCACGCTTGCCCTCAAGAGCCAGGAGATAAGCGCCTAGGCCGGTGATGTGCGGCGTGGCCATCGAGGTCCCGGAGAGGATCTCGGTCGAGCCGTTGAACCACGTCGAGGCGATGTCCCGGCCGGGAGCGAACACATCGACCACGTCGCCGTAGTTGGAGAAGTCGGATCGCTTATCGTCCGCGTCTAGCGAGCCGACCGTGCAGACGGACGGCACCGAGGCGGGCGTGTACAGCGAGGCAGGCAGACCGTTGTTGCCAGCGGCCACAGCCAAGAATAGACCGGCTTGAACTGCTGCTGCGGCCGCGGTGTTGGTAGGACCGGCAACGATAGATAGGGCACCGAGGGACAGATTTGCTACCGACTTGTCGATTCCTAAAAGCTAGTTAGCCAATGTTGTTTTTGGGCTCTACTAGGGGTGTGTGTCCATTCACTTACGTCCTTTGGAAGTAGCATCATTTACAGCCCATTGGATTCCGGCAATGACCTGGCTTAGAGGGCCGGTTCCGTCTTCGCCGAGTACCTTCACGGCGATGAGGTTCGCCTTCTTCGCCACTCCATAGGTCTTTGACGCAGTAATACCTGCTACGTGTGTACCGTGACCGTTATTGTCGACCGTATTATTTTCACCTGGTACAAAGCTAGCCCCGGGAACAGCCCGGCCCTCGAAATCTGGGTGGTCGACGAAGATACCCGTATCAAGGATGTAGGCGTATGTACCGTTGCCAGCGCTCTCATCGTATGAGTATGCGGTGGTGTTTGGCCAGAGGCTAGAGATGCGGGCAAGTCCCCATGGGGCGTTTTCTTGTGTCTGTACAGCATTGATAGATACTTTATAGTCGGGGTCTACACTAGCAATCTAGTCCGATAACGTGTGTTAGCAACAGCCATAAGGACTTGAAAGTAGCTGGCCTGTAAAATCACTTACCCCCGGAAGGTTTTTGATAGACTCGACTAGGCTATCTGTAGCGCTCATAGCATAGCCATTAAAATTGCCTATTTTGTATGTATGTTTAGGGACTATGTCGACAGCTAGATTGTTTATACTGCTAAGCATCGATTCATGCGAAGCATCTTCCTTCAGTGTGACGATCCATTGTCCTGGGATAACCTCTGCGTCTGGAAGAGGAGGCGTGGCGGGAGCAGCGACAGCTATGCTGGCCGTAAGAATAATACTGATGAACTTCATATTGGATTAAGGAATGTTGACTGTGATAACTAACAACTATGAAGTAGCTCTTACAGATTTGAAGGGGGAAACATATAATGAAAGAGCATATAAGAACTGATGAGCATCTACCTTGAGGAGAGGAAAATTCAACATCTTTATAATACCTACTCCCAGGACCTTACACGCTCCCAAACTTATTCGCACGCCAGCAGGAGCTTTCTTGTTCAAAAGTCTTGGGCGCTGGCTATCACAACTCACCAGTCTCCACAATCCGGCGAGTAGAGCCTGCAGTCATGTCTATTTCCCAACTTAGCGATTGTCCAACGAAACAGCTAGGTTTATCATGGAGAACAGAGTTGAGGGTAGCATTTGTCACGTCGCGAAATGCACAGCACACCCAGAAAACCTAACCAGTCTCGATAACTAGAAGCATAAAATTGATAGCTCGAAGCCATTTTGGGAAATCCTGTGCAGAGATGCTACTGCATAAGCTCTGCACCTCCAAGCGACTGTAGGGGTCGCCTGTTGGTGATGCCAAGGTGCCGGGTTCCCCTCAGAGCAAGGGTGATATAGGACCTCCCCGGCACTGCGGTGATCTCACGGTTAATAGATACTTCATCCGGTATCGCGAACTACCTGACTGCCCTCGTAGAACGGGAAGGTTCGGCTTGTGATTTTTCGGCCTGCCCGTTTCTTTTCGTTTTCCCTTTCCTAGCTAACAAGGTTTTCCTCTACTGCGCTATAGGCATTGTTGTTGTCTGTCAGTTGATCGCTACAGCTTCCACTTTCTACGGCTGTCCGCGACTAGGTTCTTAATCCTGCCGGCTTTCTCTTATATTTCAATTTGCATGCCTAGGTACCGAGGTGCACGCAGTAAAGATGTTTTCCCTTCCCAGTCCTTAACAATAGGCAGATATCAGAAAAGCAAGTCAACTGCAGAGGAAAAGGGGTGGGGGCCACAGGCTAGAACTCAATATATCCTACATTATCATTATCTAAATACCACCTACGCAGCGTTTCCAACATATATAAATCTTATTGATAGCTATGATTAACTAGGTGACCAAAACTTGGTTTAGGACTTTATGTAGAGAAGAACTACCTGCGGTCCCTAAATTAAAAATGTTGACTATATTTTGACTAGATATCGTTTTTATTCACCAAGCGGGTCTTGGTTCATATTAGTACATCCAGATACCATTCTAAATCTGGCCCATCTAATAACTTTAATCACTACTTCGTATCACGTATAAGTGCCAGAGATCATGATACGGCTGCTTGATGATGCTTGCGCCAGGCGTGGGACGAACAGTACTCAGTCAAGTGTGATACCACATACCCCTTAACATCATAAAATTCCAAATAGACTGAAAAGTGTCAATACTCGTATCCATCGTCCTCATCTGACTTTCAACTCAATGATATTTAGAGAGTAGAGGCTTGGTAGAAGAAGCGGTAAATTTAGTAGCATATGCAAGAATCTGGGGTCGATGTAACATCGAGAGGCCAATCCCGATATCCAAGGGGTTGCATTCCCTCTCGGCGTGATAGGTCGATTAGACAAGCTCTGCGTCATTCTACTCTGTTGAGCCCGTGCTCTTCTTTTTCATACTATGTCGACGAAAAGCTACAATCCGCGTGCGCGGACCGATTCATGTTCGGTACCAGTGCGATCTTCGAAAACATTTTATGCGCTGAGAAGCTAGGGAGCTAGGAAAGGCATATTGAATGAAGGTCCGATTGTGTTCTCTCATCTTGGCTCTCTTCATTTAGAGGTGATCTACGAATATTTTGCATGATTGGTTAGAATTTGAAGACTGACTAGGTTTAAACTAATAGTTTTCTCTAGGGTTCGCCCATGATCCTTGAATTCTTTAGCTCAGTATCCCGAGTTAACTCGCATCTTCTCAATCTCCCTGCCAACTTAGTCTACCTTCAGCCTACCTATCCTAGAAGAATGTAGAAATTCAAATCCGACGATAGTCTGATAGCCTACATACCGGCATGATACACCGACCTCCTAACATGGACGATTATGAGACGATTTCCAGCTTGGATTATCCATCGCACATGCTGAATGTGCCGAAATCCGTATGAATGTCCGGTACATGGAAGGAATTATGGTCATTCTGTCCATATGAATTCCCAACGATGCGACAGTCAGTGGGGTCTTGGGGAGGCGTGAGTAATCTGATGCTACGATGGCCTCACCAATGAAAGAAAAAAGTTTTTCTCGCAGACCATTGTCAGAAGTTACAATCCTACCTACCGGCAATAATAATGCCTTGAAATAAGGTCCGACGGGAAGGATTCCGTAGCCCGCAGAGCTGGGAAACGGGATGGATTGATGGAGGGTGTGCTATCTCGGAATCTCGTCATATTTCGCCAAGCTTCTATCTCGTGCGCCAAAACCGGTCTCCTGATAGGTCTGGCTTCTCGGTCTCTCCTCAGCTGAGGGTTGCATAGGTCATCAGCCACAGCCTGGCAATTTATACGGCGCGAAATCATGCAGCAAACAAGAAACCCTGGGTTGGGAGTTACGTCGTATGCGTTCTCCAAGCTCACATGCAGACCGAGACATTTGAGCTGGGTCATCATCATATCATATATCTCCTTTTCTCCATCTACCAGGAGTGATTATCCTGACTTATAAATGAGCTTTTAGAAAAGGAGCTGCCGCTTCTTAGGGACCCTATTTAACTACAGTGAAAGACTGCATACCTCTGGATTACCTCGCTATTATGAAATCAGGGGGCACTTCTCAACCCGAACTCGAATTATCGGCTCCTATACCTACGCAACTAGAAACATAACGTAGCAGGGCTGTAACCTCGAACCAATGCTTGATTTCTTTCCACGCGTGCGCAGATGAAACTGTAGTAGTGGACTATATTTATAGAGTGCAACGGCGACATTCAACGTGTCGGGCATACAGGAATGCGACTGATCGGAGGTCAACGTGGTGATGTTTTTTCTCCTTTCCCTTCCACGTCCCACATTCCGCGTCTGCTTTCGAAGTTAACGTAACGCGATCTGTTCGACCCCTTCGCCAGCAACCAAGACTCCACAGAAATAGGCTGATGCTCCGAGCGATTGTCCATTAGGAAAACCGGAGGTATAGAGACTAGACTCGGTGAATACCACCAGGGGAAAAAAAGGAAACGTGACACGATGGAAATATTTAGTGGGAATGATATGGGATAAAATGGGAGGCCGTTGATGCTACCTCAATCTCACACCACAAAGCTCAGAATGCTGTCTCGAGCATTTTAGTCTCGGAGCCTAGGCCTTGAAATCAGGTTTTTATGATTAGGCTCAAAGATACCGAGTATCCAGAAAAGCACTCTTGCTAGCTCTGCTATAAGTATGTATAAGTCGAGCATTACACGGAGATTTACATAAGCTCGAAATGGGCACTCATTCTGAGATCTTCAACATCTACCAGAGTTGAAAAAAATTCACTTCCAAGATGAAAGATATGGTATGACAACGCATGAAAGATTTTGTGGTAAGAAATTTTTTATTTTTTTTATTCCTCCTTTCTCACACCGATTCCAAGGTTACTGGCTAACTAACCCTTGCGATAAATCCTGAAGCGGGTTGTGTGCGGATCCTCCCCCATCCCTATATCTCAGATCATGTATAAGAATTCCAAATACTTCAAAAAGCCGACGCCTCCCACCACACGTCTCCTCCGGCTCCCCAGCCAATCAAGCGACTGCCTCTTCCACATGACATGAGCAGGCTCTTCCTTGGCCAGATTGCTCGGAAGATAAGATAGGCCCTCGTGGAGGGGTCCGGCGACCTATTTCCCGAGGTTGATGATACCTAGGTATAGGGTTGTTGTTGTTCGTCGCTCGCCCGCGTCAGCTCTCCGCTACAGACCGACGGACGCCCAAGTTCCAGGAGGAATATTCAGCGAGACTCGATATCCGGAAGAAAAACCGATTCGTCAGACATGGGGATTGCCAACGCCTGATCTTACGGCCGTGTGCGGCCGCATTTCTTTGGATGCGCATATACGGCCAGGAGTGTAGGAAGCTGTATTTTCCACCAACAAGGGCAAATCCCCCGAACTAGAGGAATAGTGGCTGGAAAATGTTCTGACATCTGACTTTTCTTGGGTTAAACCCCCCTGTCTTGGTTGTTTGTCTGCGAGTATACGGAGGCTTTGGAAATGTTGCAATACTAACTTTCGCTAACGTGTTCTTAGTCTACTATTTCGAACCGGTTGGGACCAATACTATAGGGTTTGTGATATGAGTTTTCGTAACTACTATGAAAGGAACTGTTGGTTTTGCTTCGCTACGTAGATAATAGAGGGGTAAGGAGAAAAGATGTATTCAGATTCAATACAGATGTTCTATGAAAGTTGGAAATTTATATTTTCTTTTATTGTATGTCCTTTCGCGTGGCTAACGCTTTCTACAGATTTCTTGAGACCCAAGAAATGAGTCTTCATATCGTCTCATAGTGTAAAGCTACCTTAGGTTGAAAGGGGCCAAGTCTGGCAGAACATTTGCCGCCGCAGGCCTCCCGGTATCCATCCCCTTTGCCTTCCCAGTACACATTTACAGGCTTTCAATGTCCTACCTCTTTCACGTCTGAAGCCCTGCCATATTCATAGTAGTCGCATCAAGCACGGAAGCACCCAAACCTCCCATCCGTCCCTGCTCCATCGCCACCATCAGCTTCCTCGTCTGTGTTCCGTCCGCGCCGCGCGGGCCCCGGCCGATGGCCGCTTCGGCGAACATGCGAAGCTGCATGGGGAACTGCGGATCGCCGTAGTGCTCGATCACATCGCTCTTCTGGATGGTGCGGGAAAGGTTCTGCCACTGCGAGGGATCCGTGCTCAGTGCTTTGCAGGCTTCCTCCTTCTCGCTGGTCCACCAAGGGGGCAGCAGTTTGCGGGATGCGACAAGCTCCAGGAATTTCTGGAACCCGCGGGACGCGTCCGAGTCCCCGCTGCCATCGTCTGCGACTCGTAGGCGGTAGGCGTCGATGAGGAGGCGGTACACGTCGATCTCGGGACGGTCATGGAGCCAGGTGCCGTTGTCGAGACGAGAGAAGGGTCTAGCCACGGTCTGATCTAATCCACGCGGGGTGGCGGAGGGGGTGGTGCCAGGGGCGCCTTGCTGCTTGCTACATACTTTCTTATGGCTCTTCCAATCGGCCTTTTGGCAGTCTCGGGAGCAGTATAGCGTAGTAGAGCACTTTGCACAATGTTTGAGGTTGACTGCTGGTGGAGCCTTCTTGCAAGTGGAACATTGGGACATTTTGGGCAAGATTTGAGGGACCTAGCTTAGCTATGCCTTGCGTAGAGAAAGAGGGGAAGCGGGAATGATGGTAGACTTCAGGGGCCTACTAATAGTAACGCCTTATATACAATATAGGCGTAGAGCGCACAGACAGAAAGAAGCTTTGGAGAAAGGTCTTGGTAATGGTACTTAGGTAGGTATCAGGGTAGCTGTGCTGGGCTGTGATTGTTACTGACTATAGCACGATGTGTTTGGGAAAAGTATTGAAAATGAACCCGCTTGTCGGTTAAATACTATTCGCACATAAGGTGAATGCAACGAACCCTCCTAGGGTATCCTGGCAACCGACTTACATGAGGATCACGTGCTGGGATTTCTTTGTTCTAAGTGGTTGTTTCCGAATATCTTCAAAATAGGTAGGTCCGAGCCCGGCAAAGAGATTTCCATTTATACTCGCTATGGTTTGTGAAAAGTCGAACAAGCTTCAAATTGGCTGGTATTGGGAGACCGAGTAGCGATGGTGGGAAATTGATGTTACGATGTAGTCGATGTTTATGTAACAATACTATGCAATGACTCTTATAGTCGTAAGGAGTATATTTCCATGCAAAGTATGGTTATATTGCTAACTGGCTATTCTAACTTGGCATAGGGAATAAGGAGGGTTTATGTTACGTATATGGAATAAGTGGATAGCGGTATAGCGACATGAAAGCAACAGACCTATCATCCCTGCCCTTGCAGCTCATGCAACCTATACTTGATCATGTGATCATATAGTCTGTGACAATCTATGGCATTCCTAATGAGGATTATCTATATGGAAGCAAAATATTTGCTATGTCTTGATATAATAGTTTCCTGGTGTTTGGCATCTAGTAAATACAGCTAGCCATCTATTGTTGTTGTATAATCCCCAATATCCCCTTTAACAACCCCTATATTTCTAGCCCCTTTTACAAATTTCGGTGATTCCTATACAAACCTGTGCTGCAGGCAACAACTAATCAGATTGCATCAATAATCAGATTTTACTCATATTGTGGTTACAAAGAACCTAATTCTCATTATTTACTTCTGTGTCTTATGTGCTGCTTAGAATGCGACAAGAAGCTGTGTGCTTTTCCCAGTGTAGGCGCGGGTTCTGCCGCATTTATCTACTAAATAAATCTTGAAGGGGAGAAATACCTATCTCCAAACCCGCAACACCTATATGCTCTCCCTACTGAGTAGCTCATACAACCAACCTCCTGGCATGGAAGATAAGAACTTAGGTATCGATATCAAATCGTATATCCGCATTATTTGCGCCCTTTCGTCATGAGAATCTCCTTAATTTCAGAAAGGTTCTTTCCATCCCATTTCTCTACCTCCTCAACCGTCTCCAAAGCCGTCTTGCCCTCAGCATTTTTCACGCAAGGATCAACGCCATGCTCAAGAAGTATCTTCGCCGCACTAATATACCCCCGTTTCGCCGCGACATGGAGTGCGAGATCGGGACGCCCCGACTGCACACAGTCAGTCTCGTGATCTGCTCCATTTTCCAGAAGGTACCGCAGTATTATATCATTGCCTCGTGCTGCCGCCGCCGTAAGCGCCCCGGTGTGTTTCATCTCCGCGCCGTGTCTGAGCAGAAGCGCCGCTGCGTCGGTATCCTCGTAGAACGCTGCGACCGCGGCAATTGGATAGGGGCTGACGTCCGGGTCCTGGTTTGGATCTGCACCAGACTCGAGCAGGAAAGTCAGGAAGGAGTTAGACTGTCGGCTTAGGCATGCGATGATAAGGGGGGTGCCGCGCCTGTCGAAGGCGAGATTCACTAGGGAAGGGTCCCTGGAAAACAGTGCAGAGCAGAGAGGTATAAAGCCGGAATAGATAGCCGCTCGAACTGTTTCTTCTTCAATGGGGAGAGAAGGGTAATTGGAAAGGAGGAGAGAGACAATCGGTTCATGAGATTTCCAGGCGACCGCGGTTAGTAGTCCTTGAATAGCTTTCTCTGATAGAGAAGCTTTTTGGGTTTCAATTGCCTGTTTAAGCCTTTCTACGTCACCCGAAGTAGCTGCTTCCATGAACGGTGTTGGTAAGTCTGATTCCATGGTTCATAAGGGATGCTAAAGAGAGGTAGCTTGTAGGGTACTTGAGACACTCTAAACTTTTTAGAAAGTAAGATGTAAGAACCTTTGGGTAAACAACTGAATCAATACCCAGAAGAAAACGTAGAGAAACCTGAGTTAAACATAGCAAGATAAAATGATTGTTGCCTTGAAGAACTGGGGCGAGAGCTGACGATATCCGACCAATAAAGGTGGAGGCACAAAACGGGTGATTATACAATATCCGAGCATCCATTGACCACGATATGTTTAGTTCATACCGGCTATAAAATACGTTGATATTCAAAGAGCCTGTAACATGTTTCTGTCATTGGTATACTCCCTTCTACTCTACATGCGAACATACAGCCGAGCCACAAAGGTTCTACGTCGTAGTTATAAAGGGGAAAGTTCTGTTCAGATTAATTAAAACTTAATAAGGGGTCTGGTTTCTGATACAAAGAATTAAATATATAGACTAACAAATTATCAAGTGAAAAGAATATGAACAACAACTATAACTTCCTATCTGCGAACGAATGGCAAACTATAGCCCCAGAATCGTCTGGTAACTGTACTCCCCAGCACCAGCCCACTGCTCGAACCAAGTCCCCGTAGCCTGGTACCGGTCCAGAGGCAAGAAGCTCTGCACATCCGTCCTCACACACCCGCTCCTCTCCACCGGCTTGCCCTCAAACCTCTCCTCAATCCACCGCAGCCAGATCTGCCTCGCCGCGTCCAGCGTAGGCACATGTCCCGTTCCATTGACCACCACATACTCCAGATCGCCCTCGACCTCCGCGCACGTCGCCTCGACCGTCGCGGACGTGACCTCGTAGGGGATATACACGTCGGCGGTGCCCTGCAGCACCATGAGCGGGCCCCTGAACGCCTTCCTGCCCGCGTTCGCGAGCGCCGCGTACGCGCCCGCGTGCCACGTCGCAGTGTAGTAGTCGTCGCGCACGGTCTGCACGGCATCGGCGCCGAGCGCGAGCTGCTGCCAGGCGCCGACCTGGCCCTCGACGGCCCGGTACAGGGCCATGCGCGCGGCGCCCGCGGGCGTGAGCCAGGCGGCGGGGTCGAAGTCCGGGAATATGCTGCGCAGTGCCATGCCGACCCACGCGACCACGATGGGCGACGACCCGGCGAACAGGTCCGTCGTCGGGCTGGCCGCGATGGCGCCCAGGTACCCGCGGCTCACGTCGTCGCCGCCTGCGAACTCGCCGAGCAGCTCCGCCGTGCCCCAGGCTACGCCCCCGCCTTGGCTGTGCCCCATCACCACGTACTCCTCGCTCAGACGGCCCGGGAACGCGGCCCATGCGGCGCGCAGCGCGTACAGCGCGTCGTGCGCGCCGGCGGGCGAGGCCAGGTACTGGTGCGGGATCTTGGAGCCGTCCCAGGAGCCGCGCACGCCGAGGCCGGCGTAGTCGGGCGCTACGACGGCGTAGCCGGCGAGGGCGAGGGTGAAGGGCGCGGCGTTGCCGTACCAGAGGTTGCGGTTGGTGGAGGGGGCGGCCGAGGGGAAGAAGCCGGAGGTGCCGTGCGTCCAGAGGACCACGGGGGCAGATGTGGCTGGTTTGTTGGTGCTATTGTCGTCGCCTAGAGCTTTTTGTCCCCTTGCTTCTCTGCTAGGTTTCTTGTTGAATTGGCGCGGCGTGAAGGGCCAGAGGACGAAGGCCGAGGCCGGTATCACGGTTCCGTTGAAGTCGGTGGTGGTGTAGAGAATGCGCGAGAGTGCTGTGTTGGGGGCGAGCGTGAACGAGGAAGCGTTGGTGAAGGGTTGCACTTTTAGGAGCACGCCCGGCTTCAGAGAGTCGGATGAGTTGGAAAGGGGTGGGAGAGCATAAAAGTCATCTTCGTAGGGGCCGCCGTTGGCCAGCTGAGATCGCTCGAACCGGATTACATTTTCAAACGAAGTCGCTACAGTACCCGAGAGGCCCGCCGACTCGATTTGCGAAGGTGTCAGAGTAAAGGAGGAATTAAACCCCGTAGATTGTAGCTTGGCTGGGGATATCTGCGCAAGAACAGATGAAGCTGCCAGAGACAGCACAGCGGCTGTGAGAGCACTTGATCTGTACATCCTGATTCCTTTGGTATATTGAATACTCTGTTGTCACATCTCTTCATCTTTCGAGGCCATTCAAGAGGTCACTCCCTTTTAAACACTATTTCTGCCCCTTACCTACCCCCATCTCGATCGTGTTTTACAAATGCAGGATCCACTTCGAGAGTGGCGTGTTCAACATTGATCATCCACCATATCCCTCTCTTTAAGATTCCTTCTACAAACAAGATCCTTTTGTGATGTTGTATCACGTAAGTATATGTGGCCGTTGTAAGCAAACCGCCGTCCACGGATTTCCGTGGAGTTGGTCCGTGGAGGTTGAGTGAGGTAAGTTGAACTTTTGAACCCCTGTATTAATAATGGCACGTGGAGCAATTATGTACCAGGGTGCAGTATAGGTGTTGGTTAAGATCGATGATGACCAGTCACTTGTTATAAACTTCCGAATACTAGAATCCTACACTATGCCTATTAAGAGATAAGTGCCACGTGCAGTTCCGTCTCACCTGAGAGAATAATTATATAGTCTTGTGTCTCCATATAGGTAAGTTATCAAAAAGCCGCGTTGCTATATAAGTAATCCTATGTAGCTAACGTCTGTTAAGCGCATGCGTTTAACTTCTATTAGCTAGAGGAGACAGCTTACTAGTTTATTTGCTTGCTCGCCTCCTTACTTACTTAGTCGTTGATTTATTATTTTACGTTACCGCTTTGCGAAGCTTGCAAAGCTGCTTTGTAGTTTTGCTAGCATAGTAAGGGGGCTGAGAGAAATTACGTGTTTTGCTAGAGAAATAGGTTAGCAGCCAAGTTTTTAAAGCTCCAAGTCAGCAACTAGGAAGATCTAGCCAGGTTGGCGGCAAGGGGTTTCTGGCCAAGTCTCCAGGTTTTCAGGTCGGCAACAAGGTCGACAGGTCAGCGAAAACCATTCAAAAATGTACTAGAGTTTTTAAAATGAAAAGAAAGCAGCTGGTGTTGATTTTATATATAACTGTTACTATGAATTAAACCTTACTTATAAATCAACAATAAGTTAAGATTCTGTAGCAATATACTCTCAACGCACCAACATAGATAAATCGGTGTTCATGTCCCCATTCCGTGTCATGATCCCCGATAATAAACACCGATGACCATTCCATCGATACCAACACGCGTATAGTAAACCCGAAGCATCCATCCCGTATCATCCATCCCGATTCTTACCTCCCCTCCCCTCCCCCTCTGACCCCCTACACCCCCCCTACACCACCCTCCTCAAACTCACATGCGCCATCTCCGAGCCCTTCAACCCCCCAATCCCCCTCATAATCGGAATACTCCTCTGGAAATCCTCCGTATCCCTAAACTCCACATGGGCCTTGACGCTCTGCCAGCCGAGGCACAGCACGAAAACCGCGTGGTCCTCGCCCTTATACTCCAGCAGCCCCGCCACCCAGCCCCACGCCGCCTCGCCGCTAAACCCGATCTTCCGCCCGTCGAGGGCCCTGAGCTCGGCCACGAAGCGCGCTACCGCATCGCCCACGTCGGCGGCCCCGCGGCGCGCGGGCGGGAAGTACATGTGCACCATCTCGGTGACGCGCGACGCAGCGCCCGGGGAGGCCGTGTCCAGGACGCGGGGCTGCGGCGGGTCGAAGGCGACGTGGTACGGCCCGCGCGCCTCTGCGATGCCGCGGCCCGGGGAGGAGAGGGAGGAGAGCGGGGACGAGGCGGGGACGTCGGCCCAGTCGTGGGCGAGGCGGAGCTTGAGGGGGTCCTCGTGGGTGAATGCGTGCTGGGCGCGGAGGAGGGGCTCGTGTTGCTGCTGCCAGGCGCGGAGGGTCTCCTCGATGGAGGAGAGGAGGGTGGGCTGGTCTGTGTCTGGGGCGAGGGTGAGGGTGAGGATCTCGGTTACGGGGGCCATTGTGGGGGGAGTAGTAGTAGGTAGTTATTATTTTTATTTTTTATTCTTTTTCTTCTTGTTTGTTGAACCTTTGGTCGTTCTTAGTCGTAGTGGATTGAAGGATTTCTAGGATTAAAAGGGAGGTGGTAGAAGAAAATAAAAAAGCACTTTTTCTTCTCCTTTTTCACTTGGAGGAGATTTAAGTTCATGTGAGAATAAGTGAGACCTTGAAAATAAAAAGGTTTTATGAGTGGAAATGCCGAGAGCCTCGTCTATATTCTGTACTTATGGGTCTTGATGTAGTAATAATGGTATCACAATTGAGGGGCTCAGATGAGGTAAGATATCGGCAAGCCCGTTAGGTAGGTACCTAGGTAGTAGATTAGACGGATTTGATAGACCAATGGCAAGAGATACGTGATTTGTGTCGAATTCACCCTAATAAGAAGTCCCCTTGCCTATCAGCAATACTAACCGACAGATATCTCCCGTCCTATGCTGTATGCCCCTCACGTACCGACCTTCTTTTTATAACATACATAGGTAGTTAGAAATATATAAGCATCATCTTTGATTAATAGCTATTTATACCTATATATATGTGTATTTGTATTTGCATGTATGTATGTATGTATGTATCGTTGGGTATCAGTATGCCGCCAACTAACCTAATAGTTAAATATACTGTGAAGAAAGAGAAAAGGAGGGATTGACCCGTGATAATTAACATAAGGAGACGGATAATAATAATTAAAAAGCCCGGGAATTCGCAAAATATATACCATGATGAATCCATCTCTATGCATTTGAAGCCCCCAAAACGCCTAGGATGCTCCGCTTCTCACAATGCCCTCTCTACATCAACGACACCACCATCTCCGTCTTCCTCGTTATCGTCGCTATCCTCCCCATTCGCTGTACCCGCCCTTCGTAATCGTTCACGCATTACAGGATCTTTCTCTATCTCCTGCCAAACCTCTAAGTTCCACTCCTCTAGGTGATCGCGATCATCCGCATCTCGTTTCCACGGAGGCCACTTCCACAGCCCAGCGACGATCATATTCCGCTTAATGGCCTTGTAGGCGTATTCTACCGAGATGAGGACGACCACGATGATAATGAGAGTAAGCCACCAGATGGGATCCTTGCCAAACGTGGTCGTGAAACCGCCGCGGGCCGGGTACGGGCTTGGTTGTGGAGTGTAGACACCTGCGAGGAATGCATTCCAAGCCCACCACCCGGCAAATGTGATGCCAAACGCACCCATTATAATGGCCGTCTTATTATGCGTCTCAATGATGCTGTTCATTTAGTTAGTAAAGGCTACAAACAGCAGGATTTCAAGAAAACTTACAAGAGTTTCCAGTTGATCCAGGCGACTCCGATTGTAAAGACCAAGTCGCCTATGGCGAAAAGATTCTGATCGCGAGCCGTCCCAAATACACTGTAGGAGGCCCATACCCCAAGCCAAACCGCCACACCCTCAGTCGCTGCCGCCGTCATCCAGCGTAGGAATCTTCCGATGTTGAGCTCTGAATCTCTTTGTCCGTAAACATAGAGCTCAGGTACAGCAAGAAGCGTCTCTGCGCTGAGATCCTGTTCCCAAACACCCATACAAATTACACATAAACTCGTAAACAGAGTATTAAACACCGTCAAGCTCCAGCTCTCGTACAGACTTGTCCCGCTATATCCATTGTACCTCTGGTACATGGCGGTAGGCAGGTAGAAGTACATTTCCTTCCAAAAAGTTGCTAGAATGAACTTGCCCGTGCGCACGTAATTCCAGCGGCCATGTACAAGGAGTAAGCGCTGCAAAAAGCGAAACTGAGCTATAGCATAGTCGGCCACACGGGCGGCTTGCAACCCTTCCTTTCCTGATATTCCGACACCGACATGGGACGCCGAAATCATAGCAAGGTCGTTTGCGCCATCGCCGATAGCAAGTGTGAGCGCCTTGGGCACCCGCTGGCGGATCGCCTGCACGATGATAGATTTCTGGGCGGGCGACGCACGACAACAAATGACCGAATCGATCTGGGGGATAAGCGTATAGAAGAGGTCCGTAAGCTGCGGCGACTGCTCGACGACCGCTAGGGTCTGCCCATCAATCACAACAACGCTATGTACGCAATCAGTTTTAATATCTTCTAGAACATCCGTGATCTGTACTTCTAGGGAGCCCTTGGAGGAGTCGAGAATAAATATATCAGAGCCGGGGCGACAGATACGTGCTGAGTGGGCAATATTAATTGCTGTTTCACGTTTATCGCCAGTCAACATCCATATCTTAATATTGGCGCGCCTAAGCTTGTCGATGGTATCAGGCACTCCGTCTTGGAGCTTATCCTCGATTGCCGTCGCACCCACAAGGTCAAAAGACTGTTCTATCGTTTCACCTGCTTCTTCGATCTTGTCTTGACGGTCGACCAAACTTGTTGTGGCATCGTCATAAACCTTCTTCCAAGCATTGTATTCGGCCTCGGGGATAAATTTCCGAGCGAACAGCAGGGTTCGAAGTCCCTCGGTGGCAAAATCGTCTAAGTGCTTGAAACAACGGCTAAAGATGGCCGCTTCATCAATGACAGATGGGTCGTCTAGAAAGCTAAACTTTTCCAGCAGCGGATCTCGTGGGGGGTGAGGGGATCGCGGGCTAGTTCTAGACAAGGTCTTCGTCACATCAAGAGAGATGGTGCGAATTCCTAATGAAGGCCGACCCCTCTCCCCAGATGGCCGTGCTCGGGACACCTCCACGGATCTGCTCCTTTCGATCCCCGGCCGCTTGGCTGTGCTGGCGCTGCGATTTATTCCTATGCTGTTACGATTCAAAGCAATGCTCCGTCGCAAGTTTAAGCTTGGACGACCTCCAAAGCTATTTCGAACTTCTAGCTGTTCGCTCCTACGTAGCATCTCATGCTCAAGATCTGCACTTTTCCGGACTTCCGTAGCCTTCTGCATCGCAAGTTGAGCTAGCTTCAGCCTAGGCATGATCGTAGAATCTGCGCCCTTGCAAATGATGCATATTCGCCCGTCTGGGTAGCGTACGATTATCGACATGCGTTTTCGTTTGCTGCTAAATTCGATAACATCGAGGATCTGGTAGACCTCAACTTTGTCGCCTTCATCGGGGGTTCTGATCCGTAAAGTAACGGATTGGGAAGATCGATGTGTTACTAGGTAACCGAGTTCATTCGCCGCACGTACGAGTGCCAGCTCATCTGGTGACGACGCTTGGAAATCGATCTTTCCATCCTTTACCTCAGGTAAACAAGTATGGCAAAGGGCCATACATAAGATGTAGTCTTTGGCTCGCCTAGCGAACGGCGATGCGGGCCTTAACTTGATATATTCGAGAAGATCTTCTGTCGTAACTTCAGGCTGTACATGATCTGGACGGCCAGTGGAGGTCCAATGCGAGGAGGACCGTCGTTCGGACTGAGGCGATAGTAATACCGGGATAGGGGAGGGAAGAGGGGAGGGGACAGGGGTGAGTGCGATATTCTCGTGAATAGCACTGCTCGCATCTCTCGACTTTCTCGGTGAGGCCGGCTCCGAAGGCAGGACGAGGGTAGATTCCGTTTCCGCTGCCTCATTTTCACCCTCGAGGTCCATTTCATGCAACCAAGAGGTTCCGGCAATACTCAATTTCCGGAATTTCATGACATTCTCCGTGAGGGTCCCCGTCTTGTCCGAGAAGATGTAGCTCACTTGGCCCAGGTTTTCCAAGATGGTATTCGTATTACACCGTGCAGGAGTATCGGTTGCTTCGTCGTACATATCAATATCGCCGTTCAGCATGAGCATTTGACCAATCCTAGTCAACTCCAGAGTTACGTATAGTGAGAGGGGGATGACGTTGTTGTACATGATTGCGTATCCAATGATAATTTGTTTGAATTCGACCGTCGCATCAGCGATATACCAGGAATGCCGTTCGGTAGACTGTCGCCAGATTATGTAGCCCACAGAACAACCAACGGACAAGATGACTACATAGAATGCTAAGAAAAGAACGATCTTATTAGCGATAGCTTCTAGGGCTGGCTTTTTTGCGTGCGGATGCTGATTTGCATTCATCCGAATTTTGCACTCTTCTCCAGTATTGATGACTATACCGATGGCACAACCGGTATTCCTTAAAGTGCTGCCACGGTAAATGACTTCATTGGACGTGAGAGGCAATGTTCGACCCTGGACCGTGACGCGACCGTCAAAACGATACAGATCTGGGTTTGGGTCCTCGACAACAAACTCAGCATCGCAGGCTCGGAGGCCAGGGATAGTATCACAGCCCTTCAAGTCGGGTAAGGACTCTTTACTCTTCAGGTTTGTCTCGCCATCCAGGTCCATGGTGTCGATATAGGCAAGCCCGTTTTCGCCCGTAGCATGAAGGAGAATGATATCCGCAGGTACAGCTTCATCCCGAGAAAGCTTCACAATGTCGCCGACCTTGACATTCTGCCATTTCACCTGGCCCCAGCCAAATTCCCCATCAGTGTCGTCACTAATACCAGAGTGAATTTCAGACTCAATAATCTTCGACTTGGAAGAGAACCATCTACGGGATTGAACGGATAAGGTCGGCTCGGCAGAGGTGTTTCTAAGAACTGTCGCAGCATTCGCATTCTCTATCGTGTCGAGGCGATGTCGCTTATAATCGTCATATCCTTCTTTTATGACGGTTAGGAGAACGAAAAACATCAGAGGAAGAATGGTCGTATAGTTTCCCGTGGTACTCAATCCTGGAATAGTCTGGGGAATACCAACACAAAGGAAGTAGAAATTGGCCAGTCGGGTGAATTGGAAAAAGAGCTGTTTTGGTAAGAAGTCGTATAAGGTGTAGCGGGAAGTGCGGATCGAATTGGAAATGAACGGTTGGCCGCGTCTTTCGTCGATGAGGGCATCGTGACGCCCGATTCGCAAGGGGATGTGGCGGCCATCTTTGGAAGGTCGCAAAGGTTTCTGCCGGAGTATGGCTTCGAGGAAGTATTTATTGTAACATTGCTCAGCGCAGATATAGGCCGTGGCCCTTAGTTGGTCGAGTCTCCCGCGGGTGGTCTTTTTGGTGTCTAAATCAGATTCTTTCCCTTCGGTTGCGCTATCATATTCGACACGATTGGTCGTTCGAGGCATCATGCGTCGGATAGAACGAAGGTGATCGCATGGCAGAATATTCCTGTTCCTCACAAAAGCATCTAATCGAGTTCAGCCGTGCTTCTGTCGCGAAGAAGTAAAAGTTGGGATGGAAGAGACCGGGAGGAATGAGAAATCAAGTTGAACGAATGTCGAGATTGCTATTGATTTGAACGAATGTACCCAAGTGTCTTGGCTAACTATCCTACATGCAGCCCAGACTTCGGAGAAGTCTAGTTTTTCCTTGGTTTCAATTCATTGAAGATTGGCGACAAAAATCCTGTCTTGACTAGGGGTGAGAGAAAAAAAGATAAAATAGAAAAAAGATCCCGGCCGACTCAGCTTGTTGCTCGTATTGAAATACCTAATGTCTTGTGGATGTGTAATCATAGGCCAAAGCCACGCCTAATCTTGGTGGCTTGAGATGCCAACCCATTCTAGACTTAAACAGGAAAGGTCTCGGCGGGTGCCAGGGGATTAGACCAATCGTAATCGTGATCGCGGCTACATACAGTTTAGCGTCATATGCTGTGCGTACAGTTTCGTCATGTTAACGTTAACCTTATATCTCCTCCTATACCTCCTCCTATACTACCTACTTCCTATAGCTGTGTAGGGAATGCACGTGGGGGCTTTGTTTGGATAGAATAATGGAATTGTTTTACCCACAAATGAAGAAGTGCATCGATAGCTAATCCGTACTATGCATGGTTATTAGTATAAGTAGAATCAGATCAGGTGGTAGTAGTAAAATAGCGGGTATTCAAAATCATTTTCTTTATTTTCTTGTACCGGGCCATTATAAAGTCGGCTATAAAAAGCCCCGAACTTAATTACTACTCTAGTTCCTAAGTGGTCACCACTTGCAGATGTTTACTCTCGGCAGCTCGGGTGAGAGAACCTTGCGGTCTGTGTTGCATAGGAACCACTTAGACTACTCCCCTATATTAAATATAGTTTACCGTTTATGTAGGTGCTAGAGTTTTTAAAAGATCGATCCAAGGTGACAGGTAAGAAGTGCCAGCTCCCGGGTACTAGGTTAGTATAATTAGGTATGTGGCTACTACCTACTTAATAGGCATAGAAGCATGCTGCGTGCATTATCAAGCTTGCGTACATCTACACTAGAGGTGTAGGCTATTTGTTCATACCCATCAAGCATGCTTGCAAGTGGAGGATATCTCAGGGTACAATAGGATTGTCTTTCAGTTGATGTACAACTAGAATTAAATACATAGGAACATTGAAAGATGTATGCTAGACATGTAACAATGGTGGGGTCATGACGGTTTTATGTGGCTCAGTTGGGACCACTGCATTGTGGCGGATGGCGATAAGCAAGCCAAACACCGGGCAAGGGAAGCAGGGATCCGGTTCACTAATTTAGGGTACTATTAACGGCATCGCTGATAACGATAACTAGCTTTAATCCAGTCTAACTCCCTTTTTATCTACAACTACCTACGAAGCAGCTACAACAACTAACACTTATCGCCCTCATCCAACTTCATAATACTTTCAGGTTCAGTTGTGCCTTTGTTATTGTGCCTGTTCTTTTCTTTTTCTTTTGCCCTTTGGCACTTCATTAATGCATGCATGCCTCCTCCAGAACAGCCCTCACCAGAATATTCAAGTCCTTCAGTTACCTTCAGCCATGACCCCGCTATGAGTGATCCAAAGCTTGTGGATGTGAATGTGGACGTGGGCATGGGCATGGGCGCGGACGCGGATGCGAATCCCTCACCTGCCATCGCCGTAGCCTCACCGTCTTTACCTTCAACTACTTCCGACTCCATCAACTCCAACCCGAACTCCGACTCCCGATCCCAGTCCAGCCCCAACACCACCACCAACATACCAGAAGGTGGCACTAGCTCCCACGATAGCGAGGCGGGCGAGGCGGGCAAGGCAGGCGAGGCAGGCAACGATAACGACAATGACAACGCACGTGTCACGGGTCCAGCCGCTCAGGTCAACAACATACCCCAAATACCTACACATCTGATCGACCTCGGCCCCAGTAAGCCAACCACAGGTGAGGCTATACCTCAGGAGAACCTGGCTGAGATGGTGGGTTCCCAACCACCAGGCACCAACCAGGACACCAACCAGGACATCTTGGAATCCTCTACCGCCACCCTCAAGCCCTCCAAGGCCCAGTTCCTCACTATCGATACCGTCCCCTACGTAGACCCAACACCTCCCACTCCACAAGGCTCCCAGCCGCCTTCGAGGACGAGCTCGGCCCACCGTTCCAACGTCCGTGGACCCGAGCCATCCCCCACACGCTCTGATGCAGGATACGACGAGGCAAGATATCCTAGCGAAGATGAGCGCGAAGGCACCTCCCGCTCCGAAATCCAGAGTATAATGGAGCAGTTTCCTGAAGACGGTGGTGGCCCAGGAGAAGACGAGGTCATGAGTCCTCGGCTTGAGATTACTTCTCCCCTTCTCGGCGGTCCCCCGATGCAGCACCCTCCTAGAAAATCCAGCCTTGAGCCTCTTGCCCCGAGTATTGCTCAGCAGCTGCAAGACATGCAAGGCCTCAGGATTTCAGCCGCGTCCCCGACCAGCATCCGGTCCAAGGACAAACTGCCCGAGTCCATCGACCAAGGCCCTCCCGTGCCCCCTAAGGATACCCCTTCGGATGAAAGAACGCCAAATGCCGGTTCTCCCGTCCCGTCCTTGGCACCGCTACACCGACCCCCTCCTCCTGAACCCGAGCCCGAACCAGCCTTACCATTCGACTTTCACCGTTTCCTAGAACAGCTCAAACATAAGAAAGCCGATCCCGTCGCAAGGTACCTCAAATCTTTCTTGACCGAGTTTGCGAAGCGGCAGTGGATGGTACACGAGCAGGTGAAGATTATCAGCGATTTCCTGGCATTTATCGCGAACAAGATGGCCCAGTGTGAGGTGTGGAGTGAGGTCTCGGATGCCGAATTTGACAATGCCCGTGAAGGCATGGAGAAGCTGGTGATGAACCGGCTGTACTCACAGACTTTCTCTCCTGCTATTCCTCCTCCACAGCCCATCCCAGGTGCAAAACCAAAACGACGCGGAGGAGATCGACCGATGGGGCCAGGTCGACGAGGTCAGCACCAGGAAGATGTCGAAAGAGATGATATTTTAGCGCAGAAGATCAATATCTATAGCTGGGTTCGAGAAGAACACTTAGATATCCCACCTATAAGCGAGAGTGGGAAGAGGTTTCTCGCCCTAGCTCAACAAGGTCGGTTTGATTCCAACATACCCAAAGACGTTCCAAGGCTGACGGAAATAGAACTATTGAAGATTAGGTCCTATAGAGCGCCCCGGGACAAAATCATCTGCGTTCTGAATTGTTGCAAAGTTATATTTGGTAAGTTCTGTAGTCTCCGCGTATCTAATGTTACTAATGGGAGTTACAGGCCTCTTGAAGCATAACAAATCCGACTCGTCGGCGGATAGCTTCATGCCACTTCTTATCTATGTCGTTCTCCGATCCAACCCAGATCACCTAGTGTCTAATGTTCAATATATTTTACGATTCCGCAACCAAGAAAAACTCGGGGGTGAGGCAGGCTATTATCTTTCATCTTTGGTAAGCTCTCCTGACCGTATTTAAAAGTTGTTTCTATTTGAACAGCTTATTGATGTGAATTCCTAGATGGGCGCTGTACAATTTGTTGAGAATATGGATCGCACTACTTTAACAATATCCGACGAGGAATTCGAGAAGAATGTTGAAGCAGCAGTGTCTGCCATTGCTGAGAAACATCGAGCAGAAGAACCACCTACTTTAACCCAAGCCCTTCAGGCGGAGAAAGGTGCCTTTAATAGACCAGATTCATCCTCTAGCCGTCCGTCGCTTGAGCTTGATGGCACAAGGACGCCACGACGATCAAGTTCAACCGATGATAATGATTCTGAAGATGAGAGCCCTGCCATCTCTGGGTTATTGAGAACAATCCAGAAACCTTTGTCCTCTATCGGCCGTATATTTTCGGATGACCCAAGCAGCGCGGGCCCTAGTTCGCCAGCTCGTACTCCCCAGCAGAATTCGACACCAAACCGACTAAGTCCCCGGCCCAGTACGGATGGCCACCCTTCAATGACAGTGCGGCAGCAACTTTCAGCCCAAGAAGCCGCAGCTAGGCAGGCAAGTGCAGAAGTTGCGGAGGCCCAGCGGATACAGCGAGCTGAACACAATAATGTCGTGGAAACCCTAGCAGGAATGTTCCCGGACCTAGACAGGGACGTCATTAGTGATGTTGTCTACCAGAAAGAGGGGAGGTAAGTTTCCACATAATACCCAAGAACGAATAATTTCCATTGTTAACACCTCCGTTTCTCAGGGTTGGGCTGGCAGTTGATGCTTGCCTCGCCTTTTCTACATAATATGGACGCTGGCCTCAACTACTGGTAGTCATTAGGATAACGATGAAAACAAAGGCTAGCAACTTATTATTCGTTACGAATTAGAAGCACATAGCTCTGGGATTTCAACATTAAGGAGAGAAGAGACAGATATCAGTGGCGGGCTAGCAGCGAGGTCGAGTTATAAAACTAACGAATTCATACCAAAGTGAACCTTAGAATACCCAATCTTGTCGCACTTTTCAGCGGCTAATACAAAAACTGCCCTACAAATGGATGATATAGAGTTCTACAGTGTTTTTTATACTTTAGTGATTGAAACAGGCGTCTTGATAAAATAGCCCTTTGAGGCTCACCGCTTGAGGAACTAGTATCGCAATAGAAAAGCAAGGTCTGGGTCTAGGTAATCAGAATAATAAACTTTGTGTTTGTTTGATCCATATAGTGTTCTACACACGCTGGTACCCTGCAATGACTAGATTCGCTACTATAGTGTTCGATGATGCATATTTATTCAGGAGTAGCTGCAATTACAGCCACTAGGTCAAGTCAAGTCATTAAGTAGATATTGTCTTCAGTCTGGACGTCAATTATTCGGACTACGTGTACCTAAACACTTACCTGGGCATATTATATAGATATACATCGACCATGACTACCTGACTCTTTCTCCTTACCAGACCTAGCAGCATAGCAAATTCCCAGAAACGATAACAATCATAAAATGCATCGTGGGAAATAGATTGGACTCTGAGTTTACGTGGAGAGGGAAAGGGGGTGCTAGAAATTAATAGGATCAGGCCAGGTTAGTCCCTCCTACATGGTATGATAACCATCTTGAAAAGGCGAAACGCGGCGAGCTCACCCACTAGGGCTTTACCGATCTATACTAACTTTCATGTTGCAAATACCTAAGTTTCCCTGCTATGTTAATATTTTTCCCGCGCCGTAGACAGATAGAAGGAAGGGTGCCTTTGATGAAGCAACAGCTTCTACCTGCCTGCCTGCCTGCCTGTCTGTTATTCCAGGGGGGTTATGTATATCAGGTCGCTTGTTTGCAACCAGGATAACGGCGAAAGAAGGGAAGGGAGGGGGGAGGGAGGGGGGAGGTGTATAACCTAGGTAACCAGGCGGTTTGCCCATTTCAATACATCCTCTCGAACCCCTTGGGCTTGTTGTGGGATATACCCAGCGTGTGTCGAAGATGTAGGTGCTCTTGGGTGAAGAGAAGAAGGGCCCCGGATGGTGGGTAAGGCTTCCACGCTTGAGTAGTGGGAGAGGTTGACGTCCCTCGAATGATGAGATTTTGGGGCGCAGGGGAAGGGCACGGTCGAAATCCCCGGCAGGAAGGACGGTTGCTATGAGAATGTCTTGGGGTAGCCACGCTGTGTTATTCAATCCACCTGCTGTGGTCTCGACTTATCGTCGGTCTGCTTCAGTGAAGTAAGACCACCCTCCCTGTCGCACCACCCACCCGTCTCTGCACTGGAACGCGTTGGCGTTGATGATGTCGTTTGGAGGCTCATCGAGATCTTTCGGCGTGGAGTGCCCCTTAGATCTAAGCTGCCCGTGGGATAGCCGGTATACCTCCACTAGGTCCCCTAGAGATCGAGAGGTATAGCGTACTGTATCCCATCGTTTTTCCGTTTACGCTCAACGCCCAACACTGCTGGATATTTTGTTGCTTTTACTGCTGCTTTCAGGCTTGAGATGGATGCCTGGAGCCCTCAACGACTGAGATCATCGTCACTTCTCTTTCGTTGTACCTCATATCGAAACTAGGCGTGTCTCCCCTCCTGAAGCCCTCCCTATCCCTCCTTCGGTTCAGAATAGCCTCGTCGCTAGCTCGTTTCGTTCGTATGGTTCCCATGCGTCAAACGTAGCCTGAGGTAGGCTAATATCGATATTAGCTCGAGGCTAGCTCGTGATGTGGTGGCTTCCCCCCTCCGCCCCATTCCCTCTCTCTATCTTTTTCTTTCTTTTCTTTTTCTTTTCCTCCTTTTTTTTTTTAGTACAACCATTCACGATCCCCCATTCCTGATGTGTCGGCACCACTAGTCCTATACTCGTCGTCGGTATGTTGATATAACCAAGGGGCCCCATATAGATAGGTTTGATGCGGCGTCCCCGTAGATCGTGTGACGGCTGCCTACCTATATATAGGTAAGTAGATGGGCAGGTAGGTAGGTAGTCAGGCCTAGTAGGGCCGAGAAGATCTCCTATGTTGTTCGGCTTGGTCGGGCACCAACCAAGACAGGTCAATCACCCTCCTCGTCACGTAAACCGTTGGGGTCGCAAGCTTGATTGGCTACCACATGTGATTGACAGTTCTTGCCCGACGTAATCGCCCACTACGGCTCCTCTAGAAGAAGGAACCTTTCCAGAGCTGAACATGTTTTTCGAGCATACGTTAATGACATGATCGAGGTCCCCTATTCCCCTCCCCCCCCTCCCCCCCCTCCTTCTTCCCGCTCCCGCACCTACCCCTAGAAAACGTCTCAAGACATGTTTGGCTGCCTGGAAACAAGGGATTCCCTCGCTCATACGGTGAAGCAGAGCAAAGTTCTAGACTCGTCGATCTAGTAGTGTCGTTCACGCCAACGAAAAACGCCACAAAATGACGCTATCCCCAATTCGACATGGGAGACTATTGTTGGTTCTGTGCCCAACTAGCCAGTTAGGTTGTAAACTAAGTCGGTTGAGGCTACCGTCAACTGTCGCCAGCAGATCTACCAAGTGAAACAGGTGTTTCCGGCGTGTCCGGTCTGCTTAAATTTTCACTCAAGATGCGACGCGACGTCGGTGTAGTCAACTTCTGGCACGTCATCGTCGGCGGCTCTATCGATGCGCTATTAGTCGGTGGTGGTCGTATAGTATCGTCGCTAAAGCTAGAAGGTTACATCTGCTTGCCAAGTATTAGTCAATAGCGTGCGTGAAATCTGGATTGATGAAACTTATTTACCCAAGACAAGCTAGTTCGTTTTTACCACATGAGCTGAAAGAAACCACATTGAGGCCATTCATGAAATTCCTGGCTAAATACACTTATCAAACCAAGTAGAATCGTCCATGGTCATGATCGGGTCTGGCTAGTCTATCTCCGGTATAGGATGTTATAGCTTTAATAGGGTTTTTGTCTAGAGAGCTCAAAAGCTCTACGTCAAAGAGAAAGTTGAAATAGGATCAAGTTGCAAAATCGGGACCAAGATATCTTGGTCCCAGAATGGGCTGTATAGGCGATATTCGATATATATGTGACTATATCTTGATTTATGTAGAGACTACAATATCAGAGCTTGACAAATAGTGGGCCCATCACCCATGTCAATTAAAATACACCATTTTATCAACCTCATCGATGCTATATGCTGGAGATTGGTCGTGATATCTTTCTTCCCCGTGAGTTGATCTAGTTCCTGGACTTGGAAGAATGTACTGTTTTTTTTTTTACTAAAGCATCAATCTGTCCAAGAGAATTAACTATTCGTCTCCTTTTTTGCAAAATAGATTCCGAAATTTTCTCTCTCCGCCTTCTTCCTAATATCCCCAATACTATATTGGTAACCTAAAATTCAAGTTGCTGGTTATAGCAAAGCCTTCTAGCACTCTGCTTTGTTGTAGGTTAGCAAGTAGTTACTACAAAAAGCATGTGTAGAAGCAATATTTCCTGTCCATCAATTTGAGGGACTTATGTGTAAAATATTTCCTTGATGACGGCATTATCCCACAAGGTCAAAGCACAATGTTGCCGTATTTGCAGAGAGGAAATGTGGCAATTCCCTGAGAATGACGACCCTGTCAATGGGTACAATACGCTGTAGATCCAGCAGGAGCTGGGGCAATGCCGAGGATTGGGTGGATGAGTGATTCCAAGTTTTGTTGTGGTAGTGGAGGTGGTAATTAACGTACGATATAATTAATGCATTATCTCAACACACTGAATACGTTTCTCCCAACACCTGCCCAAGACAATCTCTTCACACGAAATTGCCTCCTCGTTCTATCAACTTAGAAACTCATATCACAAACAACTAATACGTCGGGAGAATGATGAATATTAGGGGTGACATTTCCTCTCCAGGTGTCAGGACAAGCTTTTTGGTTGTGGCCCCGCGCTCCCTTGACAACGATGATCAGTTGTAAGGGTATTCGGGGAGGCGGACAAAGGTCCTGGGTACGAATCTCCCCTAGATTTGGGACCTAAAAAACCGCCTATGTTACGTTGTAGCGTGGGTAGGGGTTTGTTTTCTTCACGAGGAAACCACAAAAAACCTGTGCCGCGTCGACAAATCGGTCTATAGCCTTGTCTCTCTTCTGCAGCATTTATTACACATCTCCTTAAAACTTGATCCTCTCCCGAGCACCACCCCCCTCCCCCCCTAGCTAGCCTAACCTACGTGGCGATCGCGTGAGGACGACATGATGTCGAAACCCATTGGGAATGTCACCCACACACGCTCACTCACACTCGCACACGCACACGCAGAGATCTCAACCACAGGAAGGCGGTGATTGGGCGGTACCAAAACCCTCCCCCCCGGCGTGATGTAGGAACAGTGGGTTACAGAGAGTAGGTGATAATTGATCTTCTCTAGAGATCGATTCGCATCACCCTTGAGACCCGACAGTCTGGATTCGATCTAGATACTCCCTTCCTGTGCGTAATCACATCCCGGAACGAACAATGGGGCGACGTCAGGGCTATAACGGACAGCCTCACTCTTCGACAACATCGACGCTAGTTCGTCACAGCTGAAACTGAACGAACAACGCCGAATATTAAGTGTTATTTTCATTTCAAGGAGGTGGCGCTTGACATCCTTGATTTTCGTCCTGATCACTACGTCGGTAGGCGTGGTGCTCCCTTTCTTACCCACCCACTCCAGCCGGCGCTTTGTGGAATCAGTCGTGGTCGGCTGTGCTCCCTTCGACCGGAACAACACAGGCGAGGCCTTCGGCTGTACAATGACCCGGGCCTCAATACACCTGACGAGAGAATTATTAGCCGTCCACGTCAAAAGCCGAATAAGCGATGCCAGCAACCGTCAATTGCATCGGACCGAGCACACGAAATATCGTGGTGCCAGCCGGCATGGGGGGGGGGGTGACCGCCCGTGAGGGCCAAATGCCGATCATGCTGGATTTTCTCAAAGCCCGAAAGTGCTTCACACTCTGCCGTGCAACGAGGACACGGTTACCGGCTTATCTTTGTTACGGCGTTAAGGATTTCGGGCATCCAGGAAGCAGATGGGTAGCAGAGTGGAGTGCAGGCAAGAGTACCTTGCAGACACAAGTTTAGCCAGTACCTACTGATAACGTTTCTGAGCATTCCTTCGAATCGCTGCAGGGATCGGCATTATACTTAGATGTTGGCCAGACAAGAGGATCGTCCTGATTATGACCTTGAAGGGCTACTGAAAATCGAAAGGCACAATACGAGACCAGCGAGTTAACTACCATGGCAGTGCCAAAGCGGACTAGCTCATCTCTAATAATACTACAATAAATATCTGTCCCGCAGGTTCCGGGGCCTGGTGGTATTCGCAACAGGCGCCTCTAATGTAGAGCAAAGTCCTTCTTGCAGCGGCTCGTCATACGCGCACTGGTCATTTTCGCCAAACGTCAATTTAGGCTCGCATATAATTTCTTGATTTACATAATCAAGGAAGAAAACACCGCGGAAGCCGGCCTAGATGATAGGGAATGAAACCCGTATGGGTCTCCGGAAATGGCGGGAGTGGTGTTTATCAAGATAGGGGTGGTGGTGGTGGCTAACCTTTAGCGATATCCGGGGAACGGCTACCGTTGATGTCGTCGTCTACTCCGTATGATCGATCTATTCCACCCTAGGTATGTATAAACAAAGCATGTATCCCGACCCAAAGAATGGAGGTATAGATATAGTACCTATAGAGAGAGGGAGACAAACATAGGATGGAGCCCGGGAGTTACCTACCTAGTGTAACAATGCTAGTTGCAACAATGTGAGTATAAAAAAGTAACTTGCCCAAATAGGGGGGACAAGGGGGCAAGTAACCATGTAGCACAGAAGTTCTAGAACATGTTCCCACTTCGTTCGAGAGACCAAGCTTAATCTGGGATCCAACTTTAAGGGCTTGAAGGTTCATCTTCGAAGGAACACATCGTTTGTCTGCTATGACCTGCCTCCCCCTTGACATCGTGGAGCCCGTTCCGACCCACAATCCATGCCACACTACTTAATATGATCTAATATTGTGGAGTTGGTAGCGACCACACTAGTGAAATGGCAAGGTGCTGGCCCCATCAAACCAACAACCTGGATACCCCAGTTACACAATGGTTGTTTTACTCCAGATCAGTGGAAATAGGGGGGACCCGCCAAGAAATCATCTTCAGTGTGGAGAAAGAGAAAAGGAAAAGAAAAAAAACCCAGAAAATTAAAATAAAGAAAAAATTAGAGTAAAAAAAAAGGGATTGACAATAAGTGTGGAGTTCACATGCTGGCGAGCGTCACGAATGGGGTGGACAGCAACCCCGATTTTCTCACCAGGCTTGATTCGCTGGGGGAAATTCTTAACTTAACCTCTGCCACGTCTTATACGGCCTGAGGAATGCTACGATAAGTCGTGAGTCCACAAGATGACAGGAGCCGTAAAACTCAACAAGCTATAGCTATCGTCTCCCAAGACGCTAGCTCAAGCCGAGCATTGTTGCGTGGCCCTGGAGTCACGCACACAGACCTTGTCACTCTGCGAATCGGATGTCCGGGAAGCGTACTTGACGCCACTTTCCGCTGCAATGGGGCCCGTCCACTGCAGAGCGATGCTCTCGCTTGGACCTCGAGTATAGATCGAGACCACCCAATGACGTCGTGCTGACAAACCGAATCGAGACAAGTAATCACGCTTCTTCACTAGGCAGAGTCCCAAGGTAGCGCTGGTCATCTCGAGAACTCATACAACACCGTTGCTACCCACCACATCTTCTACCCGGGAGTTCGCCTACCAGGTGTTCGACTGTTCCGGGTTCATGCGGGACAGGTAGAAGCTCTGGAATGCCATCCGCTTGGGGCCAACAACACCTTTGCGGGTGGTGGATCGTGTTATGCTAAAGTCATGATGGTCTGTTGGGAGTCTGGAATCCTTCCGTAGGATCGAGAGCAGCCTGCTGCAAAGACGAGAGCCGGAGGAGAGAAGGAGAGAATGGGACTGGGGAGAGGAACAAGTATCTTGAGCGAGAAATCAAGGATCCGGTTATTCTCGGATGCACTCTCATCTCCTCTCTCGGAGGGAGACGCGTTTGAAGTTGCTGTAACGTTGAATCCTTTAGATGGCCTCTCATGCCTTTGAAGAAGATGATGATTTTGTTGTCCTCGCGCAAGACCTCGCTCGCGGAGGCCCGCGTGCTCACCGACTGGTTCCATACCATCGTCGATGATTCTCCCGATCGTCCTCCAAGACGGGACTCAAGTAAAGTGGGCTCATGCGACAGCCGGCCGCACTAATGTCAATGTCTCAACCAACATTGACGACGCCGCATTGCCATTTCAGCCTTATCCATCCTTAGTGCCCTGGCGGCAGGGGGAGAGCACGGTCACTCTGCCCCCCGAAATTCAGTGTCCGAGACGGCATCCAAGTCGTCCCCAGCATGACGAACCTAGGAGACGTGGTCAGCGGACGACGGGACGGGTTTGTGAGCCTAGGAGTTATGCTTACAACGCTCTTTCAACCGAACTATGCGGACCTACGAGAAAGCAAGCCGCATGGAGCTCGAACACGCCAAGCTTAGAAAGGCATTCGGTCTTTATTAACTCGTTGTCAGGGCATATCCTAGCATGTTGGCGGCCGGTGAGTTGACACCTGGATCTGATTGATCGGCGTTCCCCATCAAGGCTCTTCAGCGCCCTGGACTAACTAGGCATAGCCGTCTTGCTGGGGTCTCCGGCTTATACAATGAAGTGAACGACGGGACACAATGCGATGGACATTGTAATAGAAAGACATTCCAGGGGCGTATCTGATCTCTACGAGGAGCCACCGGCTTGATCGGTGTGACCCCCATCGAGCTGGGGGGGGGGCAAGCCTTGGAAATGGTGCAGGTGGCATGCGCCTTGACGACGTGCCTTTTGCCATCACCGGTGTGGGGGCGCCAAAAAAAAAAAAGAACGAATCTTGGCGAACCTGTATAGGCGAAAACACAATTCCTCTGCAAGACGAGGTTAGCGACGAACGCCACGAATACGAAGAGGACATCTCAAGGGGATGCTAGCGTAGTCTGACTAGGCCCTGGACAGAGAGCATCCACAAATCACGAAGGTCGGCATCTAGTATGTTGATTGTGTGTCTCACCCTAGCTGGGCCCATGACAACCAGGGTATCTTACTCTGAAACAAGAATCTAGAACTTCGAATCCTTCTCTACCGACGCTCTACGTGGAAGGAATGCAAGGTTGGTCCTCGGACGAGAGATAAACACGCATCTAGCTTTGCAGGCACCGCCGCTCAGAGGAAGCGGAAACACTAGCTGAGCCGTGCTAAGTTGCAACCATGACAGGTAGTTGAGCCGCATGGAGGGACTGAGTTCCTCGTCGGCCAATTGAAATGCTCGATGATCTGTACACCGATTGGCGAGTAATCCAACGGAGATAGCTGGTACGGCGAGCCGGGATTCGATAGCTTCTAGGAACACGATGAAGAAATTTTACATCCACTAAGAGTATTCAAGCTTCCCCTCATCCGTCCGACCTAAGCTGCTAAGGCATGCACGCCGCAGGAATGTCTCTCGAGTGCGGTCGGGGAGCCGAGATCGTACTATAGCAAGTGAGATGGCCAAAGTCGTGACGCATTTGATGGCTCACTTTCCTCTATGTTGTTTCGAGGACTGCCAGCTTGGCATCCATCTGGCTTGCCGACTACTGGTGCCACGTCCCGGACTCTGTCCCGGGCGTCTATCGAGCCTTTTTTTTTTTTTTTCACTTTTTGTTTTTTAACTGGGATCATGTGGTAGGTAGCCCTTTTGATAGCGAACCCGGATTCTGACCAAGTCACCGCTGTTCGTAGTGACGCAGCTCACTGCCTATCTGGTGCATCGCAAATAAGGCAACTTGGTAGTAGAGCCCTATTATTTGCCTTGTTCTGTGTAACAAGAATTCGTGCCTTGGTGCCAGTGCCAGTTAGTTTAGGGTGATCCCCAACCTGCTCGCACAAGAGATCGTCCGTCCAGTTTCCTCTTTGTGTGCATAATCTTCTCTGATCGTCTAGCATATGCACTGATAGCATTACATAGTGCAAAACCTACACTACAAGCAAAACGACAGACAGCAAGGACTCAAGTCGAAGAATCCCTCATTCCACCCCGTACCGTCCAGATCAATAATTAGCTTGAGCTGAGTTAAAGTGCTGACTTACCTTGAGGATATGATCCTTGGCACAAAGTGCGCCTGTACGTGGAAGCAGCCCGTGCCTCACTCGGTACCAAAGACATCATAGCCCTGGGCATTTTAAGCCTCCCGATATACTAGAAACCCATACTTACCGTTTGGGGAATTTCGTTGCACAATGGATCATGCTTGAAAAGATCAGTGTCTGGCTACAGGCGAGCGAATCGGAAAGAGGCCACAGATGTTCATGCCTAGATGGTCAATTGTAACCTAGTTGCCCACAAGGACATCAGCTAAGCTGTGATAATAGCTAGATTGGTCAGGTTAGCTGTGTTCTCCTTCGGCAATTCGATTTCGTGACGAATCATTGTAATAGTAGGACCTGCTTATCCCACACGTTGGGCTTTATTGGGTCGTTGCCGTAACTCCCGAATTATCAGCCCAATTGGGAAGAATGGTGAATTTTCGAGTACCGTGAGGCGTAACAGGGTCAGACGTGCAATAATGACAACATGAAGCAAATATAAGTAATCAAAACAACGCCAGATGTGGAAATGCACGCCTCGGTGCTGAAGATCCAGTGGCATTGCTCTGGTCTAGCTATAAGCGGTATAGCGCACATTCTTGTATAGTGGGAGATGAGAAACGTTGCGAGTAAAGTGCGCAGATATAGATATGCCGGAGAGGCTTTCCGGGCTTAGTCGAGCACGAGTCTTGAGTATAGGATCGTACCAGTGGTATATCGGAAAGCAAAGTTACAGCACATACTTGGCAGGCCGTCTCCAACGGGTTGCTTAGTTGCTTATTAGTGAGGCCTCTTGTCTACGGAAGGCTGTGAAATGACCGTGTAACCCGGATGCAAACCCTGAATGCCGGACGCCTCGTTACTGTCGTGTGAGCCTCTTCTGCTGCAAGGACACCAGTCATAGACAAGCCACTTCGCTTATATGCAGCCTTCATGCATGATAAGGACCTGGAATTGTGCTATCCGAAAGAGTCTGATACTAAGTCGATTTAAGCACCCGTGACTCTTTGCATTATCTGACCCAGGAATCTGGTTCTTATACGTGGGGATCGAAGTAGCCCCCAGTTAGATGGCGTGCCAAGCAGGCTTAAGGAAATGCTTCTGATGACTGACAGCAGGAGCCGAGAGTAGTTGCAGCTTTTAGAAATAGCCAAGACATATTTTCTCTTGTCTTGCCCTTGGTTAGTGTAACTGGGAGATGCCACAGGTGTAATATCAATTTTATCCTAGCTTCAGCTATCCGTAACCGGAAGATGGGATGCATATATGGTAAAAGATGAGATTCGACTTGCGGCCCGGGACATTGCCCAGGGCTGCGAGTTACGGGAGCCGGCACGGTTCGATACCTAGATCCTTGCTGGGCACTAGATTTCTTAAGGACTAGATCTGACTACCTACTTTGCAGGTCAGATATCTTTTGCAGTGATGAGAAGCAATAAACAATAGGAGCGCTGTCCACCACCGCGGTACAAAGCACCTGTGACAGGTGAGGTACCCGTCTAGATATGCATGTAAATACGTGCTAAGTAGAAACAAAGTTCGGGAATATGCTTCAACTGCCGGGGCACTTGACCGGCCAGGGCAGCGATCGGGCGGATGGTCTTGCATGATATGACAATCCAAATGCACCGCCAAAGACCGTGGAAAGCAATACTTGCTCAAAAGTTGAGAGGCATCATGATCCGGTTCCGGCACTAGACGATGCTGCATGTGGCTATGTCTGCGGTGATCGTTTGCTATAGGCCAGTAAATCCAGCCTACATAAGGTAAGTAAGCTGACCAAGTGACGATATTCAATCCATTGTGCCCTCTCACTGCAGCCGAGGATTAGGGTATGGTGATGACAAGCTGCTGTCAGGGAGCTTCGAAAAGCAGGTCGGCGGTCTTTTTTCTTTCTCGCAAAGTAATGCCTCATGCAGATGATGACAGGTTCTTCACCATGCCACGGACCGCAATAAAGTCGCAGCTTTGCACGCCACATCTGGATTAATAGCTGGCAGTACCGGAATTGGGACAGAGAACTGTGGTACAAGTGAGACGGCATATCGGGACCGGTGACCATAGTCTAGCCTTATACAACAGGAGAATGCCTATCGATCTATCGTATAGATGAGCAAACATAAAATTCAATAAAACAAAAAAAAAATTCAATAGCCACGTCGTTTAGCTGGGCGGTCGCGGACCGATTTGGCAAGACAACCAACCCGAAATGAAGAACGGGCTGGACCAAGTAAGACGTCGTCAGAATCTGATACTGCTACGCCAGCGGGAGCTAAAAGCGGGATAGCCCGGCCATGGTAGGGCGGAGGTGATGTGAGATCAATGCCCACGAAGCGACGTTTGTATACATAGTATGCGTGCAGAGCGGCACAAGATGCATAGGGGCGATCTGGAAGACTTCCCAGTCCAGCATGAATGAACAGGCGGGATGGTCGAACGCGGTGAGCTCGGCGAAGATCCCACCGGTTTGATTGGGTTGGTAGAACTCGGCAACGGCGGATACCTGCAAAAAGCCCGAACAGGTCGATTGACATGCAGCTCCTTGCCGATGTAGGTTGCCTGTCTATATAGGTACTCGACATCCTTTCCGGACAAATATAATATTTCTCGGTAAGAGATGTGTTTTGTTAAGGAATCCGAATACGTACACCTATATTACCTTTATTACCTGTAAAGATAGATGCTTGGGCGGGCTTTGTTGGCCCTGGTCGGTCTTTACTGGCTGGACTTGGTAACCACCAGGGGCGGGTATGAGGGGTGATGATCAATGACACAGTATATGGGGGTGGATAAGTAATCATCATAATCTTGGAGGTAGTGTAGCTGTTGAACCCAAACCATGTAAGTGTATGGGTGGTGAAGACAGGTTGGGGGAGGGGTTAATCAGCAATCGCCAGCAACATCAACAGCATAATCGTCATCATCGTCAGCATTGTCGTCGTCATCGGAAATACTATCATCTTCGGCTAATTTTCTCTTGCATTATTGATTGTCTTTTTTTCTTTTTTTCTTTCTTTTTTTTTCTTGGTTATTTGGTTATTTGTCTGTTGTTCACTTTCTATGCTCCCATCTCCGTTGGACCCCTTCCCTTTCCACCCCCTCCCCCCCTTTTTTTCTGGCATGGATGTAGGTTTCGATTTGATCTGTAAGAACTGTCCAATCAGCGCACAGGGAAGCCGAACCCATGCCCCATGCCAAGCTGGCCGGGGATGGACGAACACTATATGTACTTGAGATTAGCCCGGTGCAGTTATATCTTGGTAGATTCAGATTGAGTTGAGATATTTGTGTTGGCTGCTAGATTGTTAGTGGTCTGATGAAGGGCATCGATTGTTTCTCCCCCTCTCCGTCCCCCTCTTCCCCCTCTGCCCCCTTTCTCGTGGCATCCGGAACAGGCGTCGTCAGGCAGCAAGTTGATTATCTGTGGATATACAAAAACAAAAATAAAAAAAATCGGCTGGAGAATAAGATCACTCGCTTCTGGTCAGATCAGCAGCACCATCGGAACCATCGGTGAGTGAAATTTGGATGAAGCCAAGTGGTTGTTGAGAGCTGCAAGCTGCAGGTGCAGATATCATTCTTTCATCATCGCACTTATAAGCACACAGTGGAAGGGCAAGAGAGGGAAAATGCAAAAAAGAAAGTTGAGTTGAGTTTACAGGAGATTGGGCCTTGGGCATGCATCGGTCCTATGCAATAAGTCAGAAATAAAGCCCAAAAGAGGCACATGACACGGTACTTTGGCTATGCAGCCATGCATGGGCTTATAGGCAGCTGCGGGCGATAGGGCGACCCAGCAATGCCTAAACGGGCAGAGTGCTTAGCTCTGATAGACGAGGGATGGGTGGTATATGTACATACTTAATGTACTTCCCCACGTGGGAAAACCCCAACTTGCATTTCACAATCTGCACTCCAGACCAGATAAAACTTATGGACTTTTTCATTTTATTTTATTTTAATTTTTTATTTTTATTTTTTAAAGTTTTTTTTTTTCCCACCCCGTGTTTCAACAATGACAACCTCTCATTCGATTACCTTTTAACGTTACGTTACGTTACCACAGGGCTGACTGCCTACCTATACCAACCTATCATCCTAGCCACCTACCTAATACTTATACATACATACATAACCTTACATACCTATCTAGGTACTGTACCTATCACCTGCTTACATTATGCCTGCCTTATGAATGAATGACATGGCGTTTCCAATGCATCCGATGCTTTTAATAAAGTATCCACCTTTTCGTTTGCATCTCCCCCAACCCAACCCAACTCCTCCAATCGAGTAATTATAAGTCAATAGAGAGAAGAAAAAAAAAGGAAAGAAACCAGAAGGATAGAAAAGACACAACGAAACAAAACAGATTAAACCCAAATAAACGATGAAGATGACGAAATTAATTATCTATTAGCCAATTGTTCCTCTACGCAACAACAATAACAACAACAATCACCAACAAGACAACATTCTGTTGAGTGAGGCTGGGTATGTAGACAGACAGGCAATCAGGCAAGCAAATAGGCAAGTAGGCAACCAGGCTAGACTAGGCCCAGGCCATGCGGCTGGTTTGTTGATACAGGTCACTTAGACAGGACAAGGACATATCCTCCTTGCCATATGTTCTCTGTTTGTGCTGCAACTAGGAATAACCCATCACATCAGACCATGCCTCTAGTTGACCGCCAAATCGGCTCGCACGGGTTCTCCATTGGCTGTTCTGTTTGCATTAAGCAATATAGGTTTCGGTTTCGTCACCAGAACAAGAACAAGAACAAGAAAAAAAAAAGGAAACAGCCTGCTGCGCTGCATCGTGTAAGCGACAAATTTGGTCGGCGGCTATCTGTCTACGAGACAAATCATAGGGAATACGTCCTGCAACGTCCTGCAAGGCTGGGGTCACAGCCCCCCCCCTCCAAATCACCGTGTAATCGGTCCTGCGAACCTCGTGATCAGGCTGGAACCCTTGCTACATGCCTACTCTTTTGCAGGTTACATGCCCATTTGATACATCGTACGTCAGCTGGAGGCTGCCAATTCTTTCCCGCCGTCCCGCTCGCTATCCCGCTGTCCCCCCGCCATCCATGTCGACCCCAGAAACAGGCCCATGTAGATCTAGACAGATAGCAACTTTATACCTTCTGTCAGCTGAGCAGGCGATCATGATGAGCTCATCGGACACGGCGATTCTCCTCGATTCTCCTGGTTTTGCGCACTACAGCAAAGAGCGCTGGTTCACCGCCTGCCAACATTCAAGACGGGCGCTGAAGCCGGTGGTGGAGCCGAAGAATGACCCTCCGCCAACCCTGTCGACGATGTCGATATGTGTGGATAATGTTTCACCGCTGCCGGCCGAGAGCGGTTTCTCTCACGAATATTAACATGAACATGAACTAATTCTTGAAAAGAATACAACCTGAATATCCATCAGGAGCTTCAAATCATGCACTCGACGTATGCCACGAAACAGTGCTCCATTGGGCTCCGGGTCCTCCTGAGAGTTGATGAGACAACTACGCTATGCAGTTATGGCACCAAAACGGTCAGGCCCAAAATACCCCTTTTTTTATTTTTCCACAAACCTGCGGCAAGCGCTAAGAAAAAAAAATTATCATATTAACAATACGCTAATAAAAAAAAAATAAGGGATACAGAAAGGAGGGATGATGGATGTTTAGAAGTGGGGCAATGTGTGTCCATTCGGGACTCTGCCAGCCCCTGAGGAAATTGGGTCCTAGATCTACTTACTACTCTTGTTAAGTAGTAGTAGTACGGAGTAGTAGTACGGAGTAGTAGTAACACAACACCAGTTTTCCGTCCGTGTAAGTGCGCGAGACTTGGTACAGCGGCAGATCCAAGTATACCCAAAGTACTTTTTTTTTTCATCTTGCGCGCTAGCGCTCCTAAACACCACCAACTATATCGTCTCAATCAATGAGCGCCATAACCTACCAACCACCAGAACTCAACAAAAGAGAAAGAAGAGGGACAAAAACAACCCAAACCATTGCGACCGATGATATCATAGTGATGACAATCGGGGAAACGAACATTTCCCCTCCTACCACCCCTCCCAAAGAAGAAAAAAAAAGATAACCGGAAAAGGAAAGAAAAGAAGTAAAATAGTTTATCTTTCATGCCGCAATCTTTAGATGTTCAATAATAGGTAAATGTTGGTTATTCGTATAGGTTACTCGATACTATCACCACAGCTGCTGGGTTTTGACCCGAGTTTGTTTGCATTGCTAATGTAAGACGAACATTATTTTTTTTATTCCTGTTTCCCGCTCAGACGTCGACATAAATATTACTCAAGCGCATCCACGATCATTTCCCTGTAAACCCAATCATATGGGACAGGTCTGCCTTGCGCGTTCTCGACTCGCCCTAAACGTGGACCTCCCCTGCACGACATGCATGTTCTACATGTAATGCAGAAAACCGACCCGGAAGATTCAAATCCAGTTTTCCGCTGCCAGGTTGATCACGGCAATTGTCGATTTGATACATGCACATACATGTATGTGTTGCTGCGAATCAGTGTACTGCCAAGCCAGTTCCCGACCTTTTTGAACTTACCCAAACTTCAAAAGCAACAGTCGTTGAAGCTTTCACTTCTTGTGCGACTGGTTGCGGTTTAGCAGCTAGCACTAAGTAGGCGACTATAGCTTCGACATGGTAACCATTTCGTGCGCTTCCAACCAGTTGGGGCCTCTAAGTGGATCATATGATCAAGTCTGCATGCGCGCCCGGAATTTTCTTCCAGTCCCGGAACCTCCAGACCATCAACTTTATCTACACCGATGTTCTCCCATAACTGAACCAATACCGTAGAGGTACTTGAAGCTTGGCAAAAGGGACGAACAAGCAACTTGCAATACGCGGCATGCTTCCGGTAACCAACTACGAGGCGCCTAGACCAAATGGCTGGACTGGGCCTGCGAGCAGGGTCTTCCCGGTACCTGAGTCACCACGCCACCAAGCTGACTATCCGGGACTGAGTACCTACTAGTATGTAGTTGGTTTTTTTTTTTTTTTTTCCTTTTCGTGTTCTTCTTTTTTTCTTTTATTTTGAGTTCTATGAGAACAAAGAAGCTTGTCGGAGTGCAATGCGATAATGACTATCCGCTCTGGAATGTATAGCTTCTACCACTTTAATCTATCTCCTATATTCTCATGTTCCACCTACCCTGTATCCTATACTCCAACCCCTATTTATCCTACACTACATACACACCGTGATCTATAACAAGATACAAATGTGACCTTGAATGTAGTGGAATGTCAGTCAGCTTTCTCACTGCTTCAACTGCATTGCGACAGAAGTCTGAGAGTCCTATTCCACCCCTCCCGCAGCCGCACATCTTTCTACACTACTCTACACTATGTCTTAGTCTTAGTGCCGCCTCGGATCTGATCCGCGACGCCGTGCATACATCGCGAGACCCTAGACTATAACTCAGACATTTTGTGCTTTGCCGGTCGTCACCTGTAATTTCCCTCGAACGGGACGTCATTTGGCTTTCCTAGCCATTTCCTGTCTTGGAACAATCAATTTCCAAATTGTCCCACCTCATTTGCCACATGGCACATGGCTAAGCAAGGGCAGTCTATTCTCGAACTTCTAGAATCTCAGAAGCCGTGTTCCATGGCTTACTAGGGCGACCACTTGGCCAAATCGGAAACCCGGGGCCAGGAGACTTGTGGGGGGCCCTCAAACGCTTGACTTGTCTACTCCAGACACAGCTGACATGAGCGCAACCCTCCTTAACTCACGTCATGTTTACGCCTTCTATAGAACACTCTCTCCGCGGGTTTGCAGAAGGCCATACAGGACCCATTGAGATTTGACAGTAAAAAAAAAGCATACTCGATACCCTGGATATAGGGCATCCGATTGGCCAGGCTTGCTGCAGACACACATCCGTTCGCCTAAGATGCTCCACCTACTATTTCGACGAGAAGGCTCTGACTAGCCGATATGGTACGAGAATGACCAAGCGTGCCTGCTTTCGTTGTTCCTATTCTGCGAGATACCCGCCGGGCAAGGCTGTCTCGTTACCTTTGCCCGAACATGTTACATCCTACTGCGAGCCTAAGATGCTCCGTGTATGTATGTATGTATGTATGGTGTGTATGTACGTACGTATGTATGTATGTGTGTGTATGTGTATGTGTATCTATGTAATATATATAAGTGTGTACGTGTGTATGTGCGTAAGTATAAGTGTCATACTATACACATACACGAAAGGACCATCGTCGTTATGTGTATCCTGTAGTCGGGACGACAACTCGAAATTGGTGAAACGGCGAGGATATTTACGCTATCTTCCGGTAGTCACAACACGCACATACACACACCAGGTCCTAGCTATTCAGATGGAATAGAGCCCAACGCCCAATTGCGGCGACCGGTCACCAGGCAAGCGTGGTGCGAAGGGCCGAAGCTTTTTTTATTCACGGACCACGGACAGTTGCATCAACGAAGCATATCACGCGCGGCATTTCCGGCTCTTCTCGTACTACATCCACATCCAAGGCTGGGACAGGAGCAAGTTCCGAACCCATGGGATGATGGGGAATGTATGTGTTTTGGACAACAGAAAAAGAAAAAAAGAAAAAAGAAGAGCATCCGCCCTGTCTTGCCTTGCAGACGGGTTATCGTCGGTTAGGTATAAGCACATGGGGGAGAGGCCTTGGCAAGCCTTTCTGCACAATCTGCGTCATGAATTTTTTGAAGTACCCAGCTCTACGGTTCCTCCTATCTAAAATCAACAACCCCCTCCCCCCCCAGTCTCCTCTCTTAAGTTCAGCTGTCTAATCCAGCCTACCATCAAGTCTGGTTACACATCAACCACCCTGCGGTGCCCTGGTTCAACTTCAAGCCTTGCCATGTCATTGAGGCATTGCTGGTCGCCTTGTGAGCTCTCAAGTGAGTGCAAAAAAAAAAAAAAGCTTGGCCTATCGACAAAGACTATCAGCAAGCTGTGCATAATCCTCTTCACCGCTTGACCGCTATCTTCCAATTGCGTCTTGGGCCCATTCGCTCAGATCCTCGGCGGATCCACCATTTAGCTTTTTGGTCTGGTGAAATTGCCAATGAAGTAGGTGCTCATACTTCGGGCGGCTTACTCGGAGGCCTTAAGCCAAACCGGGAAAGGTTCATCTCCCTATTTTTTAAAATTATTCTTCTATTTTTCTTTTTTTCCATTCTACTCGTGCGTCTTGCTTCTCTGGGTTACGGCGCTCTGTCAATACAAAAACCATGCATCCACTGCCGGGAGGGGGGCAGATACTTACAGGGATGCCGCTCAACGTGTTTCCATATCCCCGTCATATCTTTTCTGGGAACCGCGTGGTCATTCGACTCAAGCCTTACGGGTTGCATAGCCAACCCGAGTAGAAGAGAAATCCTCCGATGTATATCACCCAGTTTCGTAAGTACACGTCGTTGTACACGGATTAGGTTCCACTGGAGTCCACTTCTAGGCTCCATGACAGAAAGTCGTCCCGCGAAGTTGGGACTCGAAGGTCTCCATACCTTCTGAGACCATCGCCGCGCTGCAACACCTGGCACCGTTGGAAGGATCTTCTATGGCACGCGCACTTGACTTTGCTTTTCGCCCTAACGCCTGTCACCGCTCGTCCTAATATTAAAATAACTTAATATCCTTCGCCCATCATGGATGTCACTATCAGCTGGGTCAATAGTCTCCTTCTATCAGCCTTCTCCTTCTTCTGTCCCCTATGCCAAGCCGAATCTTCAAGAACGCATCCCTTGTCTTGCGGCTTACCTCATTCTTACACTGCTTGTCGTTTGTCACATCAATATAGTGAGCGTTAGGTCGACAGGTCACTCTGAGTTTCACTTGATTTATTTTCCCCTTCAGATAAACTTTCGAACCTTTTTAAATATCCACGGGTGTCTCAAACTTAGAAGAGGACACACTTGAGTCTTCCTATTCTTTTCTAGTCTCAAAGTTCTCGACACCCCTTCTCACCTAGTCCAAGCACTTACACAAGCCATTGCCCAAATCCCACCATAATTAGGCCTTTCATGTAGTGGGCTATCATCCAGCGGTAACATTAATCATCATCATGAGAACTGGTTCGTTCGTGAGGCCCATGGGCTCTTCAATGGACGATGAGCTTCCGCCATTCCCGAGACGACAGATGCTAGTTCTAGGTACGTCCTTGCGCGGCAATTGTAGCCTCATAGGTTGAGGCCTTCTGAGTTGAGAACCTTAATCTGATGAGTATCCCAGCGATATGTCGAATATGCGAGCCAATTGCTTTTATGGGAATATTCCCATATATCTATTTTATGATTGAGGACTTTCACATCACCGACGACAAGAGCAAAATCTCATTTTATGCCGGAATGGTTACATCTGCGTTTACGTTTGCTGAGTTCTCGACCGGTTTATTATGGGGACGGCTAAGCGACAAAATCGGAAGGAAACCTGTCCTGCTCACGGGTCTGATTGGAACTGCTCTGAGTGTTTTGATATTCGGCTTCGCTCCTAATCTCACCGTCGCTCTCCTCGCACGAGCAATTGGAGGTCTCTTGAACGGGTATGAGACAGACAGGCCCCTCTGCTAAACCCCCCTATCTGCGATGTCCTAACATGAGATCTAGAAACATGGGGGTGCTCCAGACCACAGTTGCTGAATTAGTAACAGTGAAAGAACATCAACGTGAGTTGAATTCAATTTCACTTTTTTTTTTTTTTTCGTAAAATCAGCCAACTAACTTGTCTTTTAGCGCGAGCTTATACCATCATGCCGGTTGTGTGGTGTCTCGGGTCAGTTTACTCACTGCTCAAGCTATCTGCAGCTCTGAATTCATCTAACTCATTACTAGATCTATCATTGGGCCCATGATTGGCGGTGCTCTCGCGCGGCCATGCATCAGCTACCCAAGTTTATTTCCGCCCGGCACCATCTGGGATCGTTACCCGTATCTCCTCCCCAATCTCTTTAGCGCATTTGTTGTTCTCATTGGGGTCATCAATGGCATTCTGTTTCTCGAGGAGACGCATTCAGAAAAGAGACATGCACACGACCGCGGCCTTGAGATAGGCAACTGGATCCTTTCCTTGCTACCTAACTTCCGAAGGTGTGCCGAGGCAAGGGATGAGAAGACAACCAAATTATCAGAGAACAGCGAAGAAGAACGGCCGCTTCTTGAGCACGACGAACAACTACCAGGTTATCGAACAAATCAAAACTCGCCCGAAAACTCGCCCCGTCTCGGATCTACGTCCGCCCCATCGATTTCACGAGATCCCTTGGATCTCGCAGAGCCACGTGGAAATGTAGGTGTTGGCTTTTCGAGAATATTCACCCGGCCAGTGGTATTAAACATCGTATCGTTCGGGATCTTAGCTTTGTAAGTGGTGCTCAATTATTCAACCTGATTTCTGAATCTAGCTAATAACGTATCAGCCATACAATGACCTTCGACCAACTTTTCCCCGTATTCCTCAGCACGGAAAGGCCAGATCAGAAGGTCCCGACGTCACTCCCCTTCAAGTTTGTTGACGGATTCGGGCTCGACAGCAAAACGATTGGCATCATTCTCAGCGCCCAGGGAGCCTATCAGTTGACGATCAACATGTTTCTCGTGCCGCCGGTGCTTAAGCGCCTTGGCGCACTCCGCTTATTCCGCTTCCTAACACTCGCCTACTTTGCCCTCTACCTGGTCACCCCCTATTTGGTATTGCTGCCCGAGAAGTATCGAATGGTCGGCGTTAGCATGGTTTTGGTGTGGAAGTGCACGTTCGCAAGCATGGCATATCCAAGCAACGCAATACTCACCGCGGATTCAGCACCCAGCCACCTAGCATTAGGTACCATTAACGGCGTCGCCGCCTCTACAGCGAGTTTATGCCGTGCTTTTGGACCTACCATTTCGGGAATTCTCTATGCGGTCGGCCTCACATCTGGATACTCAGGTCTCGCATGGTGGTGCAGCGCTTTGGTCGCCATCGGCGGCGCGGTGATCAGCCTTCAAATCGAAGACCCATCGAGTCGCACTGAAACTAGGGCCAATTTCAACAACGATGTGGAAGCTGGCCAACAGCGTCGATCGTCTCTAGTGACTCCTTGAGACACGACCTTTTCTGGATCAATAAAAAATATGGATGGAAACGGGGGATTACTCGGGCGGCGTTTTAAAGAGTCTCGGTCTTAATTTTGGATGATATTTCTCGGCTAAGCAACGATTTACCAACTTTATCGACTTGTATATTCGGTCACGACAAATTTCTTTTTAATCGCTTCGTTTTTCCCTTATCGGCGCCGGACTTTGATCGCCTTCCTTCTTGTTTATCTCTTCGGTCGACTTATATTCCTGTTGATGCTTATTTCCTTGTATTTTTTTCTTTTTCTTTTTCTTTTACGGGACGGGGAAAATGGGTCGTAACCACATTCTAGATAGACTGGCTTGGGCAACTGGCAACTAGATACCTCCATTCCTACGAAGGAAAGCTCGCGATACACCCTTGTACAAACTAGATCGCTGGCAGCTTCGGAGGAACCATTGGGCAGGAGTTTTTTTTCCTCTTTTTCCTTTATTTTCTGGCGAATGTTTCTGTCATTCATGGAGGGACGGGCGGGGTGGAGGAGGACTCGGCGGGAGTCGAGTTCGGGAGCGGGAAATGGGATCACTTTTTTCATCTTTTCTTTCCTCTCAATTTCGGGGATACCGCAGGAACGAAAATGCGACGGGCGTTGGAAAAGCACATGCAAGGATTTTTCAGGACTCTTTCTATAACCTCTTTCCAATACTCGGCGGCGTATCATTAGATAGGGAATCGGTGCTTTTTTTTTTTTTTTGTTATCTGGAGATAGTCTTGGAGATCAGGTTCGAGCTCGGCTCATGGGTCGAAGGAAATGAACTCCTTACATGGACATAAAACGGTCATTCAATTGGAAAGCCTCTTTTCACATGGCAACATCTTTTTTTCCTCATCTGCGACACTTTGCCGTACTTTGCGTGATCTTCCTCCTTGACTCCGCACCACGCCCAACATCCGTCCATTGTGTTTATTCAACATCCTAAACCATGGGTTTCCTTTCATAATTTTGCATATATGGACTCGGTCACATTTCTCATTCCCTTGAACAACACAGATCACTCCCCCTTCCCCTATACAAACGCATGATTGGCCCTGCTCCGAAGAGGACCTAGGTAATCAGGAAAGGTGTCACTAAACTGGTGATAGGAAACTAATTTTTTTCTTCTATTTGCAAGGTGAGTATTCGAATGATCCCGACTGTTTGGTCTATTAACCAAATAGAGGACACACTTATATGAAAAGAGGTACACGTGAATCTATTTACGTGATCCCCTCGCCTAGGTAAATGCCCGAATAGGTTTGTCAGGGTGCGCAGCTACATATAGGCCATTTCTCTTTCGAATACTCTTGAAAGCGCAAGTCAAAGACATTTGACCCCGAACTGATATTCGACATCACCTACTTGGTACCCTCGTTGTTGACCCCCTGTCCCCCCCCTTTTTTTTTACGTTGGGTGAAATCGTCTGGACATGAACTAATCGATATTACTGCTCCGTGAATTCGCATGCTCTAGCCTAATACTCTGATTAGATATATCCCTATCTCGTCGTAGATAGTAGAAAGTCTTTGACCCATTTCCTTCCTCCCACCCCTAGGTGCTTATTACTGTAGTCGCAAACATCATGTACAACACTGTGCCGGTGAAACCACAGCCAATTTCTAAGTCGATAATCGGAGCTAGAAATGTCATTTGTTGATGTAGTCGAGGGTTTCCCAAGATAACAGAGAAACCCCGAGGGGAGAGAAGTAGAAAGTAATAAAGAAAAAGAATACATAAGGACTCAAGAATACGAAAGAGCAAGAAAAAGGAAGATGAAACATAGGCTGTGGAAGACACAGAATAATAAAAGTATGAGATAATTAAGAATACCAATAACCGTTATCTTTATACACGCAGCTTATAATCGGATTATTCAAGGCCGTGGCGCCATGCCGGCATTTGTTTCCCAAACAGCCGAAAATACTTAGGGGAAAAGGAGAGAAAAGGATCTGATCTGAGAATAGAAGAAATTTGATGACCAGAGGATGATGAACGGGGAAAGACTTGCCTCTCCTGGGTACTGGTAGTGTGGGCTCAGGGGTATCCAACAATACGTGTAGTCGCGGGTTTATTGACGAGGACCACACCCATCTAGCAAATACATGATTTAATATGCCCTTTCATGGTAGCAGCGGCAAGTCCCATAAGACCTCTCTGTAGACAAATAAATAATGCATAAGATCCGCCAAAAATCTTCTGTTGAACCCAATATACCTTCTTCGATGCGGTATTTAGGGACTGGGGAAAGGAGCATGCCAAAGAACAAAAGAGAGGAAGAGAAGATGTTGAGACGAGGTCTATATAAGGTTTGGGGCTGAACCTGATTGGCCGCCTTACTTATACGCTGAAAAATAATAATAAAACCCCGGAAAAGGACAAATTAATACAGCTAAACTACATGGGGGATTTTGGAGAATAAATAAATAAAAGGGGAGGGGGGAGGGGGGTGTGACTGTTTGGAAAAGGGAGGGGATGATCATCCCCCCCTTTTTTTATTTAAACACCCCCCTTAGATAGGAATCATACTTCTGCACAGGGCAGCAGGGATCGATCTCTCTTTTCTTTCTTTCTTTTTTGTCTTGGCTTCCCTTTACTGGACAGCCTTAGGAGCAAGGTGATGTAGATGAAGAAGAAAAGAACTTGACAAGTCATAAATAAAATCAAATAGGAACACATCTTCATCTCACGATGCGTTGCTGCGGTGTGACGATTTACGGCCTAGGTAAGCCGCTCGTGGGTTTATTGGCGACATGTGGGTGATCGTGTGGAGATGAAGAAAGTCACGAGAACGCTCGGGCAGTTTTTTTTTCTTTTTTTCCCTCTCTAGGTACTTCTTGTCTCGGGAAGGTGTGTGGTGTGTGAGTTCATCAGTCTGGGGTTGGTGGGAAGGGAGTGGGACTTGAGGACCCATGTCTCTCTTCTCTCTCTCTTCCACACCTTCCACGCACGCCCTTCAGAGATCTGTCCCCTAGTGTAGCTAGATAGATGTACCAGCCGGGCTTCCACCCGCTCGCCTCATACGCAATGGCGTAACCCTCGTGACGCCAGATCAGGTAGTAGTTTCTATACTTATCCCGACTTGGCTGCAGAGGGAAGGCTGAGCTCCGAGTGTTCATGCCCGCCACTTACCTAACCTTATATGCTGGCTCGTTACTTAAAGGGGGGAAAGAGGGAGCAAGGGGAATGATTCGACTGGCCCTGGGCTTAGCAAAAGAACTCAGTTCCCGTACGGCCCGCACTCGGGCCGCCAGCACAGGGCTTTGGGCATCGTCCCACTTTCGCTAAATGCAGAGCACTGCTACTGCTCGCTCCCCTCTGGAGCGACGGCATGTGTGTTTTACTTAACCATGCTCTATTGGTCAATGTTTATTCTACAGTCTATTCAGCAGCCCCGTTGTCACCCACTCCCCCCCTAAATCCCTGGAAAGGGCCATATGTGTTTCAGAACATCGAGTTGCAACCCGAGCACGTGTGTAAGGTAAAACCCCTGATAGTTTTCTTTCTCCCCTTTGGCTCGTTGGGAGATCCAACTTGGCATTCCTTCTTTTTGGTTGGCTGTTCCTATCCCGTGTTCGCGTAATTTTTATTCAGTAGAGCAATCTTATCCTCGGACTGAGACCTCCTGATTTCTTTTCGCTTTTGTGACCGCAGTCTCCGACGCGATTCCTACATAGCAAAACGCGGGCAAGGGCCCAAGTGTTAGTTTTGCTGCCCAATATCTTAGTTGTGATATGACCTGCCTTGATAGCGTCGTGGATATCGTGGGAAATTAGTCGACCATCCGGCTCAGACCGGAAACGATTCCGGACCCCAAACCAGGATGTTCGATAAAGTTCTCGACCAGACCAGTTGATTTGCTCCAAGACGCGCTCGGGGTCGGCGTGAGCTCGACGACGAAGCACTTGTAGCAGCCAGCTTCGGACCTCCTGGGCATCTGCGTCTTTTTGCGGGGTTGTGCTCACGATTTCCTCTGTAACCAACCAACTTTGGTTATTTAAGCCTACCGAGCTGTCTCAAAGCACTTACCCTAGGACTCAGTGAGGTATCTCTCGCCCTCTTCACACAGCCGTTCTACCTCGGATTGCTTGGCAGCAGTAACAACATCGCTATAATAACTATCACCAGTTTGAAAGCCGTGAGACGACGTGTTAGGTTCTATAAAGTCCTAATGTCAGAAGATCACCCATATCACGCAATCGGCTCTCTAAATTGGGAATCTCTCAACATAATTCGACGATAAGTATAACAAATGATGCGATTTTTTAGATGGACATCATGATGCAATACCCTCCCTCCATTCATATATCAACTTTCGATGCTGCGTTTAGTTCTCTCGGGTATAGATTGACAACGCAACAAGAAAGGCCTCTGCGACGAAACGTACCACTGCTCCTGGATTCAAAGTCTGTAAAGAGAGCCATGTTCATGTCTCGATACCGAGAGTTGGGTGAAGGTACAAAGAATCAAGAGGTGCTGGATGGCGGTAGGTAAGGAAATACTTGTAAGTATGCAATATCTTTCTATTTTGATGAGGATCGATAGTATAATATAGTTAACTATAGAACGAATGAATTCTGTGATGAATAATTGAGATAGCAAGGGAGAGAGGAAGAGAGGGAGAGGGAGATATTCACAAAAAAGGAGATTAAGAAAAGCCCCGACCAACTATGCAAGCCCTATATGGCACCCGGCGTAGGAACGACGCATTAAATACACACAGTCCCTACCCGAAATATTCTTCTCGAATTGAATCGATAAGGTCAGGGTTTCCACAATGATCAATGATTATGAAGTTCTAGGTTGCTGTTATTTCTATCACGATCGAGGATCAACTGGGAAGGAAAGCACAGACTATATACTTAGACAAGCATAAACTCTAGAAGTTGTTTAATTCAATTGAGATGGCTAGACTGATAACCCCATATTTAAATTCGATAATTTTGAAGCCGGAACCGACATGGTAAGAGAGCAGGCTTTTGTCTCCGTCGTCTGCGTATGCAAATGTTCTTAATTTACTGAGCTTCGATGGCACGAGGGACCTGCTAAGAACTAGAGCTACAATTACATGCGATACCGATATTGACATATACACAGAAACATTCTTCTTTTTACCTGTACCTTGATGTCAATCTGATCTATCATCCCTGACACTGAGTTTTATGTTCACTCACCTTCTAGCTCCTCGCTATAGTGCATTGCATTTAAGTTTCCCTTGAAGCCTACTTGAATATAGTTGGTATGTGTATCAATGTCTTGTGTGACTTTGAATATGAGGTATATTTGTTGGTTAGATTTCTCATAAGTAAGCGATTGGAAGCAATTCGGCGTGCATAGAGAGGTCAGTAGGTAGTGGTCAGTGTCCTGGTTGCTCATGCATCTATTACCACTGTGCTGATGTTAGTGCCTAGAAGGACTATAAGTGATCATGACCTGATATCTCTCTCTCTTACGTGAGCAAGCAGCACTCAGCTCTTTACACGTATTCAATTTAAGTACACCGGACTTTACATCCATTCATAGCACTGTTATATATTTAGGCTATAAGTCGAATGCGTGATTGCCAATGCTGCTTTCCCTTGGTATCGCACCATTCTTCGTGTTACCTAATTCGGACTTGCGAGGCGGCGCATAGACCTACCTAAAGCTGACCTCGGTATTATCTATTTATTTTTTTTCTCTCCTTCATCATCAATATGTCTAGTGCTCCGAAGAACTGAAATGCCAGGGCTGGGAGGAACAATGTTTATAGGTAAACATTCTCTTGTGTAACCAACCCATATTATAAACTACATGATAAACATAAACTAACTAACCTTAGGTAAGTTTATGATTTCAAATATAGTTAATCCCTATACTAGTTAGGTACTAGGTAGTTTAACTTTATTGACCCGTATAATTCCTGTAGGGTCCATGATGCTATAGGGCAGGGGAGCTATACAAAGTCTATCTTTCAACCAGCTCAAGGCGAACCCTGAAAGGTATTCATTGCATACTAGCCCCCGATGTATTCAGCTCTCTTATATCCTATAAGATCTATATATATCGCGCGCCCGAAGCATCTCGACGTAGGGGCTCTCATCGCCCGAATAGGCAATGTTTCTGTATGTATAGGTATATCGATATCGATACAGATAGGTATATAGAGGTGGGTTCGTGTTTATTGAGGTTAGGAAGCTCGTTGCCATGACGTCAGGCTTATGCCCAGCATTCCCCTAACCTTAGTTTTCCGGGCTTCAATGACTTTACCCCATTTTCTCTAGCTCGCAAGGTGGTTCGCACGTCGGCCACCCATCGGAACCACATAGCATGTGAGGGCGGAATGAATTTGGTGATGTGCATGAAGACTGGAGGCGAGACCCGAACTAGGTGAACTATCGTTTAAGTTAGCGATCAGAATTTATACTCTATAAGTTATATGGAAGGCTGGGCAAACATAACACAAAGAAGATAATTATTGAGGACGATGATGCTCTTAGTTCGGGGTTTGTATATAGTCGATCTCTCGATGTTATCGACGCGTTGGCGAATTTGAGTATCTAGGGACGCGTGTCTTGAGACTGGGTGTATATCCAATTCGTCACCTAAACTCAATACCTATTAAAGGTATATTGATTGATTGACATTGATGGAAAATCAAGCAAAACTGGGAATTATATAAGACCGTTGTGTTTAAATTCATTTATATATCATGTTCGATACAGTGGTTGATGATTGTCTCAATTAAACCTACTCTTAAGGTATATAGTTACACTAGACGCCGTTGAAAAGTTTAAGTTAAATTGATGAATGGATTGGCACATGTGAACATAAAATCTAGGGTACCTAGGTAAGTATCTAAACAAGCGCCGACGTAGGGTGGGGGTAACCTTGTCTTGTCTAGTGTACATACATGTGTCTGGTATACTTTTAGCCTACTCAGGGTCAGGTCAGGTTTCTTTTTGGGGGTTAGTTGGTTGCTGGTTAGTGGGGAGGGGAGGGGGAAGAAAGACATTGGGGAACGTATGCGCGGACCGTTGATTGGTCTGTTACAGCTTATCAGTAACTCCCGTTTTTTCTCCAAAGGGTTCGTATTTTATTCTTTTTTAACGTTATTCAACGACGGACCACCAAGAAAGCTACAACTACCAAAATTCGATCTTGGACCGACATCTGATTACATACAACCTTTTTTTTAGAGTCTCGCATCACCATCACCATCACCACCACCACCACTACTACTACTTTTCTCTATCACCCCGATTTATAACGAAACCTATACTATAGTCTACAATACAATATACGCGCACAGACCCGAACCGAGAAGAAATATTTTTCTCTTCTTTTATTAAGCTTGCCGCCTCATGCGTTTCCAGCCTCCTGTCTCGTCCAGTGGCCCCCCGCATTAAGCAGCTTACTGCAACATCAGCCAGTTGACCGCCCTGCATCCCGTTCTCGAGGCCGCATTCCATTGATCATCTTCCGTATCGCCGAGCTAGGATCTACTTTAATACTCATGAGATGGAGCAGAGGAAATCCGACTTCTACAAGTAGCTTGCCGAGCACGTCGCATACCCACGCAGGGCCGGCGCGAATACCGTAACATTTTTACATGATAGCCTCGCTGGCTCATCAAAAATATAAATTAAATTAACGAATTCGAATCACCCTCTCTCATCCGTCTTGGTGTATTCGAATCAAAAGCAAAAGAAAAACCATGTCGCCGCACTCGCCGCTATCACCGAATCCACATCCTGCTAAACGACCGCGTCCCTCCTCGCCGGATAAGGATTCGCCGCTGTCGGGCACCGCCGGTCCTACCTCTCCAGCTACCGAGCAATCGCACGATGGCACGGGACACAGTTCGAAGATCGGCCAGAGCAGTAGCTTTCGTAACGTCAGCGCATGTAACCGATGTCGGTTGCGCAAGAACAGATGCGACCAGAAGCTGCCTAGCTGTGCTAGCTGCGAGAAAGCTCGAGTTCCCTGTGTAGGATACGATCCCATCACTAAGAGAGAAATCCCGCGCAGGTGAGATGCCTATTGTATTACCCCAAACTGCCGGTCGTTCGCAGGACTAACCCCCTCGTTTTCCCCCTTTAGCTATGTCTTCTATCTCGAGACCCGCGTGGATCAGCTCGAGGCCCTGCTTCGTGCCAACAACATACAGTTCCCGCCCGCGGAAAACCTAGAATACTGTTCACGGCCTGTATCTGACGGTGCTATTGGTAGGTCGTCGACGGATGTTGGGCATACGACGCTGCCTGAAAATGCCGAGCCCGCTGGGGCCTCGAAGCCGTATAGCAATGGGGAGGAGACGGCTAGGCCGGCTAAAATCATGAAGCATAGTGCTCATTCTGGACAGAGATATCTAGGCTCTACCAACGGCGTATCCTTCGCGCGCGTCGTCTTCGCTGCCGTCCAGTCCTCTGTCGGAGATCACAGATCAAATTCCGACAAACAAGGGGTGAGGCCCTACAAGCCCGCCCTTGGGAATGGTGCTGCGGAATCGGGCACTTCGATGCGCGACTCCTTCTTTGGCCTCCATACCCGACCGACCATCAGTCCGGCCGAGTTCCCAGAGAGGAACTTGGCCCTCAAGCTCGTGAACTTGTACTTCGAGCATGCAAACCCCCAGATACCGGTTCTGCACCGCGAAGACTTTATGCAAGTATTTGAACTCGCATATGCCGACGAAGGAAGGATACGGGGGCCCAAGGAGCTTTACATGCTGAACATGGTGTTCGCCATTGGCGGTGGCATTATTATGGATGCCCAAACCGCCCTTTCGAAGACCTCGGGCGAAATCAAAAAGCAGGCGCAGCCCGAGGAGTACCACGCGAGCGCTATCGTCCACCTCGAGGCCTGTCTAAGCAACAGCGGTGGTGGCCTGGAGGAACTGCAAGCTGTCTTGCTTCTAGCAAATTTTGCCTTGCTCCGCCCAGTCCCGCCCGGTTTATGGTATGTTAAAGAACTTGATAGCCGTTCTTTTCTATTTCTATTTATCTATTTATCTGTTTTAGTGAGCTAGAGGTAATAACTACATCTAGGTATATCGTTGGTGTGGCGGTAAGACTGGCTGTCGACCTGGGCCTCCATTACGAAGATGGAAAAGACGTTGAGTTCGACCTTGGCGACCCGATGAACCCAACTAAAGCTGATCCCGCTGGCGATAAATCCCGCGAGGCTCACATGCGCGAGAGAGGTCGTCGGGAATATGTCCGAGATCTACGGAGGCGACTCTGGTGGTGCACATATTCTTTGGATAGGCTCGTTAGTGTCTGCGTCGGCCGGCCTTTTGGCGTATCTGATCAAGTGATCACTACAGAGTTCCCATCGATGCTGGACGATCGCTACATAACCCACGCCGGGTTTACTGGGCCGGTACCTGAAGGTGAACCCACGTATAAAATCGTCGCGAAGCATTACTGGCGCCTTCGCTTACTACAGTCGGAAATACTACAAGTCTTACAATATCAACAGGCACAAATAGCTAGATTCAACGGGCAGAATGTACAAAATGAGTATATGCACACCCGTCTCCCTTCTCCCTTCCTGCAGAGATTCGATTCCTTCAGAAGCTGGAGGAGAAATATCGACCAACGGTTATATGATTGGAAAAATTCAGCACCTACGAAAGCGGATTCTGGTGTTGCATTTTCGCCTGAATTTCTAGAGTTGAACTATTGGCAGGCGATTATTATGCTCTACCGACAGAGTCTCAGTGTCCCCGCTATGTTCGAAGGAGAATATCATACATCCAAGGAGGTCAACAGCCCATCTGTCTATTCGGCTGAGTTACAAGAGGACGAGGAAAGGGTATATCTAAAAGTCGCCGAAGCGGGCCAAAAGATTTTGCGTCTATATAGACAGCTACATCTAGTGGGACTCGTCAACTATACATATCTTGCTACGCACCATCTATTTATGGCTGGCATATCATACCTCTATGCGATATGGCACTCGCGTGTTGTCAGAAGTCGACTTGTAAGTTACGAACGCGAACACATGAAGCCCCAGTCGCTAACTTAAGCAGACGATGGACGAAGTGGATTTTACTATTTTGGCAGCTACATCGGTTTTCTCCGACCTCATAGAAAAATGCCCGCCTGCTGAAGCCTGTCGAGACGCTTTTGACCGGACAGCAAAGGCAACTATTAAAATGGCCAACTCCACAGGAGGGTTTGGGCAAATGCCTCATCGAGCCAAGCGCGAATCCAAGGCGAGTAGCGATAGAATCGACTATATTACAGCTAGGGAGGCAACTGCAAATAGACACAAACCTCATCATCGGGCCTCATCGGATAATAGTGGCCATCGATCGACTACGACCACACCATATGAAATGTTGGGCCCCGACCCTTATGGTTCACACACCACACCTACGCAGATGACACCCATGCAGACTCAGCAAACACCTACGTACCGTCACACCGTTCCCAACGTCAAAACCGAACAGGACGGATACTCAATGTTGAGAACCATGCCGCCATCGAATCTGAGTGCAGGCAGTGCGTCTGATGCTGCATCCCTACCGGATAACTCGGCCATCGACCCTGTCTTACTACCATCTCCTGGTGCGCAGGTCAACTCGCCAGTATCGGTAGCGAGCTTAACTCCGCAGTCTACCACGAACCAAGGAACATACTCCCAGACAACTCCAAACACCAATTATAACATGCTTAGAAATTCACAGGCCGGATTTGCCCCTGGTAACATTAGTTACTCCGATCTACAGGGTATGGATTTCCTACAAGGTCTGCAGGATCAGCCTACCGCAGATGGTTTAAATAATCCGGATATGCAAATGGATATGGGATTCGGGCTTGGCTGGGAGGGTATGCATCATGATTTCAGCGACGGACAGCAAATGGATCTATTCGACGGGTTCTTTTTCGGAGGCCAGCAAGGAGGTGGCGGTGGCGGCCTCATGGGCGGTTAAGAAAGGGTATTTGGGAGAAAATTATTGTTCTTTGGGAGAGCGATCATTGGAAGTGGGACGACCAAATCTCATCGACATTTTGGTTTCATTTATCTCGTCTATTTTCTTTCGGCTCCAGCCTCGGTCTCATTTAGGGCGGTTTCAAATCATATCTTATATTTACCTACCTACATTTCATACTACTACCTACCTACTCTTCGTGGATATTCTTTCTAGTTGTGTCGAACGAGAAAAAAAAGAAAACCATATCAGCATCAACACAAAACGGAGAAAAAAAAACAAGAAATTTCAGCACGTCGAACCTAAATGATATCATATATGGTTATGGTTAGATGCATCATGTCCTACCAATCTGAACAAACATTATTTATATGTATAGGTATCGGCATAAGTAACACCTGCCGGGCAAACTAAAATAGCTTCAACGAGCGTCGTGTATGGCTTCGAGGGTTTAGTGATAGTGATCCTTAGGGAAAGATTAGCGGAAAAGGAACGAGAATACTTAGGAGGAGAAGTGAAGCAGAACAAAAGTTAGAAGTGGATATCCCGTCCTTACCCCCTCTCTCTTTTTTTTTTTTTTGCAATTCCCCCTTCCCCTCTTGGGAGGTTAACGAAATGTTACGATTCAAGAAAAAGAAAAACAGCATTTTTCTGTTACGACTTGCACTACCTACCTAGTACATATTTAGACTATCTTCTTAAAAGCTTATACCTATAGTTTCACCTATGTGACGATATGCCTACCTAGGGAGGTATTGATATACGAAACGAAGAAAAGGGGGGTTGAGATTCCTGGGGTTTGTGGCTGGGAATAGGGGTAATAGGATATAGATAGGAGAGCGATGTTTTTTTCCCCCATACAATCTGTCATGCTACTACCTACTATACGCATTGCACACATTCACGCACACGACTACTACCTCCAACCTAACGTGTAGGTTATCACTTTCTTTTATCACTTTCTTTACCAACCCTGCTATAGACATGAGATATCTTCTCCGTATGCGATTCTCTCGTTTATGTTTATATCTTCCTTTCTTCCTTCTTTCTTTGGTTTTTTTTTTCGGTGTGCTCTTTATGTAGTCACGTTTCCCCTAGTTTTCAAAGGAAGCAAAAAAGAAAATAAATAAAAGAGAGAGGGAAAAGAAAAAAAGAGGGGAGGGCATCCCTTATAGTTCATCGTCCCATTTACTAGTAGAGGAGAGGAGAAGAGAAAGTATGAGGAACAAGCGAAAAAAAAATCATAGAAGAAAAGGAAAGAAAAGCATGGAACGATGATCCGATGAAATGGTGAGTGAAAAGGATACGTTCTAAATGACGATCAATGATTCACGATGGTACTTATTTACGACAACGCGCGTTTGACTATCTGGAAAAATGCTACGTTTAATTCTCACCGTTACTTATATTTAAGGAGTGAGAGAACGTTTTATACTAAGGTCGTTGTTAGACAATGCATTAAACAGTTATTAAAGGTTATTAGGGGTTACATATGCTCAGGTTCTCTAGTGCGCTTTAGCAGGTTTCTTACTGTCAAGATAGCAATGGATTCGAGTAGATAAATAAGTCTAACTAGTCTCAACTAGAATAGCAAGCTTCCTAAATTTAGAGGCTCTATCGTACATCGGGTGACCTATATAATGCCGGACTTGAATCTTGGTTGGTATGAACTCGTTCAGGGGTATCTATGCTTTCCTTTCTTCCTGAGATATCTCATGATAATATTGCTGACGTGTAGAAAGATAAGAAGGAAAAAACGTAGTCGTACACTTTATAATACTTCTCATGGGAACCCCCCATCATCTTTAAATACAACTAATCGATGGTGCCCTCCCAAGGACAGACAAAAATTCATAAAAAGGGATACAAGTGTGTTTTAATGGCGACTGCAGAAAAGTAAGTGATATGACCTATAGTTCCGATTCAGCAATGGACGGATCCGAGGCATTTTCATCATCACCATCCTCGCTCGCTTCAACCATAACTGGGGACGGAGTATCGGCATAGTATTCATCTGCCTCTTCGAACCAGCTCTCGACTCGCTTTTCAACGAGGACAAGAATTTCCTGTAGATATCTGAGGGAACTCCGTATCTGCGCAGGGTCGACCACGGGAGGTGGGCCAGTGATGTGAGTATAATAGGAGGTAACAAGGCGTGTCATCATCGCGTGTGCACGCTTGACCGCGGATTCTCTGGAACGAATGACCCGCGGCCAAACATTATAGCGTAGTGTGACCGGGTCCAGATGCATGAGAGGTTCTTCCTAGTGCCTCTTCGAAGCCTTACTCCCGTGCGTGGAGACCACGCGTTCTCTAAAGGACGTGACGGGCCGGAAGATGACTGTGCATACAGCGCATACAAGGGTCGCTAGCAGCTGCCACGCTATCCAGATAAGTGACGCGCCCCACGGAGCAATAAACTTCACGAATTCACTGGTCTGATAGTGATCTTCCTGACCCTTGATGAAGTAGAGCCTCGCTCTCTCGATGGCGAAGTCATCCCCGGAGACGGGTAGGTGTTCTAGCTCAAGGACCGTCACGAGCTTGACGTTGGCTCGCCATAGGTTGAAAGGCACGAACCACAGGGTGAAGGCCTGGCGGATGGTGACATAGAGCAAGTTGTTGTTCTTGTCAAAGCCTAATGGGTAAAGTGTCAGTGCGTGTTCCAGCCCTCGTTTCTGGCTATACCTATCCCGAGAACCAAAGGATAAGGACTTACTAGTAGAGTCAATGGCAAGCTCGACGTTGGGGCTTAGCATACGATACCACTGGTAGATCAGCTGCACAAGCCAACGCGAGTTGATAGTGTAGGGGGCGAAGGGGAGCCTGATGTTGCCAAAGGAGGGGACACGGCAGAAAGGGTGAATGAAGTATGCGTTGGGCAGGAAGTAGTCCTCCAGAGCACTCTGCTGGTCTTGTTTAGTGCCCTGGGTCAAGGCCGTGATGACGCCTGAGATCCTTTCTTCAGGAATATCCATGAGGAAGAAGTCCTGGAAGAGCAAGGTAGCTCGTGAGGGGGATATGAATAGAGATATGAAGACGAAGTTAGAGGCGGAAGACGGGAGTTAATGTACGAAAGTTGTTCTGGATGCCCCTCGATAATGCCACACAATACAATGTCCCCTTTTGACGCAATGAAGAGCTAGTGGTGAAGTTTTATGAAAAGAAGGTGAGTTGGTGTAAGTGATGAGTTGATGAATGAGTTAAAAGCTTAGATAGGTACCTTAGATAGGTACCTTAGATAGATACCTGCTATGTAAGGTAGGAAGCTGAGTCGACCTCACGATGATGTCATGGACCGTTTATGATTTGCTCAGATCTACAAGGAACGGAAAGTTCCCACTCTGCCGTTAGCATGTGAAACGGGCCGTAACCTAAATCGCTTCTTCCATAACTGAGCAAAGACGAAAGTCAAAACCAAAATAAACATGCAAGAGCTCAATTAAGTTACGGAAGTACCAACCTAAAAAGCATGAACTGGGATTAGCCATGTACTATACCTCATAAAGTTCACGAATCATAGAGTAACATTAGTATCATACATTTTGAACTAAGTATGTAACTAACCGCCATAGATGATCATATACGTACATATCCCCGGCCTCATCGTTTACCGCACAAGGTAATAATCTCATATAGGTATATCCTTTCCACATATCTCGTATCTCAGCTGCAACCGCATCTACCAAGGGGGTATGCCTCGTTTTTTGTATATCCCCCATACAAAGCTGGCATGAAAGTCGAATGTTCCTCGTAAGAAAAAAAAAGAATATAGCAGAAGAAAATAATAATAATCATCCATCCTCAAAACCCCTGGTTCTTTGTTCGTTCGAATACTGAGATATGTATACGAAAATAGAAGGATCTACTTCATCTTATCCTCTCCCCTTATTGTCTCGATAAGTGTAAATTTTTCCATCAAAAATCCATATTATATTTCGTTTCCCCCTTCATATTCCCTTTCCCCCCTTTCTGCAATGTCAGTGCAGTTATTACCCCCATAACCCTCCTCCCTTTCACCTCCGCGAGCTGCTCCTCCTCCTCCGGCCCCCCTCGCCGCCCGAGTACCTATACGTGCTCCCGCCGCTATGGCGTTCGCTGCTGCGGCGGCTCTGCCCGCGGCTCACGCGCCTCACCGGCGGGGGCGTATGCTCCTCGATGACAACGACCTCGTCACCGCCGGTGTCGGACTCAGACTCATCGCTCGACTCGCTGCGGGGGCGGCGGCGGTGCTGCGGCGGGGGCACACGCACCACGGGGGGCGGGGGGCCGCCACGCACCCGGTTGTAACTTATGCTGCGGCTGCGGCTGCGGCTGCGGCTGCTGAGCGAGCTCGACCGCGTGCGCGACCGGTGCTCCTCGACGATGATCTGGTCGGGCTCGGGGACGAGCGGGTGGTGCGGCGGCGTCGGCACCGCGACCACCGGCACGACGCGCTCGCGCCGGTACTCCACCGTCTCGCCGCGCCGCCGCTCCGTCGACTGCGACGAGTGCGAGTGCCGCTTGCTGTAGCGCTTGCTGTGCCGGTGCTTGTGCCGGCGCACGCGCGGGCGCGAGTGCCGCGACACGACGCTCGAGGACCCCAGCCCGCTGAGCGAGGCCATGCCCCGCGCGCGCCCCGACACCACGTCCTCCGTCACGGTCGTGGTGGTGGTCGTGGTGGTGGCCGCGGCGAGCGCCGCCGGCGCCAGGCTCACGCACCAGTATACCGCTAGCAGCAGGACCAGGAAGGCCGCCACGGACCCGATCACGATGCCGGCGACGGCGCCCGGCGACGGGTTCGTGGTCCCCCGCCCGTAGCCCTCAGGCACGGTGCTCACGGTGTCGTCGGACGATTGACGGGGTAGTATGCGCGAAATGAAGGCGGAGGTCGGGTGGATCGATCGGGCGGATGGGATTGGTAGGGCCGCGCGTAGGGCCGCGTGCAGCGGTGGGAGGGGTGCCATCGCCTATGGATTGAGTGACTTTCGATGCTGGCAAGGTTGGATGGGAGCCCAGGGTGAGTTTATTTTCTCTACTTCGGACTCATTCGGTTGGGGGTCATTTAGTCGAGGGGAGAGAGGTGGCTTTGAGGTGGCTTCGAGGATAAATAAGTCACGCGAGGGCGATAGTCAGAAGCATTAAAGGTACAACGATTGCCTATTGGTGTCCCAGACGGCGGTGAGAACCGATGTTGCTGTCGTGGCAGAGTCGGTCACCGATTATTGTTGTTGGGTTTGCGGAACGGGTGTAGGTCGGGCGTAGTCTCTGCAGTTCCTCCACGCGTGCATGTGCAAAAAAGCGAACGTCTTTTGGGTAAGGGTATATTTGACTATGTTATATTTTGATCCCTCCTCTTTCTATCACTTACAATCCCTCACGATTGCGCTTTGTGAATGTTGAGAGTTGTCGAGATATGATGAACGAGCGGGCAGGGGAGAAAAGCAAGGGAGCGTGATTATCCTCGGCTGAGGTGGGATAATGGGAAATGCGACGAGGACGAAACATCGTGGCCAAACAAGAAATGTAGTAGTGGCCATGGTCAAGTATATCACTAAACTACCCTACTAAGTCAGGTTACAGGTTACAGGTTACAGCCATTTTGGGAGGCTGGAAAGACTAAACTACGCAGGATCACCAATTAAGATGTGCTTCTTCACCCCTGTTAGTATAGCTCGGTCCGACCATCTTTTTTTTTCTTCCCAATCCAACCTCCTTCATTCAATCATTTACATACATTTAGGTTAGTTTAGTTCCTACGTATATAGCGTATAGTGTTCTCATTCCTCTACTTCGTGTAATATTGATTGATTGACACTAAGTAGGTAGTTATAACTTATCTCCTAATATATTCTCGCTTACACCGCGTGATTGATAACTCTTTTATCTATCAACATCAACGACAACTCATAGGTGACAACGTGCGCGACTTGTGTGGGTTCGGGGGTTGATGTGTCATATCAACAGATCGCAACGAATATGTTTGGTTACTGGTGGTCCCTCAGCATCGAAGCCGGGGTCTTGAGAGGTTTTACTTCCCTGAACGCAACCCACCTTTATCCAACTGACCTGCATAAGCCAGGTTTGGATGTTCATTCACAGTCAATTTATCGACAAGTATTTGACAGCAAGGAGCCCAACTTGATTTCTAAAGGGACAATTGAGAAACTTCCATCATAGTAATCACTACTCTGAAAAATGGTTGCAAAATCTATATTTGCGATGTAAGGATTAGTGTAATATGTAACCTACCTAGGTATGTGTATTAAATATTGTATGGTTATCATTGATGGATTTGTTCAACTGACTACCCTAGATATAAACAACTTTCATGTCAAGTGCCGCGTGTGCTAGGCGCTAATTGTAACATAAAAGCCAGGCTCTTTGACCCACCTGTAGCTTATAACTTACATGAGCTATGTCTGGTATAAACATCTATTGACTTGTGTATTGACTTGCATATGAACATATTTCCATGATATCGTAATGCAATTGCATAAGTAAGCTCACTGTAGACTTAAATAAATACTATCTAACATAGGTTAGGGGTATATATACATAGACATAAACCTGCTATACCTACTTTATTCGAGGTTGATCGACCACTTATACTACATTAGTGTAGGTGCATGCATACAATGCACAATGCACGTAAACAGTAGCATTGCCCTTCAGTAGATACTACCTACACTACCTATATATCGGTGAGTCACCTGATAGCGCGTCGCGAAATAATGAAAAGAAGCACGCTGAACCAACCATCGCGGTCATCACTCCGCGAGCTGCTGCATGAATCGTTGGAGGTGGGCAGTGAGGGGAAAGTATAGGCTTCGGGAACCTCACCCAGCTCTCTCTTACTTAATTTACACTAGACGGGAGATCTAATACAAGAAACTAAAATTAGTGTAGATTAAGTTTATTTAGCGGGGTGTAGATGGTCGATCTAAGTCCCGCTCTACATCTCGGCATGTAAGTCATAAATAGTATATAAGTCATCGTCATACTAGGTTAAGGCCAATGCGCTCTGCGGAGCCGGTGTAGTGTTGTGTAGATTCGCGATCTGAGAACACCTTTTACTTTCGAGGCGATATAAGTCTGCACAACGGGAATGTCCTGCAACCACCCTGAAACCCACATATACAACCTACATACTAGACATACATGACGATCCCTTGTCTGCGCCCCAAGCTGCTAAGTTTTCCCAGCTAAGCGTGTGCTAGTTCATATGCAAGTAAGCCTGGAGAAGAAGAAAAGCGAAAAAAGAAAAGAATACACGAGACATAAAAAGAATGTATAAGAACGAAGTAGAAATAAAAAGAAAAAGCAAAGAATAAAATTCTTACTAGACAAAAGTCCAACCACGCCACTCGGGATCTGGGGAAATGTGATAAGTCCGCGAGTCATAGTTAGGCAGCTTAGGTCGTATGTAAGATAGGGCGGTCAGATAAGGCCTGGGGCATGCAGGTAGACGGCAAAGGGGGGAGGAGGTGGGACAACTAATAGGAGTAGGTAATACGACGTGTTCAGCTCCTCGATCCGGACTTGGAAAGTGATCGGGGGAGCCCAGTTCACTGCCTGGCCTATACCATCTCTCTCACATAGCTCATCCGCGGGGGTGAGATTTCCTCGAGATATATAGCTAGCCCACAAACCCCCCTTTCTCCTACCCTATTCCCAAATCCCCCCTATACCTATATCTCCTCCCCCTTTTCTCTTCCCCTCCCCTCCCTTTTTCTCTCCCCACCAAAACACACAACCTACCCCCCCTTCCACAATGTCCGACCTAACCCCCGCCACCATCGCCACCATGGCCGCCGACGCCGAGAAGGCGCAGGAGGGCGCGCGGACCTACCGTGGCAACTGCCACTGCGGCGCGTACGTGTACGAGGCGGACCTGCCCGAGGTCACGGCGCGCGGGCACTGCCTCTGCAGCATCTGCACCAAGAGCTCGGCGCAGTGGCGCCTGGGCGCCACCCCGGGGCGCAACCTGCGCTTCGTCGCCGGCGACCCGGATGCCCTGACCGAGTACGCGTACGGGGAGAAGAAGTTCCGGTACAAGGTAGGTTAAGGAGGGGGGACGAAAAGGGTTATCCTTGGCCCCTTTCCCCCTTTTCTCTGTCCCCTAATATCTTTTTTTTTTTTAGGGAGAGGGGAAAGGAGGGGGTGTTCTGTTTGATATATCATGATGGCAAAGATGCAGAGGCTGACAAAATTGCTTCCTACAGATTTGTCCCCATTGCGGAGTCCCGCTCCTGATCTCCGGACGGCTCGGTCCGGACCAGCCGTTGTTAAGCGGTATCAATGTACGTCCGTACTCATTTCTAAAAAAGATTTCTTTACTGGCAGGGAGAGACAGCCATAAAAGAGCCATTCTGACCTCTTTATTTTAGATACGAACTTTTCAGCACGGTCAAGGCGTGGACGTATGGACGTTGGATATTATTCCGTAAGTTTGACCAGCTTGTTTCCCCCTAGCCTGGGTAACTCACACCCCTATTCTTGCCATTTTCTTCTATTATCTTCCATTCATTTCACGAGGCCCTGTGAGCTAATATGTACTTTCTACCCACGTATAGCGGAAGAGACGCCTCTTCCTTCGGGCGTCGCTACGAGCCCGCCAAGTATACAGGCCCTGAGCCGACGGCCGACATCCCGGACGGCAAGGTATACACGGGGAGCTGCCATTGTGGCGCCGTCAGGGTGGCCTTGAAGTCGAAGCCTCTCGACAAGACCTATGAAGGGTCCATCTCTGAATGCAATTGCAGTCACTGCTACAGAGTGAGTCCTTTCCTTCTCTTCTCCTCCGCGTTTCTGGTCCTCTGAGCGGAGACATATCTGTACAGCATAATATCTAACGAGATGATGTCAGCACGGACCGGTATGGGCCTACCCGAATAAAGAACAAGTCGTGATCGAAGGCGAGGAGAACCTCGTGCCGTATGTATTTGGGACAAAGGTTAGTATCAGAAAATTTTATAGATTCTCTTCTACCCCTTCCCCTATCATCTTTTCTTCTGGGTGACTACTGATTATTTTATGTAACACGGGTCTAGGCTTGGGGCAAGTGTTTCTGCAAACACTGCGGTATCCTGGTGTCCAACTCACCGCAACCCCTCTCCGAGGAGATGATCGCAGGCATGTCGGAGCAGGCCAAGAATTTCACCTTGGGCGCACGCCACCTGCTGCCAATCAATCTGAGGGTCCTGGATGATTTCAACTCTCTAGATTTAAACATCGGGAGGGCAGATGGATATAATAATATCAAGCCAATGTACGTCAATCCGTAAAGGGTTGGAGGGACGGATTGTGGTTAAAGGGAGCGCTCGTGGCTGTAGTTCTTGGCTTGGATAGTTGGACCTCGATATTTGAATATGCAATAGAGAGAAAATAGAGGAACATTCGAAATCCAGGTCAATGTGAAGGTTCTTCCTCGTTCCCGGTGCAGCGAGTGTGCTTGATGCCCTTCTTATACCGAGCCATATCCCAGCTCGGATTTCCGTCGTCATCCAAATTGGCCCACTCGAAGAATGAGCAACTCTCCCTCCCGGGTGAATGACCGCCATGACACATCCAGAAGTATCTGCCGTGATTCTCTGTCTTCCTCTGGACGGTCCTCAAGATGGCTGGAAGGTTGCATTTGCACCTCAGGGTATGTTTCGGGTTGAATATGGCTCTATAATCGCGGTAGGTGACGTTGATGCGTCTGTTGCCCGCGATAGGGTGGGGATCGATGGCTTGCGCTGGCGCAATGCAGTGCTTCCATTCCTCCTGCATCTCCGCATGCATTACTAGCAAAGAGTTGTGGGGTAGATGAATCGAGATCTGCCCTGTCGCATCCAGGTCATCTGCTGGGTTATTGTCGGCATCCTTAGGGACTATACGACGAACGCGGAACTCGCGTGCTACACCCAACGACAAGGAGCCTATCACTGCCCGCGGGCCTAGGTAGGTGAGGTGATCACTGTGCCAGCCGACGGTTTCTTGTGGCCCGTTGTAACAGTTCACGAAGGCGGCATTTGGAGACCATGAGTCCGGAGACTGGTACTTCAGCTTCTTGCCCCCAGGATACTTAGTTTTTATACGGTGTTGAATCTCTTTATTCACAGCTTCCTCGACTTTTGGTCGTACGCGCAAAAGTTGAGGGGTGATTCGGCGCACATCCTAAGACAAGTGAGCGTCGCGTTCTAGTCTACAGTTCCCTTACCATGTTTCAGATCCGGAATAGGGATGGAGGGGGAAATAGGGGTAGACCACACCCTCAGACTAGTATGGCACTTACCTTCAAACGACCGCCATTGTAGAAGTAATCGGCCTTCTGGGTGTTGATCTCTGCCTCGGTTGCTAAATAGAAACTCGATGTGTGCGGGCTCTGGACGATATTGTCAAACAGCTTGAAGGTGATCTTTCGAAAGGATCTTGACTCGTCCAACATCTCTCGTAGAAGGTCATTGGCCTCCTCTGGTGGGAGGAAGTTATGAATAATACTGCAGGGTGTATTCTCGGCTATATCCTCAGGATCATAAAGATGTACAGTTTCACCTTTCTTAGACAGAAGCTTTGCTTTTTTAGGAGAGGCCGGCCTCTCAGCGGCTGATGAGGACTTGGAGGCGAACGACCTTAGGGTTGCCTGGTATCCAACCACTTGATTAAGTCTAAGCTTCTTAGAAGGCTCTGGCTCATCATTAACCAACGATGCAGAGGCTTCTTCGACAGAGCCGTCGTGTGCTAGAAGAGCCTCTAGTAGTGGTTCCTGGCCAAAGTTGGGGAATAAGGAGGAGAGCATGGCTAATTTTATGTCCGTAGACTCTTCCTCGTCATCTGATGTAAGTGCCTGCGCAGACGCTCTTCCGCGCTTGGTGCCTCTCGTCAGAAAGTCGTCCATGAGGAGATAAATAATGTAATTTCTTGCATGGTGTGGATGATATGAAATTAATTGGTTGTTGTATAGGTATCTACCTTAAAGAGAAAAAACAAATTGGTGTATATGTTAAAGAGAAGAGATGGTTAGGGAGAGATGAGAGAGGTAAGAGTTGAGAGGTACATAAGACAAAGTGAAAGAGTTCCACTAATAGCTAGGCTTAACCTAACCCAGGTTAGGTTAACCCATTACCTAGGTAGTGCCTAGGCACCAATGCCTAAATACAAGTAGCAAAAACCGCGTTTTCCCAATAAGCCCCGGTTTATGATTATTCTCTTCAATATCAATATCAGAGTCACCACCACTCTGCCAACATTCACTTATATACCTACCAACCTTAGGTAGATAGGTAAACATTAATAACTCCTAATTTTGATTACCTTTGGCAAAAGTGTGCTTGGAGAGCCTGTGGCGTACGTGACTGATCATACCCCCCTGAACGGTCAAAACAACTGCATATACAAGGAGAAGCTTCTTGCCATAGGGGTGTATCCATCCTACGTTACCGTCCAGGGCACTAAAAGCAAACAAGCTGAAGTCGTGCAGGCCGTGGAAGAAGATAGGTAGACCGATGATCTTTGCAATACCTAGAGGCTGCCCATGAAAGTCCCGAAGAGCGGTGTTGAGGCCGATAAGCACGGCGCCGATTGCATGCGTCGGCGGCCCAATGATAATACGCTCTGCTATGGTTAATGTGAGAGCTCCCGGACCCGGAGTGGCTCGGGTGGCGGCATAGATGAACCCTAGGCCCTCGAAAGTACCAAAACCTATAGCCCCGGCCGCTGCGAGCGTAATGTAGTTGCGCTCGTGAACGATACGACCGTATCGACGGGCAAGGGTTAAAGCAGTGTATTTCATCCACTCTTCTACTGCGCCAGCCACAGAAAAAGCGCTGGCAAAGATGAAAATCCAGTTCTGCCAAGATGCGGCCATCTGTCTTCTGGTCGCAAGAGCTTCCTCGTCCATCAAGGCGATATCGGCTTCGTTTCTCTGGACCTCTGCGAATACTTTCTCGGTATCGTCCTGGAAGAGGACCATCATGAGCCCATAGGAGAGGACAGCCTGGCCGACTATGCAGACCACAGTCCCGAGAGTGCCCGTTAAAACATAAGTCCAGATGAACGTCTCAATGTCGGTCCTCTGATTGGCAGGTTGTGCACGGTCCCACCATACCAGAGAGAAGGTCGGAAGCAATAGGACTGGTATGAGTGAAGCTGTAAGGGGCGATAAGACCCATACGCCAATGACTATAGACGGTAGGCCTACCCAGACCAAGCCTTTGGTAGCACGTGAGAAGGGCTGCTCTTGAGCGCCCCGAAGGGTCGATATCGTACTCTGTAAGGGCTTATTACCCGAGGATACATCCTTCTCTGAGCCCATTGTTCCGAGACCAACAAAATGCTCCCCCCTCAAGAAATAGAATAAATATCGTCGCCCGTGATGGTATAAATATATCGTTGGCTTTCGATACGAGTAAGTCAGATGGGAGTTGTATGTTGCAAGTTGTTATGCTTTGGACTGATACTTCAAGGTCAGAAAGATCAGGAGTGCCTTTTATTGGATTCAGAGATTAGGCAGCCGTCATCCTTTCAGTCAACTCGTGGACGACAAAGGGGTCATGATAGAAAGCGCATCATTGATTGAAAATAAAAAGTTCATTATTTCCCATACCCGATCAACCATTATTTGACGCTCGTCGATGTCTCACCACTCATCTTGCTTCGAATACGGCGTATAAGACAAATTATGCCCCATAAGCTGAAATGGTAAATAGGATCCCTGGTAGTATAGATTGAAATTCCCCATATTTAACCCAGGTTAGGCTAATATGTATGTCTTTTCTCTTCTCACACCTTGTCGTATGCCCAACTTCTTCCTTCATCGCCATCTAGGTCGTCTAGGTCGTCTAGGTAAAAGCATTGGGGTGATGGTTTTCCCGCGATCATGATCTATTAACTTGGAAGGATAGGCTTGATTAGAAAAAACGTCTGTGCCCTAGATTTATACGTCTGACTGTATCAAAGTGAACTGCGAAGCTCCGGCTTCAAACGGAGCAATCAGGATGGTCCGTCAACTCCGTAGCCCCGCAGCCCCTTTCAGAATATTTTGACTCACCGGAGCGTACAGTTGCATAGCATAGTAGCAGTGCGGTGCTTTGTTGCATTAGATACGGCATCTCATGCAGCCTGGGCGTGGTTTTGCGTTGCAACCTCATTTCTGTTATGTCATTATGGTACCCTGCATCTGCAACACGCCGCGAAAACACCGGGGCCTCCGACTTTGCTCTCCTAAGTTTGCAGATTGAAGTTCTAGAAGGAAGTTGGAAGGAGGAGAGAAGGAGAAGCGGATGTACGTTGTGAAGGCAGAATATATTCCCCTGATTACCTGATCACATCTTGCTCCCAATCAATCTGTCTTAGGACATGTACAGACCATAGATCTTGGCCTTGATCTAACCATAGTAATCTGCAGCCAATTGGGGGTTGTCGGCACTGCAGGTCGAGAGCCTCAGTAATCCACCCAGAACCTCAGTAATCCACAGCATAATGGATCATCGCGCCTCGCGTTTAGACCGAGCAAACGCACCATACACACACACACAGACATGGTAACAGGCGGTTCGGCGCTGCGACTCCATCGCGAACCGGCACCAATGGAACGTCATCACAGATATCGGGGTGGAACCTTTTGTTGTCGTTTTAGGAGGTGGAGGAGATAAGGAGATGGATTACAAAATCATCCAACGTGATTGCGTTTGTAGCTAATCGATCTGAAGTCGGGATATATATCAAAATCTTCAATATAAATACACAGTCCCTCGACGTCTCATAAGTTCTCAACCTTCCATCCCAACATAGTATCAACATTAAAAGTATCGATAACCACAGCTCAACAAAACATCATTCATAATATCAACACAGACAACTACAAAAGACAAAAGAAAAATTACTCGATATGCCTTCTTTCACCGTCTACAAGGGAAGCGAGTCTGGTGAGCCCATCAAGGCCACTACCACCAAACCCGATGAACTATCCGGCAACGAAGTCTTCCTCCGAGTCATTGCCTCTGGCTTATGCGGCACTGGTGAGTCCCAAGCACTTCCTCTCGTACGAAATCAAGATAGTTTACTAACCTTATCCCGACTCTAGATCTCCATTATGTAAACCACCCCGTCCCATCTCCCCCCTATGATATTAGTATTTTACACAAGAGGACTGTTTTTACTGACGCCGCATCCAGAGAACCACCGACATGGGGCTCGGCCACGAGGGCATCGGCATCGTCGAGGCGACGGGGCCGGACTGCAAGACGCTGAAGAAGGGCGACCGCGTGGGCTGGGGGCTGATGCAGGAGTCGTGCGGGCACTGCATGAACTGCCTGACGGGGCACGACACGCACTGCGAGGAGCGGGCCATCTACGGCGTCGACAACCTGGACCAGGGCAGCTTCGCGACGCACGGCGTGTGGCGCGAGCCCTTCCTGTTCAAGATCCCCGAGGGCATGAGCGACGAGGCCGCCGCCCCGCTGCAGTGCGGCGGCGCCACCGTCTTCAACGCCCTCGCCGACTACGGCGTCAAGCCCTCCGAGACCGTCGGCGTCATGGGCGTCGGCGGGCTCGGCCACCTCGCCATCCAGTTCGCGTCGAAGATGGGCTGCCGCGTCGTCGTGCTGTCGGGTTCTGATAGCAAGCGCGAGGAGGCCATGCAGCTCGGCGCGCATGAGTTCATCTCCACCAAGGGCAAGAAGGTGCTCGATGTCTCAAGGCCCCTCGACCGCTTGCTGGTGACCACCTCGTCCCCGCCAAACTGGGGCCAGATCATCCCCATCATGGCTCACGGCGCTTACATCATCCCGCTCACGGTCGACGCCGGCAACTTCGAGATCCCGTACATGCCGCTTATCTTTAAGGGGTTGACCGTTCAGGGCTCGCTGGTCGCCGCCAAGTCCGTGCACCGCCGGATGCTGGATTTCGCTGCCCTCCATAAGATCGAGCCTATCGTCGAGACGTTCCCCATGAGCGAGGAGGGTATCAAGGAGGCCATGGACCGGCTGGACAGGGGGAAGATGCACTTCCGCGCTGTCCTGAAGCCGGTCGCATAGACGGGGTTGCAGTTGTATGATCTTGCATGTATATATGAGATATGATTCACGGTTCTGGGGTTTATAGAGGATGATGGAGTACCGGCTTTTGGCATAGACAATAAGGCAGCGGTTTTGGGCAAAGAGCATATTCATCGGGCTATTTGTTTTCAACGTCAATAGAATATTTTGCATATACATCAGGTCTTCATTTCTATCTACCGGTGACTATGAACTATTGTGTAATGAGTTCTTTACCCCCCTTTCCATGCAAGATTGACAGGTGCCTTGTAGCTTGTAGGTATCTCCATCGCCTTCTAGCCAGACCTTTGCATAGTGTCCACGTAGGGTATTGGACAAGGGGTTATTGTGGCATTGACTACAAGCATGTGGATACCTTGCATTCTTACTTCATCCCTATGCCATTGCCCCTCATGAGTACACCACCGCAAATTGGGGGGTCTCTCTCGTATTTGCGTCATTGCGTCTTCCTGGTATCCTTGCAAATACAGCTCTATTTTCTAGTAGAATCTCACGATAGCATCCCGTAATCGCATAGATTTGGATAAAGCAACAGCATCCCCCTCATACACTCTACGGAGCTCTCCCCCAAAAGTCGACGCCGCGCCAAGAAATACCAAGCTTATGTTAATTTGTGTCAGGAGTCAGTTCCAGCTGCATGGCAGCTGCCAGAAACTATGCACTATAAATTTTAGTGCTTATAGTTGGTAATAGCTGCTATCGATAAAAGCTTAGCGCACGAGCGTGTAATTATAGCGCAATAATTAGTGGGTTAATTTGAGCTTCTAGCTGCAGCTGCTTAACAGCTGTTGTCAAGATAAGTCAAGACCTTGGCATTTCTTGGCGCGGCGTCGACTTTTGGGAGAGAGCTCCGTATCGATTGTATCATAGAATTCTCGGGCCAATTTTCCAACTGCCTTGTTTTCTTTTCCGTCATTCTTTCGTTTCTCACAACCCTCAGATTGGCAGCGGTATTCACATTCGCCATCCTAATCGTCTTACTTCATTCCTTTTTGTATCGTGCTAGCAGCTTAATAGAAGACTCCCTCGGGACAGACTAGGGAGTCCTCACAAAGTTCTGATAGGAGGAAATGATCACACAATACATACATGCTGATCGCATGATCGAAAGTGCTATTACCTGGGCTGTTATCCGTAGGGAAAACTTTTTCCTGGTTAGTAAACGAATGAAAATGAGTGGTTATAGCATCATGTCTCTACCACCGGTGTAAATATACTGGATCAAAAGATCGATATCTTCTGGATAGAATTCCTCAATTGTCACCACGCCTTTTCTAGCTTCCTAATATTGAAAAGGGTTAGCGTAATATCCATAGTGTTAAGCCCCTAAGATAAAACTGGGCGCACCTTAAACTCGCCGTTGAGTGCTTTGTCGAACCATGGGCAACGGGTCGCCAATATAAGACGGTGTAACTTCCATGTCCGATCGCGACATTTGACTTCTACATCTGCAAGGCGACCACTTATCATGAGCCTTGAACAAATATGTCAGCCATTTTTGAATTCAAATAATCCCTAACCTTTCTGACATACATTTCATCAACAGCAACGAATCTGGATAGTCGAGGTTTCAACGAAACTACAGGTTTCGTGTCTGCCATTTCTTTTTGGATTTCCGAAGCTGCCAGAATGATGGATACTGATAGAGGGGCTATGAACTCTCATAATACTATTGTTACCTTTCAGGTAGTAAAGACTAATGGTGCCCAAGTCACAAGACTTTTAAAACTAGGTGTGCAAGTGACATTTTGTTGGGCTGACAACCCTAGATTTTCGAGGTGATCAGGTTGGAGAGTGGCCACACAGCAACCGAAGTAGCTTGCATATGCAGGATCAAGGCTTGCGTGGTTCTTTACTGGATGTCCCTTAGTATACAACCGATGGCAAATGCGTTGGAGACCTACCTATATTGGTACCTTTCCACCACTCGCCATCGCACAATTCATTGCCTGAAATAACCAACAAGGTCCTAATAGCGAAGGGAAGTATAAGGTAATATTGATAATTTAATGTATATTCTATAGGACTTGGGTAGGTAACCCCGGCATGAAAGATATACACGTCGCGGTATGGCGTTGATTGGATTCGTAGATGAACAGCGGGGGTTGTATGTGACCACCCTCATATATGCTGAGCGCGCACCTATCGAATTTATTGGAGGCCATGTGTTGTGATAGCCAATGAGTTGATAGATACTTAATGGATAATGATTGGTCGCCATAGTACATATTTCATTATCGCGTGCGTGTAGGGGTAGTCTTTCTGTCTATCTTATGGCGTTTAACCGAAATCCATCATACAGCGAGGTGTAATTTGCCTATATCTTCGCAAAGAACCCAAAACACAACTTGAATGCCAACGGCATCATTGATAACAGAGTAGCCCTAACTGGGACTTCTATGCCAATATTTTCATACATGTACATTTCCAACAACGCGAAGAGAAATAGCTGTAGGGTTCATGTCAGAGGCTGAGGCCAGATATGCAATGTAATAATACCAGTTAGTAAAATTGAAGTAGAGAACGACTAACAGACCGTATGAATCTCAAGGAAACCCTGTTTGAACTGTATAAAGTTAGAAACGATATCATTTCCCATAAATCGTAGCTCACATCCATCTTGCTGTTTTTATGACCCCCGACATAGCCCAGATTGGCGACAAAATATAGAATTAGGGGTTTGAGAAACACCTTTCCATACGGTACTATTCCCGGGTATCCCCAAGGGCTTAATCCTTGTACTTGGGAGCTCCGGATGATATACACAGGTCGATACTCGGTAACCGTATCAGAAAGCTATTGTCTTGTCGGCCTGAATTGTTGTGGACGATACTTAATTGTATTAATAGTAATATACGAAATGCTGAGCATAATCAGGAGATAGGAAGGCCATGCTCTCGACTAACACCATATGGAAAAAGCTTTCTTAGGAGTTCAACCACCCCATAGTAAAGTACACACCTAGGTAGGCTTGCCTGTTATTTGGGGGTGGTGTCTTAGGTTTTACAATACGCTTCGTGTGTCTTCAGTGACCTTATCGATTGCTGGGCATATATTGGGAAAAGATAATTATATGAGTTGTCTCCCCCTTTACATATGATTATTGCATAATTACCTAGGTGTTTCTATATCCACACATAATTTTCTAGTCATCGTGCATATATGTGAACTCCCAGTACTATCTGTTTATATATTATATCAGAATAACCAGCTCTTGGGCTTAGGATATATGAATTTACCAATCTATATATTCCTTTAGTGCTTAAAGTAGCATCAACCCCCTATACATGTTCATGTTTCGGGGGCTAACCAGGGTCAACACCTCCCTCTGACCCAAATACTGCGGAAAAATAGGGAGCTCTCTCCCCGTAATTACTGGTAGATAATACTGCTAAACTAGACTATCCCTGTACTACGGGAAGGGAGCTATGTACATCAGAAAATAGATCATATGTCACGTACCTTAATAAAAGGATCCCAGTTGCGGAAGGGGCTAAGACCCTCTACATAGTCGCCGTGTAAGTGTTGTACCTGTACATGCAACTCTTTTCTTTGTATTTATTTGCATGTCAGTGTTAGTTAGACCATGTCATATGACACTAGCCTAGGCTCCTGCTCTGGCATTTAGGAAGTTAGAAATTCCCTCATTGGTTATCATGCTTAAGCTCTCTCCTGGCGAATACTTGTATACATGCACAACAATTATACAAAACTCTATTTGTCATATTATAGTCGCCAACAACAGTATACAATTGTGCACGGACCAGGGAAGTTACCGTAAAGCGTAAGGTTACCTTCCTAAAACCGTAATTCCATTTTGCCATATTCACAAACAGAGCCTCATAGACTACCAAGTCATTAGTTATACCTACAGTAGGGCATTAGTGGATGGAAGAAAGTCTTCCATGTGTATCTCCATATAAACCCATGCCATTATGCGTAGCCTTGTAAGCAAATGGAGATATGTACAAAGGATTCACAAATTATCAAGAATATGTGCCTGTGACAGTTCTGTGCATCACTGTATGAAGGGGCTTTCCTGTCCATTTTCACATTGAATTACAAAAGTGCTTCCATAATAGACAATGCGTACATTCCCATCACTTGTAGAAGGATCACACTATGCAAATCAGTATTTGTTCTTGATTTAGGTAGGTATGTACAAGATCATCTTCTTTGTTCACTCACTGATCTTGTCCATCCTTCCCGCTTTGCGTCACTAAAACTACCATAAGAAGGAAGGTAGACGCGCTGGTATCTAACCTACATGTATTGCGGGTCTATGTACAAAGTTCTTGCAACAAACTAATAGAGGTACGCATTTAATAAGCGGAGCAGGACGTTTCTCACCCCACGATATGTACAAGCAAGTAAACCATAAGAAGACATATATCTCGCACTGAGGATAGTCGTTTGTTTCTCTAACAGGATGTACATTACTACAATAGGTCTGTTTGTAATAGTGACTATAAGGGCATGGGATGGAACATGTACCTTATTGGATTCCAGGAATACTTTCTCGTTTGTCAATACATTTAGGTCTTCCTTCCCGAGTTGTTTCTAAAACTGCGTACATATCTACTTCTCCGCTTATATGCGGGACTGTCGAGACTTAGGGGGTGTGGGAAAAGAAATACATGGGCTCGGCACCAGCTAATATTTAGATGTCATGGGAGGTACATTGGCCATGGTATTGTAGGTAGGCCAGGCTTGAAGCTGTACAGTGGACTGCTCTCTGAATTCCCCCCCTGAATTACAACTACTACTGATTTATTGCCTTATTATTTTATCTTCATGCTAAAAAGTTATGACATCCAAGGCAAATAGTCACTCATCATCATGATATTATACATAATAAGGATATAGATGCTAGGTTGCAAAAGGAGAGGAATAACGGGATCACTTATTACACTGGTTGTTAGCCGCATTACAGGTTAGCAAATCCAGGGGCCACGAAGTTCTATTCCAAAGTAGCGTTCTATGTATATACCATGATACATCGATATGTGCCAATAATCTCATATGTACTTCTTTTCCCTAGCGTACGCTACGAGGACCTTAGGAAAACCACAAGGCTATAGATAGGAAGTACCTCCGTCAAGAAGAGGATACACAAGTTCCTATCTAAATAAGTAATTGGAAATCAACGCCCTTTCCCTTTGGTTTCCAGAATCATACTTCCTGAACTAAGTCTCGTGTCTACAAACTCCCTTGCACACCCTCCCCCAGATCCATCTCTTTTTCTTTCCACACCACAGACCCATTTCCTTTCCTTTCCTTTCCCCAATACCACCACCACCACAACCCATACCATCATTCACTTCTTCTATTCCCATCACATCTTATTTTCTGTGGCCCCATACATTCTATTTTCACTTTGCCCATACATACTCTTTTCAGTTTTCCCATACACACTTTTTTCTATTTTCTCCTACAGAATCTTTTCTGTTTTTTTTCGTACATCATCTCTTTTTCCCCATACACACTTGTGGTTCAGCCTACGCGTTCTTTGCAATACTATCCTAGGCTTAGCAGCTACATCTTCTTCATCTTCTCGGTTGTATTCCTCATCTTCCAACCTCAGACCAAACCAAGTAACGATACCTTGAACATACCCATCAACAGATCAAGCCTCGCAGCAAGGTATCAATACATCAGCAAGATGTCTAGTCTGGGTAAGTGTTTCTGATACCAATTTCTTTTCCATCAGACCATATGTCACAGGCACGCTCGCCATCTACTATTGCCCAAACTTTTCCCATCATCATATGGTTATTTTTGTTGAGTTGACTACTACCACCTGGTGTCGTCCGAAAATAAAGTTCCTTCTACTTTCCCATTTCAAACACCCATCCTTTTTCTTTCTCTCCATCAAAAATTCCCACTCCCCACACATCAACATTTTCCCTCCGCACCTTTTCTACAAGTCCACATCCTTTCCTCGTACATCTTTTTTTCTTCGTGTGGTCTTTTAGTCCTTTCCATCTTGACACGTTCCTTGACTCTTTTTATTTCCTTCCCTCTTTCCTTCTTTCTTTTTTTTCCCCGTTCACCATAAACTTTCCACATTTTTCATCTTCGATTCATCTGAAGTACTTCACTTTACACAACCTTTTCATCATCCTTCTTCTCTTCTTCCCAACCCAAGGCTACCTCTATCTTGTATCTTCAACTTTAGAGTAGCACTTCTCTATCCTCTTTCAGATTTGTGTACACCATCTGAATTTTGTACCATCTTGATCGGTCGGCATCACGTAACCACATCGTCAAACTCTACTCCTACTTTTCTTCAACACTTTTGTCTCTTCATCACGAGTTGGACCAACCATCAAACTCTACTATGGCATCCAGTCTGTATTCCCTTCATCGTAACCTACACTTCCCTATTTCCTTCTTCAAACACCTTCCTTCGCCTATTTTCTTCTTTTTACAAGTTGGATACCCTATGTCTCCTACTCCACTTACCCTCTTAGATCGCCGTCTTTTTTTTTTTTTTTTTTTTCAACATTCACTAGGAGTTGTTTTCTATATGTTCTACTGTTCCTGGCGGCAAGATTTCATGACTATGGACTTCTTACTAACCATGCATTCTAAATAGGCGATTCCCTGGGTCAACTGACCCTCATCAACCCCGATCCGATTCATGAAGGCAATGATACTATTGCCATGGATACTATCAACACTTCCGGTAAGCTTAAATTTACGAGGACACATATTCATAGCTACTAACATATTTATTTCTAGATGGCGTTGTTGACGCCTGTGATGCCGGTTCGTCCGTTGACGCTACCATTCCTGATGCTACCATCGACTTGACTGGTAAGGACAAGCCACTCCTCTTCCTTTCCCCACTACCCTTATTCATATAAGCTTCAACGGCAATGGCTTCAGACGAAACGCTAACTATTTTTAGTTACGGAGAATGACGCCGTTGGCACTGACTCTGTTGAGACTGAGTCTACTGATGGAATCACTACCGGTTCCACTGACAAGGCTGAAGTCGAGTCTACCGACACCATCGTTTCCACTGATGCCAATCAGGAAATCACCGCTAACGTCACTTCTGAGACCCAAGTTGACGGCGATTTTGATGCTCAACTGACCACTGACACTGAAGCTAAGGATACCTTGGCTGGTGATGATGAGTCTTCTGCTACTGAGGTTGAGCAGGTTGAGCAGGTTGAGCATGATCAACAAGTCCAGGACGACGTTACCGTTCCTACTGTTCAAGGTAAGAAACTCTGAATTGATGGTAACTTATTAATTTCTAACGATAATCTTTTACAGAGAACACCAACAAGGACATCGCGGAGGGTTCTGACGACTCTGATATCGTCGACAGAATCACCCCTCTTCCCGCCACCGTCAAGGGTAAGCTTTATTTAATGATCCCAGAGCCTCGTGTCTTGTAACCTTGGATAACTGTGTTCTAACTTTCGTTCTTTTTATACTCTTTATTTCCAGATGAGAATGAAGACAACTCTGACGTTACCATCGTGGCCCCTGTTGCTGTTCCTGATGCACGTCTTGCAATCATGCCATTGGAGGATGACGTCGACGTCGACGTCTACACTAGACTGGACAACCAACACGCTGCAGTCGCAGGTAAGTTTGAACAACATCCATTTGTATCATATAATGTATAGTGCAGATCTAACACTTAGTAGCGGGCGCGTATGAGTATGAACTTCTCCATGACGACATCCGTATCGAAGTAACTACTGTCGGTGGAGATGACCCCCCGCCTTACTCCCCGATCACGATCATTGATCAAGACAGCCAGGACGGATATGATGGAGGCTCAGAGATGAGCGCACAGGACTCCGCTGTTTCTGGTTACTGGGCGCCTGCCCATGATAGCTTTGGACCGAACGTCCACGGCTACTCTTATGTCTTCGGCAGTGGAAACCCTAGCATTCCCGCGGCCGGCACTTACTATCTGGCGTCTACTTCCGATGATGATGCTGATTCCAATGCATCGATCTCGACCCTTGTTGCGGGCCTTGAGCTGGAAGATGGCGGCCTCTACATGATGGAGGACTATCTAGTCCTAAACGCTCACCTGTATCCTGGTCAGACCATCCAGAACGGCCCCGTTCCTCCCGGGTAAGTTACTCTCTCCTTTCCTCTTCTTTTACGTCTCTCCGCTTTTTGCAAAATTCCATTATCTATTCATTCCTTTACTAATCAGTTTGTGTGTCTTTACTAGACCGATTGTGTCCATTGTCATTGGTAACACTGAGATCTTCGTCCATTGGCTGGCAGTCGGCTACTCTCCCTTCTTCCAGAATCAGTTCCGTGATGGCGACAGAGTTCATCCACGCTTGTACGTCGCGAACAACAGTCCTGAGGCCTGGCGCCTCCTAACCATGTGCATGTACTCGAAGGAGTGGCATCCTACTCGCGCTGAGTTCTCCGCTTCGGATTTCTTTGAAGCACTGGGCTTAGCCCGCAGCTGGCATTTCCAGGGACCGGTCGAGAATAACTTGAAGAAGTTGACTTCTCGATTCTTCGGCTACTTCGGACAATGGAAGGGCATCTATCTGAACGGTCTCACAGCTTATATCCATAAGCAGATCATGATGGAGATCAACGATGCCTTTGTCATGTGCAAGGCCATCCCTGGACCGCCGCCGTTCCCGCTCACTGCATTCGGACTGGTCATTCTCAAGTGCTGTCCTCCAGCTGTATGGACTTCGTATTGCCATGTTCTCGACCCGGAGTTGTTTGCAAAGATTTCAGACATCTCCATTCGCGAGACTAACGGAATCCCGTACATGAACTCAGAGACTGAGTTGATCTCTTCTATGTAAGAAGAGATTCGGTTGTCGGCTTGTTGGCACAACGTAGTTTCGTACACAACTCGGACATTTCGACCAAGCTTGTTCTACACGTCCAATACTCAAAGCCATCTGTTTACACAGCAACCATGACAGATACGGTGCTAGGAGATGATTCCACATCGTTACATTCTATCAGAACCACAATAATCGCTATCGAGCTATGATCTTGCTTTTTTTTCGGCAATTCAACGACTACGACAACGGCAAAAAATACTGAGTTTTTTCTCCTTTGCAAGGTTTCTACAGCCGCAAGGACGACAACTATGAAGTTTGACGAGTTTTTTTCTTTCTTTCTACGAGGTTTCAACAACACTCACGACGACAATTGCAAAAAATGATCAGGGTTTCTTTTTTTTTTCTTTTTTTTACACGATTGCAATGAATCAGACGGATCAGAGGACAACCCAATAAGGGAAAATTAGGCGTGATTATTGACAGGACGGAAAAGTTGCAAAAAGGATCTGGTCATAAGGGGAAAAAAACACAACGTTATTATTATGCTAGTTTCTCAGTTGTCTGTATTCCACAGATTGTCTTTTACGGAACAGACACTGACTTGATACGATCAATACACAAAAGTAAACCAAAAATGACTGACGTGCCTATTGTGATTTGCCCTTTTTTCTATCTGTAGTCTCATAGTAATTGCAGCGTACTGCCCTGTGTGAGGTGTCTAAGCGTATCCCAATTTACGACCTAAATCAACGTATTAGATTCCTTTCAAAAATCAATTATGGAAAGGGGAAACTAGATTGAGCTTAACAATGGGGGGTATTTCAAGGATAGTATTTAATTAGAAACGTCTTAGACACACGGAAAACTCCCTGCATATGCTGCTTGAAACAAAAGGAATACAACTTGAGTAGAAAGCTAGATAAGTTTCCCTAATGAGAAATGCGCATTATTTAAGTGACTAAATCTGACGAGGGATAGCTATGTAAAAGATTACAGTTCCATACTAAAAATAATCGGTATCTAGGCAGCAAATCCGCATGTTAGAAAGCGGCTTAGATAAGGATTGGGCATGCGAAGGGGACAGGGTAATGTGATAGCAGTGTCGTAGAATTACCAGGGCTAGGGCTTGGGGATGCAATAATGGAAGCTTTACCTAGTGTATATTATTTTTCTAGCTCAGGTAGCCTGTAGCAACATAATTAATTAGTAAGTACCTAGGTAGTGAAAAGGGCCGTGGAGGGGTTAGGGGTTGGAGATTAGGGAGGTGAGGGGTTAGGCCTTGGTTAGTAATAGAGAAGAGGTGAGGTTAGATAGTACCTTCCGGAAATCCGGACCGGTGCTAAGTGTAGGTCCTGAATCCGGGTCCGGTCTCGGTGGTCTCGGTAGTTTGTATCGGTGATTTCGGTAGCTGTTGCCGGCCCATACCGCCGTTTACCCCACTTTTCGGTGCTCCGAGACGGTCATTCACGCACGTGTGCCAGGGCTCTCCTCCGCCTTCCTTCCTTATCTAGCAATCATTAAAACACTACCTGTTGGTACTCTAGGCCTTTTGTATGCAGCATTAGTAGTTGGAATGGCAAGTTTCTTTTGTACCATTCTGTGTGCAGCAATGCCGCATTTAATCCCCAGCCCTGGTTTTGATTCTCATTTAGCTGTTATGGTCCTTTTCACGCATTTTCACATTTGAAAAAAAAGGAATTTCTGGCAGACTATGGCAAATTGCCGTTATAATCCTTTTCCACCAGAAGATATGCTATCAAGGACTGTATATATTCTCCTGGATATATCGCTTCTCCTCCTGCTTCTCCATCCAACTAGATATCTTCGGTTCTTTGCTCCCCCCATTTTTACTAGGCAAATTCCGTGCATATGAAGGGTTATCTCAGGTATAATCACCCTTAATATCTCTCATTTGAACATCACTTCATGGTCAGGTAATGAGGATACTCCTCTCAGCTTCATCCCTATCCCAATGTAGAGTGACCTTCCCCTTTTCCATTCGATCTCGCTCGCTCCTAAATTGGAGAATGCTAAGCACGTCTTCTGATATCCATACATGTAAATCTCCTCTTCTCTTAATCCGTAGCCAACCTCCAGAGCCCATCTCCCAGGTAGTGCGCGTCCTCGATGACAGGGCCCTTCCCCTTCTCCTTCACCTCCTTCGTGCCCGCGACCAGGAACCCCACAGCGCAAGCCTCCGTCTTGCCCTCCGCGCGAACCACCACCGGCTCGCCCTTCTCGAGCTCCCTTGTCCACCGCTCGTCCTCATCCAGCCCCTCCTTCACCGCGCCCTCCTCTCCCTCGGCGGGAGGCGCGGTGAGCACGCCACTTGGCAGCCGGCCACCGGGGCTCGTCAGGCCGGGGGCCATGAGGGTGGCGCCGGAGAGCACGAAGCGGATGGCGCCGCGGTCGATGCGTATGCTGGGGAAGGCGTCGGGGAAGCGGTGGACGAGCTTGAGGTGGGGCAGCAGGGTGTTGGAAGGGGTGGCGTCGTTCTGGAAGAACAGCGGCTGGCCGTCGAGCACGTACAGGGTGCAGCGGTCCGGGAGCTTCATGGCCTCGAGCGAGCCCTTCTTGGGAAGGATCTCGTCGATGTAGTTGTTCAGGAGGGGGTAGGTGGTGAGCAGGGACTGGCGCAGGGCGCGCTGCACCGAAGACTTGAGCTTCGACTTGGGCGCGGTGGATATACTGTGGACATGGTGGTTGTGGTCAGCCTCCTTTGCGTGTTATACTTGGGTGGATGTTGTTGAGGGGTTGAATGGGGGGGAGGGATAATAATAATACTCTTTCTTGAACATCTTGATTGTGATCTCTTGTGCGATAATCGGGCTACTGCAATATCTGTCTAAACAGTATACACTTTTCACCGTAGTCTAGTTGGTTCGGTCTGATTGTGATCCAGGTGTATTACTCGGTACTATTCAGTAGTGCTGTATTTTGTGTTCGTTGGTGGTGAAGGGAAATATAAACAGAAAGCTTGGAGCTTGTCTTGTGAAAGTTCAGAGGTTTCCGATTTGGAGGGAATGGAGGGGTAGAGGGGCAGTTGGCGTCGCGAATTGCCCCGCAATTTGAGCGAACGAGGGGCACCGTTCAGCGAAGTGGGGGCAACTGACGATCCCCAAGATCTGCCGGCGGGCACCTTGTAAAATTCAAGTTGTACATAAGTGAACCTATGTACTGTAGGTACATATTAATGTGCTACCACATGCATAATAGAGTAAGTACAGTAGGTAATACATACCCAAGGTCAAGATTAGCTAAGTAGGTTACTTCCTTACCTAACGAACTACGTAAGTTAGGTATCTCAGGTACTACTCTTTATTTACTAGTAGATATACGTCACTCTACTATGATGCAGAAATAAGAATAAGAATCATTTTGTTTTATGTTATTTTTTTTTAAGTATTTCTCAGAAACCTTAGGTAAAGTAGGTAGGCATTGAAACTCAAACAACAACTCTACCAATCATTCATCTTCCCTCCCCTCCATGTCAACCCCGCCCGTTCTTCAAGTAGGTAGAGAGGGTAAGCAGTGTAGGTAATTTAATCAACATGTCTCCTCTGAATAACATACGATGCTCACCCTCCACTCAGATAGGCAGTGTCTGCCTAACCGTGCTGCACGTGGCTCACAGTGCCATCGTCATTGACGTGGACATTGAGTCTGTCGGGTTGGAAATCCTTGGTTACCATCTGGCCAGGCTGAATGACGCGGTGCTGCTGAGGGAGGTCTCTCTTGCAGAAGTTCTGAAAAGAAAGAAAAAAAGAAAAAAAGACATTTCAAATTAGTATGAGTTCTTTATTTAATGCAATGTATAGATTATATCAAGTTATTACGCACCGTCTCGCTGTGAGAGTCGTCGGACAACTTCTTGCCCACGAGCTTGTTGGTCCACTCCTGGGTCAAGTCTCCTGACTTGTTATCCATGATACCGGGGACGACGAGAGGCATTTTGAGATTTGGTTTATCGATTTACTATTTGATAGATTGATTATTAGATAAAAATCCTTCTGATGCTCTTGCCAGAGAATGGCGTATATAAAATAGGTATTGTTGTTGTAATTGTTAAGTATGTGGTTTTGCCTAGGGAAAGTGTAGAAGGCTCTCTTTTATAACATGACCTAAACTTAGCGTTTAAAGTTGGCTGCACACGTCGCCCAAGTTAAGCCAATGATGACGTCGTCCTTGTCCTCCAAACCAGGCAGTCGGTGCCACCACGCGTAACCGTGTGACACCTAAATGACCCCTACATCGAAGCCTGAAACTTCCCAACCAGCTAACCTACCTAACCAAACCATCACAATTACAACTGCCGCCAGACTTCAAGTTGTCTACCTACCCTTGAGATAAGATAACCCGATTGTCTATCCTAGGTCTACTTACATAAGCTGCATTTAGGTATTTGAATTCCTTACGGAGTTGTTAGTCCAAGTAATTTGGTCCTCGTTGCATACTTAGCCTTTTTGGTTGATTAACTCGGAGGACATAGTAAACCCTTCTAATCGATTAAGTTATTTGAACTTCAAGTTAAGATCTTTGTCCTAGTAAATAAGTCTTTGTTATCAGGTACACCAGGGCCCGAAAAAGGAACGCAGAACCACCTAGTGCCCCCAGTGAAGACACAGAAAGACACCGGGGTTTTATACCAGTCAAAGAAATGGACACAAGACGTTACATAACTCGGAAGCCAGGAGAGATTTATGTAGTAGAGCACCGTATCTACATATTCCATTTGTAGTGGCATTAAATGCCCTGCGGATGCGGCGGGTCCGAGTTCGTATCCGCTGATTGACCACGAATAACGAGGCCTCTGCCCAGTTCTTCACTCCACATTATCCGGGAAAATGTGCCATTGGCAGAGGTCGGGAGCACGGGTTATTACATCTTTCCCGTCTCTCCGTCCGTCTTGTTATCCCCAGTCTACTTCGTACAAACACTACCTGTCATTATTTCCAGAGCTTCAGCAGCACAATATATAAACACAGCCTTGGGACGTCTTCCCCCATGTCTGCCCAACTCCTACCGCAATGGTAGCAATCAGGAAAAGTAAAGGGGGATCAAAGGATCAAAGAAAAAAAAAACCGATGCAGAGACACGTTCCCAGCCCTTGTCCACTGACAGGTTCAGCTCTAGCTGCTAGCCACTCATCCACCCCGGCCAGGAAATTTTCGTCTTACAGAGGAGCAAAGCAAAGCACAGGGCACAGCCACCCTGTAGGTATAGCTTAGCCCAACCAGGCTTTTCTTTCCCCACGAGCAGGGGGTAAGGGAATTGTCTATAGTTCCGAGCTATGTTAAACTACCAGCTGGACCCCGAATTTGTCAGTGTGCAAGTTATGTGTACGTATATCCGTATGTACGTATGTAATGCACATATTCGCCTACCTAACTAAGTAATCTAAACGGATGGATTCAAGCAAAGCCATCTCATCTTGTTCGGATTCATCTCAGGCATACGGGAATCCAAAACCGCGACCGCTTTCCTTTTAACGAACTTGTAAAGTTCGTACTAGTTAATGAGCTTACGTTACATGGCGCTCTCCGCGCTGAGACAGAATGCAGTTAGCGATAAGAGAAAAGCCGTATAACCTACATGACACTAATATTTCGACTACCCATGGCGTTGTTGGTCATATACGAGGCGCAGTCCCCAAAAGCCTAAAACACGCCAACAGCGAAATAGGCATGGTCCGTAAGCACCAGCTGATGTTCGGTTTTTTTTTTCTTTTTCCTTTGAAAAGAAACTCTTCATCACCTACGTAAGTTCAGGTTCAGATTTAAGGCTTAGGTAGGGCTCAGCGATGATCGTGATGGATAGGCTATGATTCAGTTGCCTAGTGTACCATATCTTCCACGGGCTATCAAGAGTCAAAAATGGAAAGCTTTCTCGAATAATACAGATGAGATGGCGATCTGAGGATGTTAGAGTTGCTCCACAACGTCAATCAACCCACCCGTGGGTTCGTGCTTGATTCAACGTATAACCTAGCCTGTTCAACATGCTTTGAAGAGAATTACATACCGATATATGGCATGTAAAAGCGGTGATGCATCACCATTCAGTGGTACTAGGTAGGGTTATCCCCTACAGTGTCACCTTACCCTCCTGCCCTACACGGAATGTATAGATGTATAGTCTAGGGTTAAGGTAGACAGTATAGCCATGGGGCATCCATAGTAACCAACCTAGCTACGACATGATTCGTTCCCAAACTAAAAATAAAAGAACCTTCAAGCCTCAAACTTATTTTAATTCGATCTTCATGCCCAGATCACGGCTAGCTCGCTTGCTCGGGGTGGCACGGCTTAATCCGCAGCAACTTTTTAGTCAATGCCGTAACCCCGGTCCAGAACGAGGAGGACCCTTAGGTTAGAACACAACACAAGCAGTCAGCGAGCTGCGGTTGTGGTCAGACTGAATGGTAACGAATGAGGTGCTTGCATATATAGGTTAGACTGAAAAAGATCCAACAAGCACCAGACAGGTGATTTCTTACATATTCCCCCCCAACCTCTGTGTGTAAGATTCCGGTCTTTCTCCTTTTTTTTCTTCTTCTGTTTACTCCGTCTTATTCATCTGTGTGTCCATCACGAAAGTCTCTTTGTCGCTCCTCAAACCATCACCTGAGGTTGTGTTTCGTCATCTACGTATAAGAGAATATAAGGAACAAGAAGGATCAGGCCGGAACGTCCGGGTCACCACACACCCCACTAACAACAAATCCCACACTTCTCTTCCTCGGGCTACGGGAGGTTAGGTTTTCTCTGCCCGAAAAACCTCAAATCTACGGTTGAGGCATCAGAGTATTCTACTTTCCCACGATCTGTATAAACTATCAGTCAAGATGCATCTACGTCGAGGTGCAACTCTCCCATCCACCCTCCTCTCTTTCCTTCTCCTGTCAGAAAGCCCTCTCGTCAGTGCCATAGCGGCCCGATCAGAATGTCTACGCCAGGGCACGGATAAGTTTGTCGACGCCGCAGCCTGCGGAGACAAGGGCTCGCTAGAGTACTGCTTCAAGCGGACACCGGAGTACCTGCAACTCGACGACCTGGCAGAATGCTTCCGCAACGCCGGTTGCCGAGAGGATGAGTCCCTCATCGAGGCGGGCTATATCATGAAGAACTGCGATGAAGGCAAATCCGCAGCTGAGTTGAGACGGCGTATACCGGACCCCATGCCAGGTAGGTTCAAACCCAGAAACGCCCTTTACCCCCTGGTACCCCCCTTTCACTCGTCCTTCGGTAGCATCACGCTCCCACATTCATTACCTTTCTATACGGGATAACCCGTACATCAGCCAGGATCGATCAAAAGAATAGCATATCCAGCTAACACACCTCCAGCCCCCACCCCCATCCCCCAAGACACCACCACCACCGACGCCGCCACCACCAGCGCGACCACCACCAACACCGCGACGGCAAGCTGCAGCACGACGACGACGATCTCGACGACCTCGTGCCCCGTGCAGTCCACGGGCACGGCGTCGGGGGCCACGCTGTCCTGCTTCGAGACGACGACGGCGACGGCGGTGTGCCGCGAGGGCGCGACGTGCAAGACGGACGGGACGTGCTGGATGAAGGACGACACGCTGGACACGGGCGAGATCGTGGTGACCATCATCCTGGCGGTGGCGCTGGCGCTGGGCGTGGTGACCTTCCTGTTCTTCTGCTGCCGCGACAAGTGCGGGCAGCGCAAGGCGCGCGCCCGCAAGGAGGCCGCCGACATCGCGCGCACCCAGGCCGCGAACATGGCCGCTGGCAAGACGCAGCAGGATCCGTTTATGGAGAATGCGCATTAGGTTTTGACTAGGTGACAAACCTGACCTAAACTGGTGGGTATGTGTGTGTGTCTTCATCGTGGAAGATGGACACCGACTTACCTAGATTCAGATGAAATAAGGGATGGGAAGGAAGATGGAGATTTGAGATAGGGGTTTGCTTTTTAAGCTAGATAGATTGAGGAAGGGGGGTATAGTCTTGGCTGGCTTGTGGCGCCTTGGGGATCGGTTTATTAGGGAAGGATGAACAAAACCACGTCGGCTAATCACATGGACGTACGAACAAAAAAAATTGCTTTGGTTGCTTCTTAGATACCTCAATACAGCGGGTTAAATAGGGTTTCTAATTGATGTTTTTTTTTTGGACATGAGCAACCCCTTGAAGGTTGGTGCTTCTCCGGGTCAAGAAGTACAGAACATCTAGGTATTTTATATAAAGTCCAACCGTTCACACAGATTCTATATACTATCATCCAAGCTACAGTATAATTGGGTGTTGCACAGAAAAAGGCACAAAACCGCAATAGGATCGGCGATGATAGAGGTGATGACTATACGAAAAGCATGCCCGAAACTTCAGAACCCCAACCTGAATTTTACACAACCGTAATCACGATTCTATTCAACATCCTTCCCCCCCCTCTTCTCCTCACCCCTTCTCCTTCCCCTCCTCCCCCTTCCACTCCACCATCCCCTCCTTCATCACGAAACCCTTCCTCCCGGACGTCCCTAGCGCGGTATTCATCATCAGCGCAGCGATGGCCCCCCTATCACCCGAGAACCTTCCTTTAGCCTCCGCAACCTCAACGGCGTAGTCGACGACGTACTCCCTCTCCTCCTCCGTCGCGCACCCTTCGTACGAGAGGTACAGCGGCGTCGTGAGCAGCAGCGTGGACACGGACCCCAGCTCGCGCACCCAGGGGATGCACATCCAGGTGCGGCGGCACAGGGCGCGGTGCTCGGCGTCGAGGGCGGGGAGGTCGAGGGCTAGGGGGAGGGGGCTCGTAGTAGTTAAGGAAGAAGAAGAAGAAGAAGAAGGCGAACTTTGCTGTTGGTGGAGCGAAAGCGCCGCCACATGCCGCAGCGCGCGGTTAACCACCAAGCTAATCAGCACATGCGCCGTGAGCATATTGAGGGTGTCGAAGCCCTTGAACGTGAGCTTGACGCCCACCGGCGAGTCGGGGTCGGGCTCCTCGGCGAAGAGCCCCCTGTTGCGGGCGCGCCGCAGGATGGGCGCGCACGTGGCCTGGATGTCGTTCCGGAGGCGCGATATGCGCGCGTGCTGCTCCGCTACCGCCGAGAGGGGGCATGCGCCGGACAGGGCGCGCACGCCGTGCGCGACGGAGGGCCAGTACGCGAAGAAGTGGGTTACGGCGTAGGAGTCGCGGCGCTCGGGCGAGGCCGCGATGGACTTGTCGAGCGCGGCTTGCATGACCTCCTTCCACGGGGAGGTCAGGTAGAAGTTCTCGCCGCCGTGGACGAGCCAGTGGGATATCTTGGGGAGGCGGGTTAGCGGGGGATATAGTAGCCTCCCCCAAAAGGGGGGGAGGAGAAGAAGGAAGGAAGGAAGGAAGGAAGGAAACATTAGAGCGTTGAAGCAGGGCATATGCATACCAAAGCCATCCCGTTCTCCAGCGCGAGCTGCAAATCCAGCTCATCATCCAGCCGCGGCGGGCCCTTCGCCAGCATGATGCCCTGGATGCCAAACGTGTGCCGCGCCTGGTGCTGCGGGCGGTTCGTGTCGAAGAAGACCTCGACGCGCTCCATGATGGTAGCCGCGGCGAGGGTCTCGCAGGTAGCGTACGCGCGCCGGTCGGCGAGGCAGCGCTGCAGGCCGCGCAGGGCCTTCGCGTACAGCACCGGGTCGATGATGTAGTCGGCGGGGACGCCGCGGCGGTAGTTCGCCCAGCAGGAGCAGAGCAGGGCGACGCAGTCGCGCAGCGCCGCGCTCTCGCCCAGGCGCCGGGGGATGTGCTTCGTGTAGCCGATACTGCGCATCAGGTTCCAGGGGGGCCCGTCCTTGGCGAGGTGCCCGACGAGACGGGCCCCGAGGCGGTCGGCCACGGTGGTGGGCACGTTGCGGGGGGCCACGAGGCGCAGGTACCCGAACGAGGAGCCGTCTGGTAAGCCGCGTCGGCGGACGTTCACCATGGCTCGAGATTTCTGCCCCTGAGCCCCTGGATGCAATGGTTCCCTTGTAACGTCGTCATCGGCGTTGGGTGGAAGGTCGGTACTTGTGTGTTGTCCATTGTAAACGAACTTGGGCATAGTCGGCGGCGGGCCTGAACAAGCCACTCGGGCACGTACGCAAGGAGTACAAGTCGGCCATTTCTCATCACACTACATGCACCACTTAGGTCAACACCTTGTTCCATCATCGAATCAAGAAAGAAGAGGGGCTATGTGGCTTGCTTTCGAAGGATTCTTCTTGTTACCTTAATCTTGATACGCTTGCAGCGTTGACACCGTTTAGACCGAGGAACGCCAACCATCTTTTGGGTTGCACGATATTGATGCGAAACTCATGTACAAAAGGGGATGTATAGGGCGGTCCTAACAGCGCGAGGGCGCGAACAGGGATTTATATCCTGACACATATCGACCGAATCGGGCGAGGCTATCGCAACATGAATCCCAATTAGGTGGCTTCTGTCATGTCCCAAAGCGGAAGAGCTCTCTGACCAATCTACCAAATAAATAAAAGTGTCTTTATCAAATATGACCCCCTATATGCTGCAGTCAGCAATGACCCTGGTCATTTTAGCGGCCGTTCATATCGGCGCTCGAAAAGACGTCAAAACGCAAAACACAGCCGCATGAGCCACTTCAGTCCGAAGCATCCGGAGCGGTTATGGAGCCGGAGCCCTCCGTATGATATTCTTGGCACACCGTAATTATTAGTCGATGGCTGTCAATTACGACAGCGCTCTTCGATTATGTTGAGAGGTGACTCTAGTTGTACCGTTTCAAATATGTGCTTCGATCCGCAGAATGCACCTAAACCAGACAGATGGGCCTCTTCTATTCTTAGTGTAAAATAGATATCGATTATATCTAACACGATTCCTCGTGTCTATGGAAAGCAAATCGTTCTATCAGATCGTTAGGGCCTACCTACCACATAGGACGCCCCTCTAGGCTATCGGCTATCTTCAGGCAATGCTCCTTAAGACATAAAGCAGCAAGTTCTTCAGCTGCATCCATTTTCCCGCGTAATGAAGTAATCCAAGGGCCCGCTAAATATATATATCCTCCCCTCCATCGTGACGTGCGTATCGTACATAAAACCCATCTCATACGTCGTGCCACCTGGGAAACTTGTTCTCGATAAGAACGGTGTATAACATGTTTCAAACAGCGGGCGTGGTCAACGATGTCTCTGGTGAGCCACGGGACCAACCCAGAAGAACAAGGGTGACAAAACCCAGGACACCGCAGAACATGAACAACTTAACCCTGGCTGGATGGTTTTGGCGGGCCTCGGCGAGCGCAAGCTTGGCATCGTTTGCCATGGCATTCACCTTATCAGCACCGAGCTTGTAGTAGACAAGCCCAGCAAGTGCAATTGAATATCCGAAGTACTGCTGACCGGTAACAGGGTCACCGAAGATCAGCATAGAAGAAATGACCAGAAGGATGTCCTTCAAAACACCAGACATGGTCAAGACAACTGCAGAGGTTTTGCCGATCTATCTCCAAGTTAGCCACCGGGTCATACCGCCAATGATAGAGATCGGCAAGCAGGGAAGGTCAAGCTTACCAAGAGGACAACGGAAACGTTGAGCAGGAAGGCGACAAATGCGTTAGCAATGAGGGTGAAGATGCCCAAAGCATAGATGTCCCCCATGGTCATACGAGGGATTTCAATGAAAAGGGTAAAGAATCCGTTGATGACAGCACATGCCGGGGCGTAGTAATAGACAGACACAAGAGGGTCCATCTTGAAGTCGTCCGAGCTCAGTAAACGCTGGACCATGACGAGTCTCAGTGCTTCGGCAACGATACCAGCGATTTGGACTACAATAGAAGATCAGATGCTAATCCGCAGATTGACCTGCTAATTTTGGTAGGTGCTTACCGATGAAACCGAAGAGGTCAAACTTAAGCTCTCCGAAAGAGGCAATGGCAACACCGATCACGATCGCCGACACGTTCAGTAGGGTCTTGAGGCTTGGCGCAGCCATACCGAAGGCCCAGGTAGCAACCAGGGTTGCAACAGCATTTGTGGCCTGAGTGGTTGGTCAGAATTGGTTTTATTCATTCTCGCGACCTTTCTTATGGTGTCTGAATTAAGACAACTAACCTTCAGCATCTGGATGAACGAAACGCTTAGGTACAGGTAAGCAAGATTACCGCAGATCAAGCTCAAACTGAACATAATGCCAATTGGCACAATAGCACGCCTATGGTTTGGTTAGTTAGCATGACGATCACCTTACACTCTATGCTCTATCATAGGTAGAGCTAGTCAGCTTACATGTAGGTAGGCGTGTCCATTGGCACCTTGAGGCGCGAATCCAGCGTCGAGGTAGTGCGGGCCATGACCTGGGTCATGCCGGTCGCAAAAGCCATGTGCCAGGTAGTGAGGAAGAGTGCTAGCATGGTGTGTGAGTTAACGCTATACCTACACATATACTATGCATTGATGCTAATAGAGGCAATTCAAGCTAACTTACGGAAATCTAGTCAATTGATTTATTAGTAAATGGCAGCTTTGTGAATAGGATCAAGTCTAAGAGGGGGGAGTAGAGGGGGTGAGGGGGGGTTAGGAAACATACCGAATTTGGCACTCGCTAGAACCCATTTATTAAAGAGAATAACGCTGGAGCTCATGGCAATCCATAGGCTGGCAAGGCTGTCAGCTTTTCTTTCTGAACTCCAGCATCTATGAGAGAATGTCTTTTAGTTTATGCATACGCGATATAGAGGGCAGGATGTATGCCATTGCCAGCGGGAGGTGAAGGCGTAACACCTCCGCTCTCCAATTTGCGATCGTCCTGAGAGGATGAACCCATGGTGATGGTCTAGTTGTAAGTCTGGTCTGGTGTGTGGTTTTAGTCTTGGCTTTAACCTAGGAGATCCTAAAAAAAGAATAATTGGATTCCTAGAGAGCTCAAGTTATAAGTGTGTAAGGGTTATATGATAAGGCACGAAATGAATGAGTAAAATAGATAATAATAAAAAAGTGAGTGAAGAGAGAGGAGGAGTAAGAGAGAGAGAGAGAGAGAGAGAAAGTAGAATGTGTAATAAAAAAAAACAAAGTTAATGAATGGAACAAGATTGAAATTGAAAATGGACAACTTTATCCAATTCTCCGGAAAATCGAAGGGGGATAAAAAAGACACAACCAAAAGGCACCGCCACAGCTCTGCAATGCAGGGCAGCGATCACCAGGTTTTGGCCGAGATTGGACCTCCTCACATGTTGTTTTTATTGGCCCAGGTTTATCGCATCCCTCGTCTGTGGCGGGTACCAGCCGATAAAGCCGCCCCCTTTTTACCCCACGTATCATCAACTTGAGATCGCGCAATACATGTTTGACCATTGATAGTCACTAATACTTTCCTCTTTCCTTTCTTCTTAAATTTTTTTTTCTTTCTTTTTTTTTACTTTTTTGATCTTCTCCATAATCGTAACATTCTCAAACCTGACACATTCGAAAAATATGGAAAGGTACCTGCTTACCTAACTTGGTAGATTAAAGGGTACACGCAAATCCCCCCTCTCCCCTGGTACCGTATAGTTTTTTAATATCCATTGCGGCAACACACTGGCAAACTTGGTCGATGCCGCGCGTTAATTAGCAATCAATCACGTAACTTGCCGCACTATGTATATATAATACCTTGGTCACGACAGCTACAATACGTACCTCACGGTGGTGCAACTAACCGCGTAGTTTACCTCAAGCTAGGTTAGTTACGATATAAAGGTATCTATATTTAAAACAAGCACCGAACTATTATCTCGCCAGGGAGTGCGGACGACGGAAAAACGTCTTCGTCACCTTTATATATGAAACATTGACAGCAACGCGCCAACGCGACGTCAATTCAGAAATTGGAATGTAGTATTTCGTTAGTATTCCTACATTGTGAACTACTCACATGTACTATATAGAACTACATACCTATCATAGGTAGGAGGTTTTTACGATGCAAAGCCACAACTTACCAATTCGCGATTACAAAGACAAAGTCTGGAGTCTGGACTGATTAGGTACACATTAGAGCATTAAAAAGGGGCCAACCTAGACTACCCTTACCCTACTGACTCGACAATACCTACTAGGTAGGTCTGTTACTATAAATTAAACCTCGTCAACAGTGGAAGGTGATTTTGCTTATCACTTTAAAAGATGGATAAATAATAACGAAAGCCTATATAGAGCCTTAGCCTGTTGATAAAATATCCGTAAGTACAGATATGGAGCGTTAAATAATTATACAGTTCTAGTTCGGAATAGACACTAGAAACCAAGCTGGCATTATTAATAGGGGTAAACCTAGCTGAGCGTTCTATTCTCAAAAACATCAATACTCGAGCTTATAATCTAGGTTAGAGAATCACCAGACTAAAATACTGTAAAACCCCTACTGAAATATAATATAGGTTAGATTCTAGCTCTCAACAAATGTACCTTGGCTATGGTATATGTCTAGCATAGGATGGGGATCTATACTCTCCACTATGCTATCAATATTCATATGGAGAAGGAGGGGGGGGGGGGGGGGGGAAGGGGGGGCTATAACAGAAAAGAAAGGTTACGTGGGAAGCAAGTTTATGCTTTTTTTTTAATACATGTCACGGACTATATATGAAATAATAGTCAACACGCTATTAGCGTTCGCTTTTGCTTGATCATACATCAATGCTTAAGTAGGTAAGCACCTAGGTAAGTAAGTAAATATGCGTGTATGTATGTATTTCCTTTCCCCTTTTTTTTCATACAAGAAAGAAAATCGACATAAAAATTTAAAACGCTATGCCATCCTCAACGCTTGTCCCAGCCCTAGCCCCATCCAAATCCCATACCCTCCCTCGCCACGCACCTCAACCGCAACAATCCCCACCAAAAAAAAAACCCCTTCTTTCCCCCCCCCTATTCTCCTCTACCTAATCAGCCCAAGCCGTCTTCCTCCCCCTCTTATCCCCACACAACCCCTCCTTCACGCCCGCCGGCTCCGTCAGCCCCGGCCCCTCGATCGCGCGCTCCATGTGCAGCCCCGCCCACGGCTCCATCGGCCGCGGCTTCGGCCCCGGGCCCGGCCTCATGCGTCCCGCGTTCGGCCGCGGCAGCGCCAGCCCGTTCGCGCTGATCCGCGAGCGCCCCGCGCGCACGCCGTAGTCGAACGGCGGCAGGTCGTGGCCGCCGCCGCCGGAGGGGGGTGGCGCCCAGTCGCTGTCGTTGCTGGGAGGACTACTGCTTTCGTTGTTGTTGTTGGGGTTGGGGCTGCTGCTGCTGCTGTTGGGGCTAGCGCTGCTGGGGGTCTTGCGCTTCTTGCGGACGCTGGTGCTGCATGGGTTGGGGGCTAGGATGCGGCCCGTGGGGGTGGAGTAGGGAGCGGAGGGGGGAGAAGATGAGGAGGGACCAGAAGGGGGTGAGGAGGAGGAAGCAAAGGGGGTGGTGGGAGCGTTGTTGTTGATTCTGCGCCGGGAGGCAGGAGTTGTGGGGGTGGCTGGAGAGGTTGCCATGGTTGATGGATGTAGACAGTGATATTAATATCGCTCTAGCAGTGGTAGAGGTCAAGCTGGATCGAGATGTTCCCGGTTGGATTTGTAGTAGTTTCGCTTTGGTAGCTGAGGTTGAGGTTCCAGATATTCAGGATAGGCATCTAGAGTGGCATACCAGGGAGTACTTATATCTATTTGAAATGAAGCATTTAACCATATAATTCAGTTACTACAAGGATAACACATTCATATTGATGACTTTGTGTAAAATTCACGTATATCTAGACAGCATTATGGTTAATATTAATCCTTCACTGAGTCCTCCCCCTATTCCCTGTATCAATGGCCATTGTCACTGGGAGGATTACATATTAAATTCTATAGACGCGAACCGAGTCGAGTCCGTTTGTTGAGGTTTCCTCTATAGGTGCTCATTATGTGAACCAAATAGCTTTATGTGATTCACCATACGGCGGCAGCACGGGGTACTATCAAGGGCTTAGGTAATCACGATGTTGTTGTGCGGGAGACTAGAATTACAACTACCTATCTCTGATACACTAAGTATTCTCTTTTTGCCTCACTATTCACAAAATTCCTTGCACTCCATGATATTACACACTGCTCTTGACAGGACAGGAGGTTCTCATTGGATAGAAATGGCTGCGTCACTCAGATGAGACATGTCAGTGTAGATAGCTTCAGTGAATGAATATATTCTTATATGTATTTAATTGGTTGCTAGAAGTGTTTTCAACACATTCAAGCATTATAGTCACAAAAGTCATATCTCTTTCTCTACATTTACTATGAATTCCCAATAACCGAGGTGTAAATCTACTGTGTAGAAAAATGGATCCATTCTATAGTTTACCTGAACCTTGAACCAGCCCATTCGGCACGACTTTGAATCTAATCGACGTACACGCCGCAATGTAATGTTATTCAATGGGTCTAGTCACATCACAACGCAAACGCAGAAATCGTCCCATACTAGGTTAACTCAGCATCAAAGTCATCCCATGACCAGATTCTAGTGTGCCTCTAGCTTTCATTAATAAAAACACTACGATTAGCATTTCGCCTCCCCCGCCATATAGTAAAACCTACAAAAGGGCACACAAGCAGTGGTGGCAGAAAACATAAATGGGGTGTTCGTCGTATTTGATTACTTCTACCAACTGCAGCCCGACTAAGAAAAAAATCGATGCCGAAAAGGAGAGAGGAATACCACGTATTCTGTTCCTCCTCCATGAACACGGTTATGAAGACAGGACAGACAGCTTCTAACCCACCCTCTCCCCTTTCATCATGAATAATGCAGAGGGAAAATGCTTCCATCAAATGTAAATGCCTACAGGAAGGAATACGCTCATTCATTTGTTACAAACGGGGACCATCGCGTGCTCACCCAGCGTGGCCCCCTAAGTTTTTCCACCACCACTCCCGAAGACAAGGCATTGCCACAAAAACATGATGCAGGTGTTTTTTTTTTACCTTTTTCTTTTGTTAGGACGCCTATGTTTCGTCTAATTCATTTACTTCGGCATAGGCTGGATGAGCCTATCCCGGTTGCTCCAAGGTACTGTCGAGTCTCACCACTTGACAGCACAGTACGGCGCAACCTTAATAAGAATAAAAGCGCAGGAAGCTTTGTGATAGAAAGCGATTTCTAAGACAGCGCGACAGAATAACTTCCAACCAACCCAACAGAATAAAGCTAGACCTTTGGTGGCTCAAACTAACCACGCGAACTGAACAACGAACTGTGATTGGTCGGGGGGCTGCCAATCTCACCAGGGGCCCCAACATTCCGTGAGAACTGAAGCGGACCTACACCACCGTCTACATCGAATCGAATAGCAATTTTCCCATTATCGTCAGGCCGGATATCAAAGCTACCACCGCCATTCTGCGGATTACCCTCAGTCTCACACATTTCCAGCAGCTCCTTTTCCGATACAGGTTCCGAAGGTGGAAGATTGATCGAGTCGACATGAGCCATAATAGCAGATAGATCAATGTATCCGTCCGCATCCGACGCATGGTTCTCCAAGTCTTTACAGGAACGAACAAGCATTTGGCGAACGGCGATGGCGCGAGGTTGTGCTGTTCTGATTATGGGAGGAGGCGCACCAAATGCTGGATTCGATGGCCATGCTGGGCTGGGGAATCCAGGCGGCGGCGGCGCGGAGAAGACGCTTGGGGCGCCCCAGCTTGAACCAAGAGGGGACCCAAAAACCGGATTCATGAACGGGGCTCCTGGAAATACTGGCCGAGCTCCGGGGGGGACGGTGGCTCCACGGGATGACACAGAACTTCCCAGGAAAGGTTCATCAGAGTCATCGAGAAGAGCGCTGCTACCCAAGTGGTTGCTGACATCGTCGATATCTGCTGAAAAGTCGTGGCTACGTTGTCCATGTACAATGCTGGCAGGTCTGCCAATAGGAGTGGGTCGGCTGATGGGCTGCGATGAGATGCCGGGACCTTTGGAATCTATCAAGATAGGGTCGAGAGACGCAGATCCCTGACGCGAATGCGACGCAGGCTGTATATGGACGCTCTCCGGTGAAAAGGCCTGATGGTGCATATTCGGCATAGGTTGTTCCACCTGTGCTGGGTGCGAGAAGCCGGGTGGGGCGTGCGGCACGGGGAATGGCCGAGCCCCTCCCATATGACCACCTAGTCCCGGAGGCGGCACCGGCATACCACCGTGACGAAAGTTTCCGCCCATAGCGGGTGGGAACATCGGGTCATGCATCCGGCCAAATCCAGGAGCCATGGGCGGTATTCCCGGAGGGAATTGCATGCCCAGCGGGGGCATACCCATCTCGAATGAAGGACCATGGGGCAAGTTGGGAGGGCTCTTGGTTCCTGCGTGGAGTGGAGACATAGGCTGCAACGGCGGTCCAGCCGATGATGTCTTGCTTGGTGGGCCAACAGGACCTGGGCTAGAGTGTAGAGGAGTCAAAGCATGGGGCGAAGTCGTCTGACTAGGGCCGGAGGCCGAATGCGAAGCCTGGGAAACGGATCTCGTTATCTCCTGAGAGACTGACCGATGTTTCATCGGCGTGGGAGCTTTGGGTAAAACAGGAGTAGCAACTGCGATTTGCGGCGAAGCATGATTTACTGGGTGATGAGGTATTGCGGGAACAGACACTGGGTGTTGTTTCTTGGCTGGCTGCGTCGGAATAGGGGCTGCCAAGACTGCAGCTTTCTGTGACGCCTTTTCCTCTTGTTTCTGCTTCTCTTTCGCATCACGTTCAGCCTTGGCCTGGGCTGCTCGCTGCTCCTTCTCTCTCCTGTCCCTCTCGTGTTTCTCTCGCCTCTCCCGCGTCTCTCGTTCCTTGAGCTCGCGCGCCTCTTGTTCCTTGCGCCGCTGTTCCTCCTTTAGCTTTCTCTCACGCTCTTTCGCTTCCTTAGCTTTTCGCTCTTGCTCTGCCTGTCTTTCCTTTTGTTCTTGGGCCCGCCGCTGCTTGTCGATTTCTCTTCGTTGGCGCTCCTCTTCCTCGGCTTTTTTCTGCGCCTCTCTCTTCTTGCGCTTTTCTTCGGCCTTCTGTCTGGCTTCCTCCTGGCGCCTGGCTTCTTCGGCTAAGCGTGCTTCCTCCTCGGCAGCTTTGGCAGCTTCGCGTTTTGCCTTTTCCTCTAGGAGAGCCTGCTTTTTCTGCGCTGCCTTGTCCTTCCGCTTCTGTGCATCTTTCGCTTTCTTGGCTTTTCGCTGACTTTCCTGAGACTCTTCCTGCGCCAGTTCTTCAAGGAGTTTCTCTTGTCTTTCTTTGGCGACTTTTTCTCGATATGCAGTAAGAACTCTCTGTTCGAACATTCGTGCGGCAAAAATCTGAAACATTCGGCGACCTTCCTCCATCCGTTGCTCCTCGGTCATGGTATCCTAACGATGGATTAGTGGCGACTAGAAGGGTTTGGGTGTCTGTTAAATACATCTTCCTCTTCATAGTCTTCATCCTGACTATCGTAGTCCTCCTCTTCGTCATCCTCGTCATCGTAGTCGTCGTCCTCGGGCGGCGGATGATTATGAGGATTCGATAGCGAGCCACCATTGACAGTATGACCGTAACCCGCCGAGTAATGATCTCGCGTATCTTCCTCACGGGCCATTCTACGCTCGGCCAACTGCTCCATCATCTCGATGAATTTCTTGCCGTCGTTTTTCAGGAGGTCGTCTGCTACGGTAAGAATGCCACCTGGTTATGTTATTTAAATGCATTAGATGTATTTGCAGCGAATATGGCGCTTTGCGTACCTTTGACCGTCAAGCTTTGACCGAAATTGAAAAAGTCGTTGGTATAGGAGTCTCGAGGAATCTCCTCGGGTTCGTCCTCGTCCTCGTCATCTAGGTCATCCTCGTCACTATACTCTTCAGCCTCTTCCTCATCGTCGTTGTCTACGTGCTCTACTATGCGACCATGAGATGGATGATGGTTTGAGTAGCGTGAGGGTAGCGCTCCCGGGGGGTGGCTCGGAGGATGCAGTCCACTCATAGGTCCGAATCGTTTCGGGCCAAACATGGGTGGGCCATTGGGATGGTTATGTGGTTGGTTCGCGAACGACTCGAGCTCCTGGTAGTAGGCGTCATACAACCCCTCCAGTTCTTCTTCGATGGCGGTTCGCTTGCGCCCACAGACAGTACAGCTGCACGTGTGCTTCTGCTGTTCCTTCATTTTCTTCAGCACGGCATCCTTCTCAACTTTGACGAGCGACTTTCGCTCGTCTTCGCCCAGGCCAAGCCAGAACTGCTTAATTCGCTCTCGCTCCTCAGGACCGGAGGTGTTCCATATCTTTTCTTTAGATATACCCGAGGGTTGGATCTGGGCTTGGTCAGTGACCGGACCCTTGCTCTTCTTCTTCTTCTTGGACTTCTTCGACTTGGACATGGATCCGTTCGTGGTCAGGTACTCGGCATCTTGGCTGAAGGAATCAACATGGCCATCGTCGCTCTCGGTCTCGTCGCCCCAATCCTGGACATGGTCCAGATGGTGGGGTGAATAGGGATCGGTTGGTACAGCAATCCGGGTGACGTGCGCGTTTTTCCGGTCCGTGTCGGGCAGAGGTGGTGGAGGCGCGCTGCTTGTAGATACGGGACTAGGGAGTCCATTCGTAGCACTCTCGGCCTTCTCCGCGGCGGCCCTCTCGGCCGCTTTCGCAGCAGCCTTCGCCCTACGTCTCTGCTTCTTCCGATTTACGGGGGGTACAGGAGTGTCTTCGGAGGCATTGGGGGCGTTCGTGGGGGCACCACCCTTGGAGGAAGATGTGGTGGTCGGAGAAGGCTGGGCGGGCGGGGTGGACGCAGAGGATTTGGGCACGGAAATGTACTTAGTTCCGTCCTTGTTCGTGTATTTGGAGGTGGACTTGAGGGCAAGCGACGCAGCGGGCAGCTGGGCCGAATGACGGTTGTTGGCGGGCATACCGAAAGGGAGCTTATGACGCACAGTCGGTCGAAGGCATCAAGAAGAAGACTACAGCCAAATGCGATGGGCGGGCTAAGGCGAACAAGGTCCTACTTGCTAGTAATTGGTAGTAGCGCAACCGACACGGACGAATATGAATATCCGGACCGTATTTCCCACTGATGAGTCGAGCAGCAATAAAGCCGACAAGGTTCTCCTTTCTATCTCTCCGAAGGGGAAAAAGAAGAAGAAGAAAAAAAAGAAAACCTCGTGAATGGATGGCGATGCTTTGTTTGGTGGAAGAAAGCCAGGAATATGGATTTGCCCCTCTCTCAAAAGGTGGGAAATTGGCAGGAGGCCAAATGGCTTGGTTTAACCTAGATGCGATTCGTGGATGGGAACATCAAGCTCTGCTGTTACTTGGTTTTGGTTATAATATGGAATGATATGGTGGTGGACCAAGATTTGTGAGTTGCCTGTGTATGTGTGTGCGTACGTAAGGATTGGCAACTCGAGTTATTGTTGTTGTGTGGTTGGTTGGTATTTGCTAGTGGTATTTGGTGGTGGTGGTGATAGTAGCAGTATGTTTGGAGGTCGGAGGTTGTGGTGGTGGTGGTGGTGGTTATTGTGGATTGTCAAGGATTTAGTTTGCTTTTGCTTTTGCTTAGGTTCGGTTCGCTTTGCTGTTGGTGTCTCGCTTTCGCAGAAAAGAGGTTGAAATGTACTTGCACGGCCGCTGCCAGGGCGGTTTACCCTGCCTCCACCTGTACATGCCTAACTCAACTACCTAACTTTAAGTACATACATACAGTAGAACCGGTATTACCTACCCGCAATCCGCCTGTGAGCCTTAGTATAACCGGGCCCTGCTTTTTAGGTATGTACAATGGGTACCTATCTTATGTAGCTTAGGTCAGGTTAGGTTAGGTTAGGTAATACAAGGTAACATGGAAGGCAATATTTCAAGCCTCACTCATTCCCATATCTCAGCCCCAACTTAGGTTAAGCAGCCCCCTCCCCTCCTTGCCCCCCCGGCCACTTGAATGTCCGATGGTCCAATATGACACGTGCACCCCGCCATTTTCTAATCCCAATAAATCGTTGTGAAATGGATGGCTAGGTTAGGTACCTATGTACATATAACCGTACCCGCCAGAGAGGACTTGGAAAGATTAGATTAGGTGCTGATCACGTGGTTCAGCGTTTTTTTGGGCCCCACACAGCAAAGTTCATCGAAGATCAGGTACGTAAAAGCCCGAGCGAGAGTTCAGTCAAACGTCTTTTAGACCATGCATTTCATCCCCGACCCATCATACCATCTTTTGTTTTTTTTCTTTTTCAGTTTGAGAAAGAACTAAAGGCAAAAAAAGAAATGAGATGAAAACACCAATTCGAGGACGGTGTTTCTATTGCCAGCCAACCAGTCAACTCCTAGCAATAACACCATACTCAGGTATACGGCATATATAAATACTATATATATTCCGTAATCTAAAATTCATATGGAATTGCGTTGCCGGTTTTGAAAATATCGAAAAGAAATTTGGTCTGGTTTCTTACCGGGAATAGTGTAATATCCTATGCTTCACCACGGAACCTAAAGGATTCCAAGAAGGTTAGTGTTAAAACTTTGATTCTCCGAACCAAAGATGGAAAAGGAATGCATCTGCGGAGTACCTTTCTATATCCCAACAATCACCATTGATAATCTACAAGAGCCGGACACTAGATACCTAACCTAGGTTATATGTAGGTTATATTACCTACTTACTAGTACATCAATGATATATGTCTGTGGTATTCTCTGTGGTATTTCTATCGACTTAATATCCGAGTGTAGGCATTCCTGCATTGCTGCATTGCATCATAACCTCACACACCGATAATCCACAACGGAGCAGTACTCCACACTTGGTCCATGATATTCTCTACAGATCGGGGGGGGGGGGGGGGGGGGGGGGGGGGGGGGGGGGGGGGGGGGGGGGGGGGGGGGGGGGGGGGGGGGGGGGGGGGGGGGGGCGGGGGCGGC